>OY723393.1:3384214-3669214 GCA_963210295.1 Ophion ellenae
ATCTCATATCACGGTGCCTTCTTCGGATAGTTGTTATATCCAACTATCGCCTATCGACAGTTGTTACAACCAACTATCCTGTCTGGACCGTTGGTACAACCAACTATCCTCTCTGGATAGTTATTATAACCAACTATTCTCTCTGGATAGCTATTGCAACCAACTATTCGTTCTGGATAGCGGTTACAACCAATCACCTTCATTGACGCGACTGACGACATTGGTCAGCCACTTTCCAACGCTATACGAGCAGTTTCCCTTGAGGAGACTCTGTATTTCTATCAGGCTTGGTTGAGTACAGACTTTGCAGAGTCTGCTCACGCAGGGTAAGAAGAGAATTTTCGTGTTATTATTGGCCCTTGCTCAGAAAAAGTCACCAATCCCTGGCCGTTGTTGTTATGGACTACAACTGTGTTGCATAAAATTTGCGCGATAAGTTTAAAATCAAAATTGAAGCGAATATTTCCACTTGTAGGTTATAACTCACGCTACAAACGGAGGGGTCCATAAATCAAAGAGGTTCCGGCAGCTCATTCTCTCCGACTTCACCAAGCCTAGCAAGTGGATTTTCCAACGCCCTATTTTCTTCTCCGTACGTGACGGATCCTTTCATCGCCTTACTATTATCGTGGTAAAAATAAATACTCAACCGAATTGCAATAACACGAGGGATCAAGTATCCTTGTAAGGTTGAGTCTACTTTGACCCGCAGCCGCCCCGTCTTTTCGTTGTAACCGAGGAATCATTTGAACCGTCAAAGGCAAGCCTCAAAGGCTATTCAAATGATCGCGACCTTACCGCTCATACGCTATGCGTGAAGTGAACAAGTCTGCGTGCTTCAAAGGCCTGCGTGAATTGCTGCATCTCTTACAAGATCACAGCACTGCAAAACTGTTCGATACGGCATCTTTTCGCGGTCCCATTATGCGTATCCTTTCAGTATCCGGTTTGCCAGCTCTGCTGTTGCTGACTTCCGTGAGAAACCGTCACGACAATTCTCGCACACTGAGCTCGCGATAACGCAAGTTACGTTTTCTCGGCAAATTGCCCCCTTTTGCATCATCGGTTTACCGGAATCGGTCGAGATGCCTCGCTGCATGATGTTGATCTGGGTCAAGAAGCAAAGACAGCAAAACAAAAAAAAAAAGAAAACCTGCATCTCGGAACCGGATGCCGAGAATCATCGTGTGCGCTCAGGGAAAAAGAGCATGTCGTATGCCCATAGTGCTCGTGTATGGCTGTTGCTCGAGCTACGTGGTAAATGGTCTGCGGTTATTGTTACGGTTACGGTTACGCTGGATTAAATACGAGAGAGAAAGAGAGAAAGAGGGAGAAAGAGAGAGAGAGAGAGAGAGAGAGAGAAAGAGAGAGGGATAGAGAGAGAAAGATACCGCGGTCAGCGGCAAAGAGAAGATTCCGAGGATGTGGGAGAAGGAGAGACATAGAGAGGAAAGAGGCAGGGGTAGAGGGATATGAGGATGAGAGAGAACGGTAGTTATTCTGTTCCGAGCATCAACCAAGCCTGATAGAGATACAAAGCTTCGTAGATCGATAGGGTATAACCAACACTCTGGGCTCTCTGTCCTGCTCTATCGGACCAATGCCCACCGACACTGTGAGATATTCGTCGCTGCATAGCCAAACGTCTCTCTCCCTCTCTCTCTCTCTCTTCTCTCTCTCTCTCTCTCTCTCTCTCTCTCTCTCTCTCTCTCTCTCTCTCTCTCTCTCTCTCTCTTTCCATCTCTTGCTCTATTCTCGCCTCGTCAACGACCTGTCCATCCACTCGCCAAGCATAATATCTGGAAACACTGACCCAGCAAAATGGGATGTTGCTCCGCGCATATAATATTACAGCGATACATCGCGCTCTATCGCCATCAGTTATTTGTACATCATACGGGCTACTGACCTACATAAGAATAAACCCAATCTTTTTTGGTACCCTTAAGGTGGTCACGCTTTCCTAATATTAGAATCAATCGCTGATTAGGGTCTTATTCGGTAATGGAACGGTGCGCCCAATGTTCAATCGAGGTGAGGAACACAAAGCCGTCAAGGAAGCTAGACTTGAACTCTTTAAGGCGTTACCCCCACTTGTAGCGCAAAATAAAAGGCCTTTTTCATGATTTTTTTTAAAGAAAACTACAAAACTTTTTTAATCGATCAATATACCATCTTAAAGAACACATCTTGAAGAACTTTCAGTAATTTTTTTATTGAAAAATATTACATTGTTTAGTGGCAAATCGCCGTCAATGAAATAATGTTTTTATATACACGGTTTGCGGTGACCAACATTGCGGCGAAGTGGATCATCTGAAGAAAAAAATGCGGATGGATTTAGTCAAATATAAGTATAAACTAGTCTTTAATCGAAGGATTTTAAAAAATATTCATTTTTCACAAAATGGCGGACAGTCAAAGTTAATGGTTCGATTTTAACGAAAAAAACGGCCGTTTTTTGGCTATAAAACGGCCATTTTTTTCGAAAAAAAATCGAACGATTAAAGACTACATTTTTATGTATTAAATAAGCCTGCAAAATTTCAAGAAGATCGGTTCATTACTGTTCGAGTAATCTTGGTCACCGACTTCAGAAATGCCATTTTGAGAAAAACGCGTTTAAAGTTTCTCTTTCAACGCTCTTTCAACGCGGATTCTTCTCTTTCAACGCTCATATCTCAGTCAATTTTGTTCGGATCGACTTGAAATTTTCAGGACATATTCTCAGATACTTATACTTCAAAAAAATGCAATAAAAAAATCGATTTTTTCAAAATCACAAGTGGGGGTAACCCCTTAATGAAGATATGCGAGAAAAAGCGTTGCTGAAACTAGCATTTCATTATTACTGATTTTATCATCGGTATTGCTTCGGCGCAAATAATCCTATGAATATAGTAATAAGTTGGTCCATAGGGTAAAAGTGACCAACGCGTTATCACGGAGACGAGTTGCCATGGTTTATTGTACTCACTATTTTGAACCACTTGGGTACCTGTGATTTAAAGAGTCCATTATTTCTTCCGTGCTTTGAGTCAGCGCTGTTTGATGTGTTGACATTGTTATTTGATCTGTAGAAACTTGGAAGCGCCATTCTTTGCGAAATAATGCAAATTACAGTCCTCTTTAGTTTTTTAATTCGCAGCGGGAATATATCATTCCTTTCTAGTTTTCTAGTATGACATAATTAAAATGTATTCCATTAGAACCTATAATTAAACGACGTCCCGCTAATTCTCATTACCTAACCTTAATAAATCGCTGCTAGGAATATTATTGGGAGTACAAATAAGGCGCCGCCGTTTTTTAAAATAAAAAATTGGGCATTTATTGTGAAAGAACGGTACTGTATGTTTTATTCAAAGTATTGTTCATCGTTAGCCCCTACTTTTTTCCCATCTTGCTGGCAGCATATGGATACCGCGTCGGAACAACGCTTCATCTTTTGAGGCTATCCACAAAATCGACCCAATTTTTGGTATCGTCATATGATGTGAAGTGCTGCTCAGACAGGCCGTGCGTTATCGACCGAAGTAAATGATACTCAGAGGGACTGGTGAATATGGCGGGTGGGGTGAAACGTTCCAATTGAGTGTTGCCAAGTAGATTTTGACCGGCGCCGCAACATGTGGCCGAGCATTATCATGCAGGAGAATAATTTTGTCATGTCTGGAGTATAGTGGGTGGAGTACAATGGTTTCGTTCGGTTTGAGCAATTCATAATACCCGACACCAAGTTGATCTCACCAAATACACAATATGCGTTTTTTTTTCATGAATATTCGGTTTGGCTGTCGATGTTGAAGCACCGCCAGGTGGTCCCCATGATTTCCTCTTCTTTGGGTTATCGTAGTAGATCCATTTTTCTTCACCAGTGACTACGATGCAAAAAACCCTTTCGCTTATGCCTGGCAAGCAGCATTTCGCATGTGCAAAATCGGCGTTCAACGTTTCGCGGCTTTAGCTTATATCGAACCCAGTTGCCTTGCTTTTGAATAATTCCTGACGATTTTAAACGATATGAAATTGCTTGTTGAGTCACTCCTAATGTAAGTGCAAGTTCTTTTTGCGTTTGGCACGAATCTCCCTCCAATACAATGCTTCCAATTCCGCGTCTTCGTACACTTTCGGCCTTCAGCTATGTTCTTTGTCTTCAACGTCAAACTCACCGTTCTTAAACTTTTGAAACCACTCACGACAACTTCTCTCACTTAAAGCAGCCTCACAATATGCTGCTACAAGCAATTGATGCGCCTCGGCTGCAGATTTCTTCAAATTAAATAAGCAAATCAGAAGTTCCCGCAAATGACGCTTATTCGGCTCAAAACTCGATATTTTCGCACGAAAAAATAATGTAATGCTGATACAGAATCGCTAATATTTCAAGGTTATGGTGTTGCCAGATGCCCAATCTTACGATATGACGTTTTACATCTGACACTTTCAACCATAACCTCACGGTGGGGCCATCTTTTTTCAAATGGCGGACACTTATTTGTACTCTAATAGCTGTCAAATTTATCTCTGTAGATTCATCAGTATACCCATGTACTAGTGTATCGGCCCACACAATGCCACTAGTTCGTCAATATTTTATGGACCGATCGGAACAGAGGTTCGGACGTACTCTAGTCGCCGTGAAAGCCTCGCAGTCTCATGTGGGTCAGGTGTATAGATAGCTAATTAGATCCGAAAGAGTTCGCTTTACCCAATAGCTACGAACCCTGGTAGATTGATCATTTAATGGAAAAGTTTGGGATGGCAGAGCAGTCCGAATTTGGCATTTGGCCTTTGTTTTCAGACATTCGTTATGCAGATACCGTGATCCTTATGGCTGTGACCGTATCGGATGGACATAATTCTGTAGTGTCTTTACCCCCAAGCCTCTCTCTGCCGACCTCGCACCCACCGCCCGCATTTCATTCACTTACAACATGCCAATCTCTTCCACGTTCATGAACCACCCCCGCCGCTCCTCTCTTGCTCTCCCTCACTTTCCGTCAGTCCATGCCTTGCTGCTCCCTCTCCCGGGAATTTTATGTCGTTCGATCAAAGCGAGTTGGATGATGGTGCCGTTGGAAGAGGGTTCTTCCTCCTCCTTGTATAACAAGCCAGCCTATAGATCGGTATGTCAGCTATAGTTATACATTCGTTTTGCTCATACTGAACACTCAACTCGATCTCTCTTCCTCCCCTTTCTCGCCCCTCTCTCTCTCTCTCTCTCGCTCTCTCGATGAGGGGAGCCTTATCGGGCTTTTCCGACGTCCTGGATACGTTGCCTTTGCACCGTGTGGTTGATACACGACACACATTCGCGTGTTGTATCGTGTGGACGATACGTGTGCCAGGAGGCAAAGAGGGCGAGGGGCAAAATGTAGGTGAGAGAGAGAGAGAGAGAGAGAGAGAGAGAGAGAGAGAGAGAGAGAGAGGGAGAGGGAGAGAGAAAACCGAACAACGTCGAGAGACGAAGTTAGAAACGAGCTGGTATTATATAGAAGAGATTCATCGCCCTGTTTCTAGGCATACAGGCAGTCAGCCAACGTATATGCGACAGCCAGAGCAAGGGTGTGACAGATTTCACGGGACGTCGAGCTAACGAAAAACTAGTCGGCTGTGAGGTGAGAGGGCAGAGACACCCTATCGGTGTATACGGTGTATACATACACATATACACGAAGCACCAGGTATGCTCGCTCTCACTACCGGTCTCTCGCTCTCTCTCTCTCTGCCCCTCTCGCTTTCCACATCTACTCGACGTCCTCGTCATAGCGCAGACTATGAAGACTACAGTACAAGAGTCCGAACTCCGTCATCTTATCCGTCAGTAACATTCTGAGAAATAAGTGTCATACTAAAAAATTGCCAACGGAAAAAAGGCATCCCGTTGCTAATCAGAACAGTGCAAACTTTATGATAAATATTTTCCAAAGAACCGCTCTTCCAAGTTTTCACAGGCATAATAACAGCACATGAAACGGTTCCGACTCAAAACGTTTGAAACGCCTACGACATGGTGGCGTTCTAAAACCATTCGTTGCCACGTGTAAACAGTGAACACCATGAATAATGGCAACCCGTCTCCGTAACAAGGTGATGGTCACTGTTGTGTGGACTGATCAGTTGCTTACTTGCGTCAAACCGACCCTGATGGTCGAATCGAACATCATGATGCTTTGTTCTAGCATGTCTTCATCAGGGAGTTCGGACTCCTTCACTCTAGGTTTCACAGCACAGACTACATCAGCTGGTACATATACGGGAACACGGGCATTACGTCCCTCGTCAGGGTGAACATCGCGGCAGCAGCTTTCCCCGCACGAACCTCGACGAGTCTCCTTTACCTGTACGTGGATATTAGCCCGTTGTGTATGCACGAGTATCCGTACCCCACATACCAAGTATTTGTGTATACCGCGTACCGTTCTACAATTCGCGGTTTATGCATACCACTATATGGGTATCGATAATCCGTGTGCTCGATCGTGTAAACGCATATGTATTACTGATAATTCTGTAGTTGGGATACGTATGCAGGGGCGCTGTTCAATCCTATGGCCCATTCCGTTCGACAGGCATTGGCGATAGAATCAGAATAGACAGAGGGGGAGAGTGTGTGTGTGCGCGCGCGCATGTGTGTGTGTGTGTGTGTGTGTGTGCGGGAGAGAGAGAGAGAGAGAGGAGAGAGATGTAGCACAGAGAGGTTTACACCCGAGAGCACAAGGACATAGCTGAAATGCTTCCCACAATCGACCTTACAAGGGCTTCAGTTTGTGGAAAATGAGATAGAGATTCGTTTGATCGGGGTAGAGTTATGCGCGAAACATGGCAGCTTGTGGATTCGGAGCTCTCCTCTCTCTGCCTCCATCTCCCTGAAACTCGAGAATTGTTCTCGTAGTGAGCATATCATACTCACAGCTGTACGAGACATACTCGATTCGCTCTGAACGACTTTCGATTAAACTTTCACCGAGCCCTCCCCACCTCCATCGTCACCTCTTCATTCTTCATCCTGGGGTTCCATAGATCCTGAAACATATCTCTGTTTCTCTCTCTCTCTCTCTCTCTCTCTTGCTTTCTCTCTCTCTTGCTCTCTCTCTCGGTCACGATGTACATTGTATCTTGTGTACACAGCGGGCTACGGGAGATAATCCGACGAATGGAATTCCCGTAATCGTGCAGAACCGATTACCAAAGGATAATCCTACATTCGTAGGATGAGCGAGCAATTTCGAAGGGCTGGACAGAGATTGGCAGAACGATTCGAAAGTACCCTTGGTTTATCACGACCCTCTTTCCCCGGGTTTTCCCTCTCTACCCCAATATCCGCCTCATCCTCCTCTTTCTCCCAGTTTCCCTCTTTCGCCGGCCCTCCCTTCGTTTCGTAACACTTCTCACTTTGCCACGAGACTCATCTTTTTGTCTTCTCTCACTTCTTCTATCCCCCGGTTGGCCATCCATCTCGCAACCCTCTCCGTCTCTCTAGCTGCGGATCCTATCCTGCGACGAGTTATCGTAGGTGGCCAGCCGAGAGTGAAATACCGAAAGAGGTACAGATGAGGAAGGCCTCCAGACCGCGATAATTGAGAGACCGTAGCAACCGCAACGAGCTACCTGTGGAAACAAGTTCACGAGCGGCATCTATAGCAGCTAACCAGTAGGTATGTGTATATTGGCAAATGAGCGTGAGCAAGAACTGTATTAGAGGGAAGTGCTACGACTTTATACTCGAAGGCCTGGAAACTCCACTGATGAGGCAAGATCTTCTTCGGAAGCCAAATCATTCACCCTGTCGTCATAAGCAACGCTGCTGTCGGTCACTGTGTGAGGCATAAGAATCAACATTCGAAATATACGAATGGTACACATAAGCTCAGGACGAAGTCCATCATTCCATCATTTTGATATGTACTACCGATGATGGTATCAATGGTATCAAATGTAATAAGACGAACAAACCAATGCAATTATTTCTCCATACAACACTGACACCGGCACACATAGGAACTCTATCTGAAATATCCACGCCCAAATTCATCCCAAATCCATCCTCATCTGGGCTGTGTTCAGGTGGAACACGATGTCTTGCCGAGGTTTCCCAAGTTTGCAATGGGTACCACTCCTGGGGCACCATACCCTGGTCGCGGCGTTGGGATGGGGTGTAGCTAAACTGCTCTCTTCGCTAACACGCCAGCGATAGCCAAAGGTTTTCTCCATTGCCGTTGTTGCGGCCGATTGATAGCTGTTGGGTGGTTGCGTATGCCTGTCAAGGCGAAGTAGTCGATCACCCTCCGGTGGCAAGTCATCGTACTAATTATACCTAAACAAAAATGAACTTCTCCCAGTGTCGCCCGGAGTAGTTATACCGTGAATACATGTTACTAAGCTATCGAAAACAAATCCCATCACCGAAATCAGCCTCAGCTTTCCGACCTACATGTGAGGCCGTGGAACGTTAGCTGCACCACATCTCCTTGAACACCACCGACACTCAGCTGAGTCCTCACATTCGAGATATATCCGCTTAGCAGACCCCCTAGTCTCGAGAGCTGCCAACCTATCCAATCCATCTTCACCTTTCGTCACGTTCCTTAACGGCAAACATCCATTTTTTTATCATTCCCTACGGTTTGTTTGATCTCTGCGTCCATATCTCTTCACTCACCTTTCGGCTCTGCATACCGACGTTCCATTGATTCTACACGGATTGTCACAATTTGTAATCATCGTGCCATTGAGAAAAACATTTAAGCAACTTATGTACGTACAACCCCATGCAGCCATCGGAAGTTGCTTCCACTCTCGCGGTCTTATGTGCCAATGATTTATCATCTGTGCACGGATATCCAAGATACACAGTGACGTTTCATCATAAACTTTTTAAGTGTTCGTCAGAAACTTTTATCGTTCCATTTATCCCCTAGTTTACATGGAAATATGTCTATACTGTTGCTATATAACATTGCGGAAAACTTTTATGATTGATAAATCTGTAAAACACGCGGAGGAAGCGTCAATCCGTCAATGGAAGGTATAGAACATTCCTACGGACAACGATGTTGAAAAGTCTACAGCATGATTCATTATTCGAACGGTGCTTAATTATTTCCGCTCATTTTTGGTGGATGTACAATGTGGGAGGGAAATTCCAATGATTTATACATGTCGAGGGTCGAAGGGTCCGTTTTACATACAGACAGCCTGCTCACTTTGGATTCGGTGCCGCATGTGGTTCATTCCTCATAATACCAATACAACTTTTTAAAATCATTTTTTATTTCGCTTTTTTTCCATTACTGTACTTGGAGACAGCGTATCTGTTACAAGAATATCCGTGTCTACAAACTTGCGCCTAGGAAAAGCTTTGGAACTGAAGCTGAAGGTGACGAGAAAGCAGTGTGCAAGATTTTAATCCGGACGATTTTTTAGAAGAGACAGAACGGAAACAAGCGCCTTGTAAAATATAAAATATATAGAGGTTAGGTCGAGCTTTTTTGTGTATCATACCGCAGCACCGTGTGGTGGCAATACCGAGCCCAAAACAGTCTTCAATAAGCAGACTCTTCTCACCACCAAATGCAGGATCGTTTTAAGGTCTGCATTTAGACCTCTGTGCCAAAGAGACGGTCTGTAATTGGGAGCAACAATTCGGCTCCACATGTCACCACCGATTTAGTTGCGTTACTGTCCAAGGGACAAAGCTCAAGAGACATCGTTGTTGGAGATTGACGCGGCAGGTATACTGGTGTTCATATTCGAAACAGTGTAAGCCATATGTGTATATTCTCCGGTAGCGCTATTAACCGTCAGAAAGCTGTTGGTGAACAGCGTCCCTACGTGTCCCTTTTCCATCTCGTGTTGCACGCCTACTTGACCAGTATATCCAGCCAGTTGGCTTTATCATTGGCGTTGTGTTGTTACGACCTACCCCTATAACACGCTACGTATACGAGGACAGGGGTGGTTCCTAGCAGGACAGCATGGAAGGATAACACGGATATTACATTTAGGTGATGATCCAAGGAAGCCTGCGATCATGGAGAATATTCTCGGGGTTGCAACATATGCTTAAACTCGTAAAAATGAATCGTTTAAGCTTCTACAGTCTTTCGAAGTCATTTGGGAAATTTACGTTCTTGGGCATTGCGACAGCTGACCGAAAACGAAATTCTTACACGACGTTTCTGCGTGCATTGGCTTTAATATACTTTCTCGTATTTTTCCTTCATACCTTATTGTTGGATCGATAAATTCTAGCCGGTAAACTAGAATACTGGAGGCCGAACTTCTTAAGGAGAGGGTAGGGGTTTGCACTTTTGAAAAATCGATATTTTTTGTCTTTTCTTATAGTTAAACATTTCAAGAATATAATCCTAAAATTTCAAGTCAATCAGAGCAAAACTCTCGAAGTTATTGACTATTTAGTCCCGCTCTCTAACACTGTAGATCCGACAGCTGCAGGCGGTCGGAAAGGCAGCGCGCAGCTGACGAGCAGGTATGTAGTTTATTCACTTGGCGATCGTCCTTCCCATTATTCTGTTTCGAAAAGGTTGTATTGAGTAAAGAGAGGTAATAAAAGCCGTATACATAGGTGTATAATATTTTCAAAAGCGAAACGAGCGTCAGTTAGTTGTTGTACGTTCGGTCGAGCGCTTGTTCTCAATGAGTTTATAATTACGTCAAGAAATTTTTTGATTAAAAATGCTGAGATTGTCTAAAGTTTCAAGAGGTGACCGAACTCATACAAGAACGTATTTGTGCAGATCGAAAAAAACGCCTAATCCATGTAAAAAAAAAAGGATGAAGCTAATACCAAAAGTGCATCATCGAAAATATAAAGTTGAATACCAGTGCGAGCGTGCTGGAAGACGTTGAAAATCATTATAGAATCGTCGATTTTTTGCTTGTTTTCTCAACAATTGTAAGTTTGGTGAAATGTGCTCAGTGTGATGGTCCAGTTGCGTTCAAAAGTTGTAAAAAAGAAGGTCTTGGCTTTCAAATCTAGGTAAAATGTGCCAATTGTGATCTAGGCTATATGCCGTCGAGTGAGAAACCTGGTCATCGCTACGAAATGAACACTCTATTTGTTTTTGTAATGCGTACATTAGGTTTGGGTTTAGCAGGCTGCAGTAAGTTTTGTGGTCTAATAGAAATTCCAAGTAATTTTTTAGCCACATCGTCTTATTTGGATATTATGAAATTGATTTGCTCCTACATCGAAACGACTGCTGAAAAATTTCTCCTTTCCCCCGCAGACGAAGGAAAAGAGAAAACAAGGGCAAATTCGGAGTCTGATACTTTGACCATTTCTGGCGACGGCACGTGGCAGAAGCAAGGCTGTAGCTCCTTGTTTGGCGTCACTTCATTGATTGGTTATTGGACTCGAAAAGTTATTGATATTTTCGTAAATAGTTTGTACTGTCAGTCTTGCAAATTGTGGGAAAAAAGTTAAATACAACAGAATTTGAAGAGTGGCACGAAGAACACGTTGATAATAATGAAAGTTGATGTTGATGTTGATAATAATGAAGTAGGCGCAGTAATCGAGTAATGTTCCGCCGCTCAGAGGAAAAGTATGGAGCAAATATCAGCAATTATGTCGGAGACGGCGATAGCAAAACTTATGGCAATTTAGTGAAAGCGAAACATTACGGTGAAAATTTCACTATACATAGAAAAGAATGTGTAGATCACGTGCAAAAGAGAATGGGAAAACATCCACGTGATTTGGTAAAAAATACTGTTGAAGATAAAGTCGTAAAAACAGGAAAAAACTCAGGTAAATACGGCGAAGTAAAGTACTCGACGACAAAAAAAACTCACCGGACAGGTCATCGATAATTTCAGTCGATACTACGGAGCAGCAATAAGACATAATTGTGATTCGGTAGACAAAATGAAAAATGCCATCTGGGCAACGTACTACCACCAGCAGTCGACAGACGATAACCCTCAACACGATAAGTGCCTGAGCGGCGAGGACTCGTGGTGTCCTTATCAAAAAGCTCTGACCACAACAGGAGTGGAAAATTTTAAACACAATTACACTCCACTTCCAGAAGATGTCTTACAAGCAATCAAACCGATTTACGAAGATCTGAGCAAGGATGAACTTCTTGAAAGGTGTCTTGGAGGTTTTACCCAAAATGCCAACGAAAGTATGAACCAGCTAATTTGGAGGATTGCACCGAAAAAATTACCTGGCAGCAAACAAATCGTTGAATTTGCATCCTACGTGCCTGCATGCACTTTTGATGAAGGTGATGGTGCTTTTCTCACCTTTCTGTCGGATATGAACATCAGCGTTGGGCCGAGCGCTCACGAATACGCAAGATTGCAGGATAACTGTCGCATCAACAGGGCCGAGATACAAGCTGAGAAGCGAGCAAAGAAGCCAGGATAAGGCAAAGGCTTGAAAAAAAGAGGCTCAAGACATCGAAGCTGCTGCAGGGAGTCTACTCTATGGAGCTGGAATCGATGATTCAGTGTAAGTTGAAAAAAAAAACACTTTTTAGCTTCTAAAACTTCAAACGCGTTTTTCTCGAAACCACTTTTTAAAAGTCCGTGTTCACTGCCACTTGAAAACTACATGACCGATTTATTTCAAACTTGGTACACACTTTTTTACATATAAAATCCCTCCCCCCAACGGTTAGTTTGAGATTTTTTTTTACATTGAGGGGGTTTTCCACCCCCAAAATAGCGGAATTTTTCGTGAAAAATAGCACTTTTCACTTTACATGACCACTAAAAATTTAGAAATGAAAAAAAAAACATTATCAAAGACCGTTGGGGGGAGGATTTGATGATACTTTGACTAAATTTTAATGGTACTTGATTTCAGATAATTTCTAGCTGAGATACAGTGAACACCGCAAATCGTGTCTTTCCAAAGGCGTTCTTGGAAAAGCTTTGTCACCGGGTTGTTTGTGGATATTTTCGCGTACAAATTTCACGGAATATTCTTGAAATGACACTCAACAATGTACAAAAGGTTTCAATAAATTTGCTGTATCCATATAGATGAAAAAATTCGCAACAAAGTGTTTTTTCACGCTGAAATACCTACCCTTCCCTTAAGTAAAGGATGCTAGAAGAGGGCGTCCAAAAGTGTGAGAATCAATAACTTTAAGCTTTACTGCTAGCAGCTCTCCAGCATAACTAACCCTATGAACATAGTAATAAATTAGTCTACACCCCAACATTTTCCAGCACGGTGTCACATTAGATGAGTCTACATGATTAATCGTATTCACCATTTCCAACAGCGCGGGTACATGCGGCTTTACAACCTCACTATTCCTTTTATCTTTTGAGCGTTTTGGGTCAGCGCTATTTGATGTGTTAACAATCTTATATGATTTGTACGGAACGAGGAATGTCACTATAATCTTTAATAAAATCATTAAGTAAAACTATAATTAGGTTGAAAACTGAATAAATGAAGGTAAGGAAGAATAGGTTTTGGATTTATTGCTGTTGATTGACCAAAAAGTGTACACATCTATAAATTAAACCGTCGCACATAGAAAAGCTTATTTCACGGAATTTTATGAACGAACCAGTCTGGAATTCCGACCCCGGTGCTGCAGTCTCTTTGCTTTTTGGAGTCTCTCTCTCCCTCTCCCTCTCTCTCTCTCTCTCTCTCTCTCTCTCTCTCTCTCTCTCTCTCTCTCTCTCTCTCTCAAGAAAAATACACTAGAGGTCCAGAATTATCTCATTTTTCATTCAACACGATGAGACTTGAGTGATTGTCCGACCCGCCACCACGTTGCCACTAACATTATTTTACTTGTCAGCGCGATCCTCTGCAGCACTGAAACCGTAGACGTAATATCGAGGGTTCTCCTGCACTTTCTTCAGGGGATTTTTAGACAGACAATTTTTTGTCCAACGTCACCCGCGTTCTCGTGGAAAAATTAAAACACTGAAGAAAAGAACTCGGCCGTAATTGCGAACCAGGTGCGAGGTGGGAAACTTGTAGTTGCAGAAGGGAGTTTTTAATTGCTCCGTCTTCGGAGACACTTGGGCTAACTTTAGTTTGCCGCTATTATTTTATTCGTATGTTTTCTTCTTTTATGCGATTCAATCATGTTCATTATTTCCTTTCACCTCTTTAAAAAAATAGGTTGGACTTAAGGGTACGTTATACACCTAGTGGAGTAAAAGGGGTACGTTTTTGGAATTTCCTGCGAAAACTATTGGAGTTATCGGGTCAGGGTCTCCTGTTGTTCAAAGTATACACTTTTATGCCTTTTTGTTATAAAAAAAAATGTTGAATGACGTCATGACGAGGAATCCTTTGAAAAATCTTCTAAAATGGTACCAGATATGCCTTCACCAAAAATCGAATGAAACCAAAAGGCATGTGGTATATTAAAATAGGTACCAATATCGTTAGGATTGGTGCTGGCAATACCGCCGCGTTGCGTAAACTCTTAAGGCTATAACGTTGACATTTTTTTCAAACGTATACTTCATAAATACTCGACATACCCAATTTTAAGAAAATGTGAAAATCCCAAAATGTAATTTGCTACCTTGCTGTTTCCTCAATCCATTTCGACAGGGTAAAGTTATTCCCCTCTAAAATACTTCGGATATAGATTCCGACCCAGGAAAAACGGCGGGGGAAAGCTTGTCGGAGAAGAATCGAATTACCGGGGGAAAAGGAAGCCATAGCTCGCGGAGAGAAAAAAAGGGTTGACTACCGGGGGATGAGCACGGAGGACCAAAGCTTCGACAAAGAAATGAAAAAAAAAGTGCGTAAAGTTGTCCTGGCCGTTGGGAAAAGTTTGAAATTGCCGACCGTCGAGTTTTCTCGTTAAAAGGTACGGTTGGTGGTGCGGGAGCTTCGCGAAGGGCCGGAATCTTCTTATTCTCTGTTCCATCAGGCCATACAACGACCAGGGAGGGTTCGAGAGAGCGGGTTGTCACAGTCGCCGAGTTTCACTCTGCGTTTCTCGCGAAACCTCTCTTACACGGAAATATAAGAATTATCGCCCAATGAAGATAAGGAGCTGGCAAAGGAAGGGGTTGAACCCATGCGCTGTTCTATATACGAGAGACCTCCAATACAAAAGAGCTTTCCTATAGGGAGCACGGGCTTGCGCCCCAGAGGAACTGTCGCAGACGGAAAGAGTCTCCAGGATGGGCTGAAGCCCTCAACGGCATTACGCTCTACAATAAAATCGTTATAGGTATGACGAGGCGAAGGAGCCATTATTTAGGGACAAGATTGTTGTATCTTGGTGGCTCTCAGACCGGCCCCGTCGCGCTTTGCCTTTGCATTGTGCCTTCCGCTCAAGGGATGTTCCAAGATTACTCGTTTCCTCGTGATGCTTGATAAGATGGCGTGGAAGACACGTTTTTCATGTAATAAATTCGTCTATGAGAGTTGCAGTGTCTCCAAGACAGTTAAAAACTTCTGAACAGTGGCCATCTTTGAAGTGTGAATGTCAAACAAAAGTCTCGTGGACCGAGATTCAAAAGAACCATTTCTGTAGGGATACATGATAGAGAATTGAAAGCCCAGAATAAACGGTATTCTCGGTCATATCTGTTGCGAATGTCCCGCCAGCACCCTAGAAAGATCGCATTACGCGACCGAGATCGCGAGCATCGTCGTGTAATTACACTCAGAAAATGGGACAGAGCAGAGACTGAAAATGAGGTAATTCCGCCGTTTTTCCGCCTGCTTAAGCCCGAACATGAAAAGCGTCCAACAGAGACGTAGGAGTGAATGGAAGGACAAGAGCAAGCCAGACAGAATAGGGAGGCACTCGTAGCCCTTGACAAATACGATTATCCGTCTCCAACACCGGGTGAGTTGAACCGACGACACGTACTGAGGGACACTAACCGACTCGTGACTTGCCCTCTGTCTGTGTAGTTCGGCGTAGCTCCACTAGGGAAACTTGGACACACTATTATCGGTGCGACAAGTCACTCTCCACCATCCCTCGCAAATGTACTCGGGAACAATGACTGCTCGCCCCGACCTCGTATCTTGGTAAAACATGCCTGCCTCTGTGCTCTTCGTCTGCCCGGAATCATAAATCAATTACATTCGCGGTGTCCTCCGCCCAAGTTGAGAGCTGGAAGTTGACGCTGTTTCACGAGTGGGCCGCCCTACTGTACGACTTGGTCAACGCTTCTCACGAAATCCATTTAACTTTCGAATCTCCAAACTACCCTAACTTATTCGATTCTTGGCGGACAAAAAAAAAACGAGAAATAGGTCAGCCTGTTTGAGTTGTAGAAATTCTTATGTTTGATTTGTGGAAGGAAGATCCGCGTATTTCATCTTGCGGTGAGAAAGTTCCGCGAATAAATTATCCTCGCGTTTCCTTTTCCATTCAATTCTCAACCCGCCACCTTTTGATGTCACATTTTCCCCATCCGTCATATCTTTGTATGCAGCCGAATGACGGATCCGCACAGCGTGAATCCGCTTTTTTCTCCCACACGCATACACGCGAATATTGCAGTAAGAAAGCAGCGCGGAGTTGAGGTCCACGTTTTCCACGGTTAGAGGAAACTTCATTCATGGCGATGAGGTATCTACAAACGGGAAGCGCCGTTGAAGCCACGTCGGGACAGAATTTTTTTTCGCATTGACATACAATCCATCAATTTCCGTATTGATAGCTTAATCAACGTCGACGTGATTGCAAACTCTCCGTGTGCTCGTTTTTCCGTGCGCAAAAGTTTCCACACCCATCGCTAGTTGTGACGTTCGTTTGGTGGATGCAGACTAGAGTACAGCAGTCCGAACTCGACATCCTGATCCATCCATAAAATCGTGAGAAACAGTTTGCATAATATACATATCGTATTCCGTTTGGTAAATACTGGGATAAATGTGCTAGCAGATGTTACCAACTTCCATTTATTATTGTCAGGTACAAGATAGCTAGCGGAACATCTTTTCCATTGGAGATTATAGTGGCACACTTCGTCATTATGTCATACCAAAGAATAGTGAAAGGGAAGCAACGCCCTGCCGTGAATTCGGGAACTGAAAAGTCTTTTCACTTTTCCACTATTCTGATGAGAATTACGTTTCCAAGTTTTTACCGAGTATTAGAAGCTGGAAATAGTGGATACAATAAGTCTTGATGACCCGCCTCCATGACAACGTGATAGAATAACTTGCGTCGGAACAACGCTAATGGTGAAGTTTAACATAATGCAATCTGGACGCTTTCAGGAACACTTTTTCCAGCATCTTTACAAAAGAGTTTGGAGTGCTGTACTTTAGTTACCCTGTTTTCGTGGTTTGCCTTTCGGTAAGCGCATTATGTCATGCAAATAGTTGGTGGACGCTACCGCACCGTGGCGCATCATTCGCGGGTCTACCCCCCTCTCTCTCGCTCTGTCTCGCTCTTTCGCTTCTTCGTATGTGAGCGGGGCAAGTAACGCGAGCGCCTCGGGTTATGTGCTTCGATAATTGTACATTTACATTTGCATAGACGCCCTATAAATATAGACCTGCGAAGCCGGTCGATATACGTATATGTATAGAGTCGCCAATTTTGCGCGTAGCTGCTACGAACGCCTGGATTTCGATGGGGAACGATAGGCAGAGGCGAGATCGGCGCATGCACAGAGAGCGCGCGCTTCTCCTGTCTATATAGAGAAACATAGGAAATGACGCGATTATTCCATTAACGTAGTGTCCACGAGGCGAGAGACTGAGCGGAGTGAGTCGGACAGGCGGGCAAAACCGGTGAAGGCAGGCGGTATTTACTGAGCTTAGGTTTTTGGAACAGCGGCGAAGAGCAGCGTTTATCAAGCCGCCGTTTATCCTCGTTTTATCTAACGGCTCTCTCCGTGTATTCGATTATGTCTGATTTCAGTCTTCGCTACCACCACACCCTCTCTATCTCTTTCTTGCCTCTTTATTATTGCGCAAATCCTTCCATCTTTTCATCCGGCGCCATTACCGTCGTACAGCAAATGCGAGAGCTAAATTATCACAGCCCCTCGGGCCTCGCCAGCCCCTCCTTCCCAGCGTTGCAATATTCTTCCACTCTACGTGGAACCGTAAACCCTCCTATCTAAGAAATCGTCCACACGTTGAAACTACTTCGAGGGGTGAACCCATCCGGAATTATCCCTCATTCGTCAGCGCCGCGTTGCTTTCGCACGCGTGCCACTTTTTTCTTTGCTGTATCTTCAACAATACGGAATAGAGGTTTGCCGGCGGTTCTTTCGTGGGGATATTGTAGAACAGGTGATGGAATGTGCTTTCCTAAAATAGTCAAAAGCCCACGCAAGATACCGCTTCAGTCGCAAGGTAAAGCGCACTTTCTCGGCACGAACACTCAAAGTACTCCAAAAATATGGGTTGTGTCAACACCACTGAATGCTTAGGAGCACTTCAGTATAGTTTTCCATAGAATACTCAGTGGACTGAAGGAACTAGTAACGTCAAGCACCTAGTGTCACAGCTACTTCTCTCGCTCTCTCTCTGGATAGTTGTTAGATCCAACTGTCCTTTCTGGATAGTTGTTAGATCCAACTGTCCTTTCTGGATAGTTGTTAGATCCAACTGTCCTTTCTGGATAATTGTTGGATCCAACTACCCTTTCTGGATAATTGTTGGATCCAACTATCCTTTCTGGATAGTTGTTAGATCCAACTATCCTTTCTGGCTAATTGTTAGATCCAATCATCCGTTCTGGATAGTTGTTAGATCCAACTGTGTTTTCTGGACAGTTGTTGCAATCAACTATCGTCTCTAGACAGTTATTGCAATAAAATATTCTCTCTGGACAGTTGTTGCAATCAACTATTCCCCTGGGCAGTTGATACAGCCAAATATCCGCTCCTGCGTGGATAGTTGGCACAACCAACTATCCAAGTACATTTTACCAATAAATGAATACGTGGCTTCCTCGCCTGTGATTAGTGAGAACGTCGAGCACCCTAAGAATGAATTTATCAGTGTTGTCAAAGGCATCTCTCCGGGGTCCGAATGATTAAAACACACCTTTTGAGTAATCATACTCGATGACTTTCAGAGTTAATTCCAACCAACGAACAGTATGGTCAGCAAATAGCGCCGACCGTCTAAACGAGTCCCGGGTTGACGGACCGGGTTTGCCTGATTGTTTTACTGCAAGCGACATAACAGAGGCAAAGAGTGAGAGAGGGAGACGAGTGGTGGTGTGACCGGAACAAATGTAGGTTGTAAGTGAATGAGTGCGATCGTCCAGTGTTGGAAGTCCGGAAACGTCAGGAAAGCGGCTACAAGTGGACGTTGAATTAAACGACTGAAGAGCAAAGCGGAAGGGTGGAAGCCTCAGCGATTGACGCACACCGAGCAAGCATCCGACGCTCCACGTCACATTTGCAGCTTCAATGGATTAATGATCGTTCGGGTGAAATTATACGTATACCACTGGTGGTTAGCTGCCACATCGGCTGTGCCATAAGTACTCTTTGGTTACTTCGGCCGAAATATGGATATCGGCATTTAAAGGCAACCTGCGTTACGAAGCACCGACAAATGGATTTTAAATTTGAGAAAATGCATTCACACACATAAACGCGCGCGCATCACCGCACGCCTACACTCACACACTCACTCTTTTGAAACAACCATCGTGATCTCGTGGTCTTTCCACTGCAACGAGACTTCCTTTCCTCGTGTTTCTTCGTGGCACCTTGCAGTCTTTTACGATTCCATACCATTCACTTTCTGTCCTACACTCGTCACTTCACCACGTCCATTTCCTTGGAGATCGCCTCTTTCTCATAGCCACCGTACGCTATACTGTATCTCGTTTGTACGAGAGCGCAGGGAAACTGTGGAGCACCTCTGCCGATATAGTCGACTATACTTGTACCGAGTTTTGGTTGCTCTCACCATCGAGAACCCGATAAAACTGCCTTCTGCTCGGCAGTCGACGTGATTCAGTGCGTATCCAAGTGGTCACCCATCCGAGTATTGGCTCACGTCAATGCCGCTTGACACCCGAAACCACTATAGCCATGCCAACCGCGCCTCGACTATCGTGTCCCTCATGTCCCAACATGTCCAAACGCTAATCATGAAACTGTTCCACAGGGCGTGTGCAACGCTTGTTCCGTTCCCTCGATGTGGGTCGTTCTATTTCGCGGCTGCTTGGAACTCAATAGCGTCAACTTTCCTCATCGATATTCATCGTTCGAGCCAACAGTAGTGCCCGACGAGAAATGCTATTTTTTTTTAACACCAAGCCGTATTGCAACTATACCGGGGACTCTCACCCCTCAAATCCAAGCTCTGTAGCTCTGTAGGCCTCGGTGCTGGATTTCGCTCTCCCGCGGCATGCAATTTGTCCCAGGAAAAGCGCGGCTGCGGTCCGAGTTAATTGGTTTTCTTTTTTGTTTGTTTCCACTTCGTTCTCTTATTTTGCTTTTATTTTCGCGTCTGTTCACTTGGTTTATCCGTGGGCTCGGGGGAATCAGTTTCCGGCGTTTTGTCTCCCGCTGTTTTTTTTCTTCGTCAGTGCGCTTCCGAGAGATGGACGCTAGACGAGGGATAAGATCGACTATTGCAACACTATCGCACGACAAAAAGGTAACTCAAGATCCGTAGGGAAAAAAAGAAAAATGTAAAGAAGGACGAATTACGCTGCTTTTATTGCAGAATGTGGGGTGGAGAGAGCGACAGAGAGAGAGAGAGAGAGAGAGAGAGAGAGAGAGCCAAAGGGTAGCACTGGTAGCAGCCAAGGGAAGAGTAGCAAAAGTGAGCGAGGTGGTGGAATCGCGGCGGGGCATTTGGCGCTCTCGTCGCGCGCTCATGGGGGTTGAAAAGGAGTGGGCTCGGGTCGTTCGGGGTGCGGAGCCCCCAAGCAGTCAGTGCGCGGCGAGGCGCGCCAGCTGCCGCACGTCATGATTCTACCCCAGGTGAGCAAGCACTGTGATTGTCAACACCTATATATACAACCAACAATAAAAATAACCAACGAAAGCTTCCAGCGCACATCTTGTCATTCGAAACTGACACGTACCTCTTGTACCCTTTGCCTTACTCGACCCGTTTGCTTCGTAAAAGTCATACTACTCGTTATATTTCGATCCCTAAATTCTGAGCTCTTCTATTCTCTATCGGACAGTACGTGGCCTGGTGAAATCCTTTCACACTGATCTGTGTTTCTTTGCGTTTCTACTTTTTTCCCTCCCTGACTTTCTCGGACTCGTTCTGTTCGTTTTTAGTCCATCGAAATTCAAATTGCAATGGGTAAACTAATCGTGGCATCTCTCGCTCGTTAGCCGAATCCCTGAACGTCGGGTCACGATACATTATGATTTGCGTAATTGAGATCGTCCGGTTAATGTGTCCCTTGGAGACGTGATTACGTATCAGTCGTTGTAACGGTATATGTCCATTATCATCATCGTTATCACCATCTATGTCATCGTTACCTTCGTCATAATCAACTGTGCCATCATCATTATCATCACAACCATCGTTACCTTCGTCATCATCAGCGTCGTCAATATCATTATCATCGCCTCCCTTATCATTATCATCAGATTTGTGATCGGTATCATCATTATCAGTATCATCACCTTCGTCATCCTTATCATCACTGTCACCGTCACTTTCCTCTTTGTAATCTCCATCATTATCATCATCCTTATCCTATCCGTATCCTGTCACCGTCACTTTCCTCTTTGTAATCTCCATCATCATCATCATCATCATCATCATCATCATCATCATCGTCGTCGTCATTACCATCATCATCATTATCACCATCGTCATTATAATCATCATCATCATCGTCTTTGTCGTCATCATCATCGTTGCCATCATCGTCATCATCATCATCATCATCATCATCATCATCATCATCATCATCATCATCATCATCATCATCATCATCATCATCATCATCATCATCATCATCATCATCATCATCATCATCATCATCATCATCATCATCATCATCATCATCATTACCTTCGACATCGTGTCCACCACTTTTCGTCACCGCGTTATTATCATCTTCGTTGTCAACACCTTCGCCATCACCATCGTTATTATCTTCAGCCTCGTCCTCATCGCCGACGATAAATTTGAGAATCCCATGGCAGATAAACCCGCTCGGTTACTCCCGTCCTTAAATTGACCAGTAAACACAGCACGATCATCCAATTTGCCCAATACTGCTGAATAATCCCCACCGACTCGACGCGGATTTAGCTTCAATAACTCGAGATTAACGATGATTGCCAATATCTCCACCATAACGCGCATGGCCCGCGACGGGCTCAAGCGAATCCTATTTTCCGCTCTCTAACTTCCGGAATTGCTTGGCGGGTATTATCTATTGTTTTCTTTCCATTGGCGTATATTTCATGTGCCTGCGAAAAGATTGTGGATCAAAGTGAAAAGTGAATAGCGCTTGGATGAGTAAGAGAGGGAGAGAGCGAAAGGGGGAAACGAAAGAGACGAAAAGAGAGAGAGAACGAGCAGCATCGAAGAAGTGAACAAAAACGTTTTGGATTTTTCAAATATCGTCTTCGCATACACACACGAATCATGTTTCTATGATCAGTGCTTTTTCCCAACGCTATCAGGCATCATGAATAATCTCTCGGATCCACAATGCCCGCAGTTTTTTCTTTATTTGTGATGCGTCGTTCCGATCTTCCGAGTTTCCGATGTCTCTTATCGTGCGCGCAGTTTTCCGTTCGTGAACTCGTGAAAACGTTGGAAAGGACGAGCTGATGCGACGTTCAGCGTAATCCGAGATTTTTCACAAGTCAGCCCGGTTGACTCTCTCGTCTGTCTCTCGGGACGAATTCTCCAGAGGCGATTACATTCCACGACGCTTAATTGGGACCCGAAGCGATTATTAGAAAGAAGATATGCGAACAGATTTCGGGAGAAGTGCGGGATGAGGAAGGATGAGGGAGAGAATGAAGTTTGTTCGATCGAGCAGTAGTGGAAGTGGAAAACACGCTGAAAGGCCGCGAACGAGCGAGAGAACTCGCAACAGGTTCCGACGGCGGAAGACGCGAAACGTTCTTCCGTAGCACGTTATTTCGGGCTTTCACCCTCCCGAGCTTTCGTCCTCTGACACCTCTCTCCCTCTCTCTCTCCTGCACCTTTCCGTCCTCAGTTTCTGACTTCGATTTACACGCCCGTGTATATACGTAACTTAGTTTGAGATTCCTGACTCCTTTGATCCGATATACCCCCAGTCAAAAGCCCTTCGCTCCTGCTGAGCTCGGCGGTTTCGTGCGGGAGATTTTTTCCCCCAGCGATATTGCCAATTTCGTCGATCGTTCCCAGTGCAGCGCTTACAGAAAAATAAGGGAAGAGAAAATACGGTGCGCAAATTATCGGATCTACCGGCTCCCCAAAAAGATTCCGGGTCTTTAAGAGCTTAGACACGGTTTCCTTAACGAGGATCATCACATTACGGCTACGATGGATCCAAATGGGGAGGAAGTCGATTTTGGGTGGTTAAATAAAAAGATACTTGAAGAGCGTGACCGATCGAGAGTTACCAGCAGGGCCCACCGAGGAAATATCGAGAAGTTTTAGGGGGTTGAACATTTTTGGAATGTGGACGTGAACTGTGTCTGCATGACGAGATATATAGTGAGGTTTTCGTCGTACCCGAAGGTCTGATACGGTCCCAAACTCTGAATGACGGATAGAAACTCGAAAATCCAGAAATTCGCTTGAATTTCAAGTCACTATTTTGAAATTTCGCTGCCCAACATTAAATTGAGGTTCGATAACCGAAAAGTACAAGATTTCCATTGCTGCTGTAGTGAATATTTCATCATTTAGAAATTAAACGTTTTCCCGAACCCATCATTGTCACACAGGCTCCAAATTGCCCAGTGTCCAAAGTGTAACATGTAAGTGTAAGTGCTGTTTTTGCCAATGGACCTCTTAATGAGTTTTTAAAAACAATTGGCATTTGATTTTTCACACAATAACTTTTGTCTCAAAGTTCAACGTTTTCCCGAACCCTCCATTTTCACGCGCGCTCAAAATGGCGCGGCCTTCAAATGGTCAAACAGTGCCATTTTTGCCAATTCACAGTCTCATGTTTTTTAAAAATAACAATTACTATTTGATTATTCACGCAACGACTTTCGTCGCGAAGTTCAACCTTTTGCCGAACCTTTCCTTGTGACACGCGCTCAAAATGGCGCGGTCTTCGAATGGTCAAAAAGTGCCATTTTCGCCAATTCACAGTCTCACGTTTTAAAAAAATAACAATTACTATTTGATTATTCACGCAACGACTTTTGTCGCGAAGTTCAACCTTTTTCCGAACCTTTCCTTGTGACACGCGCTCAAAATGGCCGGGTGTCCAAATGGCAAAACGGTGCTATTTCTCTAATTCATGTCTTTACGTTTTTATCTTAACAATTGCATTATCAAGTACAATTGTGTCAATAACAATTGTTTTGTCAAGTATTTTGCAATATTCGCTGCACATTCGTGGATTTTTTCGTTGCAATCGGAGTGACAGATTTCACTTTCCATTGCAGTGAAACTGGCCCTATGAATTTGGCCCCGAGTGACAAGCGCAACAACGTGTAACAACAAGGAGTAAAACGATTCTCGTTGAAAAATTCCCTGACCACCTCAAAGAATCCTTAAGGACTCTTCCTGAAAAATATATGACCGCCCTTCGCAGAATTGTATCTAAAAAATGATAATGAACAAATCAATGGTCACTGTGAACGATTAATAATCCGAGCTCGAGAAAAAAGTAGCAAAAAGTGATATTGCAATATCGAAACATGGGAATATTATGTTGCTGCAAATTGACCGCACCAACAAAACACACACGCCTATATTTGAAAAAAAAATCTGTCGTCGCACATGAATGTCGAAAAACCATTTTCGACACTGTGGGCGACAATAGAATTTTTCTCGGTTCCGGAGCCCACGTACTCGGGACCAATCAAGCGACGAAACCCCATGAGAAATGGCACACGTACGTGCGTCCGCATGTATGTCTGTTCGTCGTGCGGGATCCATGGCCGGAGGATAGTGCTGCCGGTCTTTTTTCCTCCCTGTTCTTCCCAGCTCTTTGGGGAATCGATGCACGCTAGTGCCGGTCACCATTTTGAAAATGATCATATACGACCCGTACAGCGGACGCGTGACTGCCGGATCCGGTCGTACATACACGAAGGATCCATATATTTAGATATACATATGGAACTTTCCACGCAATTTCAGCTAGCCCGTGACTTCTACAATGTTTTGCTTTTTTATAATTTTTTCTTGTAAACAAAATTTTTAGACCTCATGAAAGGAATATCCTCACCAACATTTAGATTTTTATCTCTTGTCTTTTAGAAGTAATAATGTTCCGAAAAATTTCGGTTTCGAACTAATTGAGTCACTATATATTTTTTTTCATTTTGAAGCAGATCTTCGTTAAAAAAGATGAAAAAATTATCAATTATCAATTATCAATGTCAACGTTTTTTGCTTCTAAAGTGAAACGATTTTTTGAAAAGGTGATTACCTTTTTTTGTTGTTTTCAAAAAATTCTCTAAAAAAAAGAAATTCTCTAAATATCTCCAATCTATGATTTTTACGACTGGTCTCATTCTTTCCCCATTTTTCCTTCTATTTTTTCGAATTAATCATATTTTTATCATTTTAATCTCCAATAATGTTATCAACGATTTTTATATACCACGACCATGTTTTCCTCGCATTTTCGTGCGTGTAAACAGGACCTAAAAAAGTCTTCTAGGGCCTAGGCCTTAAAAATTTGCGTGTTTGCGTTTGTTACGCTCACGAGCATTGAACGCCGCTGTAAAACAGTTGTTAGTCTTTCAGCTGTTACTTTTACCCAACACCACGACAAACTTGTATCGGCATAAATAACATATATTTATTCATCCCGAAATTATTTTTACAAAAAGTATATTCGAATAGAATGATGCATTTTAAAAGGTCTCTGATATAACGCAATTATGTTTTCCTCGCTTTTTCATGCGTGTGAACGGTGAACGCCTTGTTATAAATTATTAATAAGATAGTATATTAAGATATGCTGATACATTACAAAATTACGATTGGTGTCATCCCCTCAGCTTAAAAAAAAAGTTTTTACTTTAGAAGCAAAAAAACATTGATAATTGATCATTTTTTCATATTTTTAACGAAAGTATGCTTCAAAATGAAAAAAACATACATAGTGACATTTGTCGATATCTCAATGAGTTCAGGAGCTACCAGCGTATAAACGTTTCCAAAACCTCCAAAATCGATATTTATTGGAAAATTATAACTCCTAAAAGAGAAACGATACAAATCTAAAAATTGGTGTGGATGGGGTACAATGGTCGGGGTGACGGGCTAGGTGAAATGGCGTGGAACGTCCCATATATAAATATACGTGTGTGTGTGTACACACACACACACACACACACACACACACACGTGTGTGTGTGTGGGGGGGGGGGGGGGGGGGCGTGTGTGTGTAGGAGAATGGTACACAGCAATGGTTTTCTTCTGTGTTAATTTTTTTTCCTTTCCGTTTTTTAATTAAGTAAATTCATCCGCGTGTTTTGTACGATATATACCGGCCAAGCGTGTTATTACATCCGTATATATATTTACGTGCATAGATCGATCTACGTCACAATGTAGTGCTAGAAACACGCTTGCTGTTATATGTGGGTGTGTGTGTGCGCGCGCGCGAGTGTGTGTGTGTGTGCGTATGTGCGCTTTTGAAGGCATTTGAGGCCCGTCATCGTAAAAGCCTATTTTCCTCAGACTTAATATTATGTAAACCCAATGTATTTGAAATTACCATTGGATAAATATAGGCATATTCATATAAAGGTTATTTCAGAGACAGTTTTACTAGATAAATCATCGAAAGGTTTAATAACAGAATTTAAAGATCGTTCTCAAAACAGCCAGATGAGCCAGAAATTGGTTTCCCATATAGGCATACACACACACACACACACACACACACACACACACACACACACACACACACACACACACACACACACACACACACACACACACACACACACACACACACACACACACACACACACACACACACACACACACACACACACACACACACACACACACACACACACACACACACACACACACACACACACACACACACACACACACACACACACACACACACACACACACACACACACACACACACACACACACACACACACACACACACACACACACACACACACACACACACACACACACACACACACACACACACACACACACACACACACACACACACACACACACACACACACACACACACACACACACACACACACACACACACACACACACACACACACACACACATACACATACACATACACACACACACACACACGCACGCACGAACGCACACATATAAAATTGCAACGCCTGAGGCTCGTGCAAATCTAATACATATAGGGTATCTTGTAAATACGACGGCATACTTAAGGGGGTTTCATCATGACTTACTTGAATATCAAGTTTGCTCTGAGGCAAATTCCACCGTTTTTTAGGTTTTCGATTTTTTTACATTTCGTCAAATCACTTATCTTCCATAATCTTTTTACTGCGTTTTCGACACATTTGATAATCGGATAGTTGCTTTCTCGGTTGTATACAAAACAGTTTTTAAAAAATGGTACAAAGATCCAAAAAAAGTGTGCTTACAGTCTTTTACTTAATGAAAATAAAGTTTTTTTTATACCACTCAAAAAGTAAAAAACGTGTTATAGATAACCAAAAATAATTGTTTACAGTATTTTATTCGATGAAAATAAGATTTCTATTTTGGATGCCTTCAACATTTTCGAGAACCATTTTGTATGCATAAGAATGGCAAATATTCAACACTATTTTAATACCAAAAAGGATTACAAAAAAGTTAATTCGTCGAAAACAGAAAAAGATCATGCAATGGCTTTTACGAAACCTCTAAAACGTCGAAAAATCTTTTTAAAAATGTGGTTTTTCATTGCGAGCAAATTTAGATTTTTCGGTATGACATGATCCAATCCAGCACTCCATTAGGTATGACGTGGTATTTAAAGGAAACGCTGTATATATACATATATATACTGTACCGGTCATAACTGTACCAGGTATGACCAATCAAAAGTTACCCTCTATAAACTGTACCCCGCTGCCGATAACGTTTTGCGCACGCAACACGTGAATATAAGAACGATCCACGTTAATTACGCGCAATAGACGGAATCAGCATAGTCCAGTTGGGATAGGTCTAAAATGCGGTTCAACTCGAATTAATTCGGGGGTGCGATTTTCTTTTTTTATACTTGGGGGGGGGGGGGGGGTTAGTGTGAATCTCGATTTTCAGAAAAAATCCCCCCCGGTGCGTTTACCGCCATGTTGATGTAAAGAGCGATTTTTTTTTGTTTTTCGAATAACTCGCTTATTTTCAACCCTAAGGTTGAACTAAACTCTAAACTCTAAAGTTTCAATCTTAATATTCATAGTTGTGGGAAATGTAATTCCCCAAAAGTTTAGTAGTCATAATTTTTACCCTAAAATCGATATTTATAGAATTAGACTGCTAATAGGCGTAAAAAACGTTTTTTTAAATTATCTAGTTCATTATCAAGTTTATTGTAAAAATGGTAATAAATAATCACGTAGGAAATTTTATTTCCTTCAACTTTGGTTTTTAGCATTTTTACCCTCGGATCAAAATTTTCAGACTTATACTTAATTTAGGGGTGAACTTTTTTTTGTGATCACTTATTTAGTTTATTATCGAGTTTATCGTAAAAATGTTAATAAATAATCACGTAGGAAATTGTATTTCCTTTAACTTTGGTTAGTGCCATTTTTACCCTAGGATCGATATTTTGGGAGTTGTAATTAAAGTAGGGGTGTAATTTTTTTCATTTTTTAAATTTAATTTATTATTCAATTTGTTATAAAAATAGTGATGGACAACCAGCTGCGTAATTCAAATTTCTTCGACTTAGGCTGTGTTCGCTCGTCGTAAAGAGCCATTTCAGCAAGTAGGAACCTGTGGATTTTAACACCTGATTAGTTCTTTTGACTTGAAAGTTACGTCAAATTCATACTAATGTTGTGTCCTTCCATAAGATACGTACCTCCAATTTTAATCTCACGTAGGTCTCCACGTAGGATCCCACGTAGGTTGTCCTATGCCAATTTTGCTCGTTTTACCGAGAGCCCTGCGATATTTTGATCTGCAATCTCATCCTCTCCTACCTCGCTGTCGATCAAATAATCGCAATCGTCGTCAGCAAGTTCGGACAGTTCTTCCGAACGGAGATCCTCGGAGCGATCAGGTTCTTCAGCGTCGAAGTCGTCCTCCCCATCAGGTTCCTTATATGTGTGACATTGTCACACGTCCCTCCGTTACAAAACAAACATAAAACTTGAGCATTTGAGGCCCGCTTTACGGCAGCCGCACATTTTCCCGCAGTTACCTTTAAATTTGCATGATATCAATTTTAGCAAAGACTCTGGTGCCGGGTTCATTATAACTCTCAAAATATTGATCCTACGGTAAAAATAGTAATTACCAAAGTTGCAGCGAATAAAATTCTCTACCTGATTATTCATTACCATTTTTACGATAAACTTGATAATAAACGAAATAACTGAACATCAAAAAAAGTTCACCCCTAAATTAAGTATAAGTCCGAAAATATTGATCCTAGGGTAAAAATGGTAATAACCAAAGTTGAAGAAAATAAAATTTCCTACGTGATTATTTATTACCATTTTTACAATAAACTTGATAATAAACGAGATAATTAACAAAAAACCGTTTTTTACCCCTATTAGCAGTCTAACTCTATAAATATCGATCCTAGGGTAAAAACTATAATCACCCAACTTGTGGAGAATTACATTTCCCACAACGTTGGATATAATCATTTTCACTCTAAGGTTGAAAATAAGCGAATTATTCGAAAAACAAAAACTCCCTCTTGAAATCAAGATAGCGGAAAACGCACTGGGGGGATTTTCCCAAAAATCGAGATTTATACTACCACCCCCTCCCCCCTAAGTATAAAAAAAGAAAATCGCAGCCCCGAATTAATTCGAGGTGAAATCCTATCTCGACTGGACTATCAGGTACACACGAGAGCGGCTGGATCTTAATTTTTTTGTCTTTTTCCGTCTCATCGCAATTAATTCCGAACGCTAATACATTTCTACGGCAGCGTCAATTATTTTTTAATATCGCATTCGTGGCGGTTTTTTCCCTTCCGGTTTGCCATTATTGTTTTGGGGCCTGTTATTACGATTTTTACAGTTTATTTATTTTTACGATTCATTTATTGATTTATTATTATTATCATCATTGTTGTTACGCATCTCAATGTTATATAATCTGCAGTGGGTATTGGTATTTCCGGTCACGTACGACATGATCTTTCTTTCCTTTCTGCCGCGCTTCCGTGTTTTTTTATCTGATGATGAGGAATCGTGTTTTTTTTTTGAATGCGTTTGCTTCTTTATCTCTTCCTCTTCCTTTCTCTCTCACTCTGTCACTTTGTCACTCAACGGACTCACTTCATCACGACGATTGTACATAACTTTTTGCCTCGTCCTTATAGACGAGCCCATAGCTTCACGATCATTTTTCCTCCTATTCATCTGTATCAACATCGTCTCGACTTCCTCGCTGTTGCTCCGTACAGCAAAAGGAGCTTCCGGATCGCAATACAATACTTTTCGTACCGTGTTCTGCACACATGGAAACTCATCGGTTCCTGGGGTAGCGATAAATGAATTGGGGAGAGAGAGAGCTCCGCAACTTTTGGCTATATTTGGAAAGGGGGCATCCATTAATTACGTGAGGTGATTTTGGCGATTTTTCGACCCCCCGTCTCCCCCTGGTGAGATGTCGTGAGATTTTGCTCGACCCCCTCCCCCCTCCTCTAATCTCACGTGAGATTTTTCAAAATGCATACGTTCACGGAAAATAAATAGTAGTAGAAGTAACTGCGGTTGTAGTACCATTTACTCCACCATATAAAGTAGTAGGGAGACTCTCCCTACGTGATAAAAATGATGTGATTACTAAGATTACTAAAATTACTAAAATTACGTGATATTTGCTGAAGCCCCCCTCTCCCCCACGTCAGATTGGGTGAGATTTCGCTCGACCCCCCCCCCCCCCCCCTAAACGCCTCACGTAATTAATGGACGCCCCCAAATATGGGCACACTTTGCACGAGTTACCACTGGACGTCACTATGAAAACAAAATTTAGATTTTTTTGTCTTCCTGTTCTTATCTGCGTAATTCTTGTCGATGGAATTTGTTCCCTCCAGAAAATTAATTTTAACAGCTTTCAAGCTACAGCGCATTTTTCGAAAATTGCACTACTCTGCAAAAAACCTAATAAACTTATGGCAAAAGATTGGACAAAAATATTTTTTAAGACCGATTGGAGGTCAACCTCGGCCTCATCGGAGTTCTTCGGAAGAAAATGTTCACAGACGTTTCCCAAAAAATGACAGACGAGTTTATGAGAGTAGGCGAATTTGCAGCATTGACAAAAAAACAACGATGTTCGACGCAACTTAGGAAGTGAGAGAATTAGTGGGGAATAAAGACAGACGTAACAGTGCACCAAAGAGTGCCTTGAACATATTAACATTGCATATCACTTTGTGCCCCTTATTGGCTGGGACACGTAACATTTTATGCTGATCGAAAATGCCTAAAGTGTATGCATTTTTTCCAAAAAAAAAGGTTTTTCGGGAATATTTTCGTGAAATGTCAATCGTTGACGGGCGGGATCGGGATTTTAAAAATCGCAAATTTTAATTTTGCTCACCATCCGGCGGTTTCCGTAAAAACGCCGAAATCTCAATTTTTCGATCGACGGTATCTCGGTCGATATTCAACCATTCAAGATTTAGAAAACGCCTTTCCGGAAAGGATTTTGACAGACGGGAAATGCCGTTAGGCTCGTCCCGATAACTCAATTCCTTTTGACAACGCCACCGGAAAATCGCGAAAGTTGACATTGGCTTGGGCTAGACTAGATATGTTGATCCGGCCCGACTAGATATGTTGATCCGGCGCCCTGAAGGCTGATCAGGCCGCTATAAAGCTGCGGTCCGGAATACCGTAGTGTGATACCCCTGACCAGACCACCGCATCAGTGGAACGGTAGTAGAACGTAAGAAGGCACCCTGAACAGGCCGAAGTAAGGTAGCCTATATGGCGTCCTTCGACGCCGTCTTACGGCAAGCCTGATCTGTGCTGCATGTCGAATGGATCACTGGTACCGTTGTTCAACAATCGAAATTTTGAGGTTAGGTTTCATTGACGCCTGCGATATAAACCACATGAATTTGCACAATCTTCACTCTGCCTGCAGATAACAAACATGGACTAATCGTTTATAGATAAACAGTTTTAGTCAGAAAAAACCAAGCTCGGTGTACTAAGTATTAAACTCGGAAATCTTCGAAAAAATACTCTAAACACTACAGGTTCAGCGGTCGAAGAGAATGAATTTTCGTTGCATTGCAACGATACAAACTTCAACGTCATGTCTCAAATTATTGACATTCTTTAGAATTATGAAAATAAGCAACGAAAGAAAGGAAGTTTACACAAGTATTAAAATGGCTAAATAGGTATCGCGTCAACTTTAGAATTAGAAGACGTAGGTTGAAATCCCGAGGATAGATAAAATCTTTAACGAGGCAGGACACGCTTCAATCCAATTATTATATATGCTGGAACATAAATAACCATGTGGAAAAAAAATACTACTAGCATTTTAATTCACGATTTGTTGTGTTTTTCAAAAACGTAAAAAACGCGCCTGGTAAGGGCCTGATCCGGCAGCTTGTACAGTGCCATAGTACAGAATACGGCCTGCCGAATCCCGCCCAAATCAGCCCCGTAGCAAAATTTCTAGTCTGGATACGCTTGGTAAATTTGGCAAAATCTGGCAAATTTGGTGACCTTGGGACGGCCCAGCGGGTCCGCACGCGGTCCTAGTCGGATGGGTCAAAATCCAATCGAAAGCAAAATCGATTCCGCGCAAAATAAGTCTACCCAGCGCCCCTTCGTCAAAAGTACGATTCTGAAGAAGCTGAAACGCGAAAAGATGCATTTTCCAAAGTCCGGATAGCCGGAACTAAACAGAATAAAACAGCGAATTTTTGATCGGTCATATCTCAGCCACTCATCAACCGATTCAGGCTTGTTATTAGTTTTACGAAAAGTGTTTTGGTAGCCTTTAAAAATGGGGTTCTCCGTCGGCTGACTTGTTTTTTTTTTCGAAACATAACGGCTGGCTCCATACAGAAAAACTCTAAACTGCGAAAAAGCCTTCAAACAAAAATAGTGCCTTAGTGACCCTCTTAATTTAGTAGGGCCAATTGATAATGCGATTTACTTCTCGCGAGATGTAGTCCCAGAATTCGGAGGGTGCTGCGAAGAATAAAGATAGCGACAGGCAGAGAGGGGGGGGGGAGACAGAAGGAAAAAGAAGAAAAAGCAAGAGAGAGGGAGAGAGAAAGGCAGAGACTGATAAAAAAACAGATTTGACTTGGATTCGATTTCATGGAGACCGTGGATTACAGAGATAAGCGCATATATTGGCGAGGGTGCAGGCTTCGCTCGAACCCTCTTTCATACGTCGGCAGATATCCCGTTTATGTGTATATATATATATATATATATATATATATATATATATATATATATATATATATACACACACATATATATATATATATATGTATAGAGTAGTATATACATGTATATATACTACTCTTAATAAGTCCATTGGCACGTGTCTTCAGCTTGTGCTCCCGTCGTCTTTGGGAAGTACACCGGCAATACCGTGCACGGGAAAATTCATTCCCATCAAATTGATCTTGTGCAACGTAACAGAGGATGACTATAGTATGGAAGAGAGAGGGGATTAAATGGGGTAGTTGGCGTTAGGATTTGGGTTGAGAGAGGTAGTTCGGTGCACGCAATTTAGATCCCGTTTCGTGAATTAGTCCAGTAAAAGAGACGAAAACCCAGCACTTTTTTGCGAAGAATGTGAATTTTTTACTGAAGATAGATAGTTGCATACTTTAAGTAATCCCATTAAATGTTTACCCCTCAACTCGCCCCAACCCTATGAAATAGGGGTTAAAAATATAAAAATCGCCGTATGTCGATAATTAATAGCCCGATCAAAAAAGGTTTCAAACAAAAGTTGTTTGGAATAATAAGATTCGTATAAAGTTATCTGACGTCCAACCCCCTAGCTTTGAAAATAGCGGCACACATGATGCGTGTGCGAGCGGAGTAGACATATCGCTCGTCCTTGTCTGGGTGAGTGGTGCTCTCGTGTTTTGTGCCGCTATTTTCAAAGCTAGGGGGTTGGACGTCAGATAACTTTATACGAATTTTATTATTCCAAACAACGTTTGTTTGAGACATTTTTCTATCGGGCGTATAATTATCGAGATACGGCGATTTTTAAGTTTTCAACCCCTATTTCTTAGGATTGGGGCGAGTTGAGGGTCAACATTTTATTGGGATTACTTTCAGTATGCCACCATCTACGTTCAGTCAAAAATTCATATTCTACGCTAAAAAGTGCTGGATTTTGGTCTCTTTTATTGGACTAAAGGAATTCGTCGATAAATTCGTGGACGAAGAGGCACGAGATGACACACTTATGGCGATTATCCCCCCCGCCCGGAGGCCGGTTGTCCATTCGCATAGCTATGCGGCTCTCTGCGGCTTAATTTTTTTGTTCACAATTTTTGCCCCAAATTGTTGCATTACCGCGAATTCCTCAACGGGCCGTGCCGGAGGGGGGTGCAGGCGGAAAGAAAAAAAAACGGCAGCAACGATATAGGGCAATTGTTTTTGTTTGTTCTTCCTCGTTTTTTTATTACCGACTATTCGAAAGTGGAGTAAAAGTTTTGGCCCTCGAGGGTGACTTTCTTTTTTTGGGACGGTATCGGAAAATGAATTCGGCTCGCTTTTATATACGCGAACTGTAGGGTCGGATTCGGAGCTTGGTAATGATATACAATGGATTGTTGTTTTTTCTTTTATTTCGACGAAGATGGCGAATGCTACCCTTGGACGGAGATTCCGGCCCTTCGATTTCATTGAATCGATATCGTTTTGAAACTTTTCCTGCTACCCCTCTCCCTCATGCGGCGCGAGCCACGCTCTTCCGCTTCTCCATGAAGAAACAAACTTTTTGATCGAATGATTTCCTTCCGCAACGAGAAACGGGAAAGCGACTACGTGGAACGATTTTCATCCCTCTTATTGCGAGGAATCATGAAGTGGAAACGTGCTAGCTTCTCTCTCTCTGTCTCTCTCTCTCTCTCTCTCTCTCTCTCTCTCTCTCTCTCTCTCTCCCTGTCCCTTTCTTTCTCTCTACTCTGAATTCGAATCCTGAAAGTTTTACACAAATACATTCGAACAAGTACAATTTGGCTCACTTCCGGTAGCTACTTTTGGCAATGTGCTCCCGCTTGTTGCAGCAATGCTGACGATGGCCATGTCAACACAGTCACAGTGGCTAAAAAAGTATTTGCTCACATCGCTTTTTCGAAATCACGACACCAAGAGAAGAAGAATAATTTCGTGGTTTATATTATTCGGTAGCTTGTAAGAAATATTAGTGGTAGTCTGTTAATATTAGTAATTAATAAAAATAAAATTAGCAATGATGTATGTTAAAAACATTCGCGATAAAACGAACGGGGAAAAGAGAGATGTGCAAATACTTTTTTACATAGTGCGTGACAATTGTTGCTGCGATGATTACGATCAGAATAACTTGTGTTATTATAATGTGGAAATCATTATTTCGTTGATGTCTTTAGTATCGATGTTACTATTTATTATTATTAGTTTTTAAAATTGTTTTACTGGTAGGATTATTATTAATTGATGATTTATCAGTATTGTTATTTTGCTTTGTTTATTTATTATTAATATTAATATTTTATTGTTCATTAGTAGTGTTATTGTGATTTATTTATTATCAATATTATCGTTTAATTATTTATTAGTAGTGTTATTTTAATTAATTTATTTATCTGTCCTTAGTATTATTATTATCATCGGTATTGCTTTTACGCTTCAAGGACGATGATTATTATTGTTCATAGACTACTTACTTTTATTACTATTACTGTTTTCGTTACCACTACTATTACTAATACTACTACTACTACTACTACGACGATTACTACTATGACTATTTTCATTATTATCGTCATTATTTGTCACGCTAATGCGATGTATATTTTATTCTTTTTGCCTCGCGCTAAATGACCTAGGCATGATAAATTTATCAATCTATCAATCTCTCTTTGTACCAACGATATTCATAACAGTGCAGGCCATTTTTCACGTATTTACGACAGGACGACGAACGCAAAGATTGGAAAAAGTAGAAATTGTTCCAATACTTCACGAATGAGTGGCGAACTCAATTGAAGTAATTGGAGATGAGCAAAAATGAAAACGAGAATACCGCAAATTAAAGACGTTCGCATGACTTGCTCGCAATTTTCACGTTCGCTAGTGAATCATATCGGCGGTGCCGAGAGGGGGGCGGGGGAGAGAGAGAGAGGCAAGCCGAGGAAGAACTTTTCAATCCGGCGGAAGTGTAGCGAGCAAGTGAAAATAATGAGGCATCCCGACAAGTGTGTAGTGAAATAGCATTTTTTTCTCGCTTTTTGAGAGTTACGAATTGTTGGCGCGCGGTTGAGGCGCATAGTGGAAATTTTTTGCTCCTCGCGCGCATCGCTGCTTCTGACAAGCCGCAACGATCGTGTCGCGTGTACGCGCTAATTGAACAGTTCTCTCTGTCTCACCGCCCCCTAGTCCAGCCATAAGAACGTTGCCTCTCGATATTACACACCGGGGGTCCCGTTTATATCGCACACCACAAAAAATCTCAAAATCGGCCTCGAATGAAAAAACCTTTCCTACAAAAGATGCGCGGTCTCGAGGGGAGCATTCAATGGAGATACGAAAAAAAATCTGAACAATCGATATGGCGAAGGACACCGGGAAATCTCGCAAACGTGTTGACAAAAAAAATCGCCGGTATCGCCGTCGCTCGTGCCCCTCGAAACCGTGAATCTTTTATAGGAAACGTTTTTCGATCGAACTTCATTTTCGCGATTTATTCGATGATGTGCGATTCAATCGGCATACTCTGTATATACTAAAATAGAGCTCGCCCGAGTTCGGGATGAATTCGCGTTGTCCTCGTTTATGTCTGCGTGGATGCACGACAAGGACTCTAATTTAATGGTACGCGTACTCGTTAATCATTTCCTTCTCTCCCCCCTCCCTTCTTTGCCGTACACAAAGCGGCTCGGAAATAAGCATACATGTTGAAACAACGCAAAACACGATGGCGATAATCCTTCCCCGAAAACTAAATTAATGCAAAATGCAGCGTGAAAAGCCCTCGGCAACGCGAGATTAAATCTATCGAAAGTTCACACGGTACGTTGACGCGTACGTATTACGATTTTATTCGACGATCCGTGTATCAGTCTCTGAAATAACCTTCGCATAAATATGCCTAAAATATCCAAAGGTTTTTTTAAAGGTTACATAATATTGGGTCAATACAATAATTTTAGAGTTCAAAGGGGGATGTTAAAAAAATCTTTTTTTCGTCCAAAACTCAAAATGGCGACGTTAAGATGGCCGACATGTTTTTTTTCCATCAAAACATTTATCAGGCCAAAACTACCTTTTATAGGAAAAGTTTTTTGACAACGTTCATAATTTTTAGGTTAGAATACTATATCTTAGCCGAAGTGACGAGCCATGGAGATCTAATCCTTGATGACTTATCGAACAAACGAAAATAAACCCGAACAAACTCACACCCACATACACGCGCACACTTGAACTAGGGATGTTTGAGACTTTACCTCCTCGCGGTGCATTCTGGATAGCGCTAAAATAGTTTAAAAAATGGTATTCTAACCAAAATATTATGAACATTATCAAAAAACTTTTCCTACAAAACTTGTGAGTTTTAACCTGATGAATGTTTTGCTGAAAAAATGGATGATCCCATTTTTTTAAATATGTCGGCCATCTTAACGTTATTTTGAAGTTTGGACCAGTTTTTTTTACGTCCCCCTTTGAACAATAAAATTTTTATCGTACTCCGTACTTGATCGGAGCAGTATTTTTCTAGATTAATCAGGTGTAAGATTAAAATGGCACACCCGGTATATACAGGGCTACTGCTTATTGGTCGCGATCCCGTGAAAGGGTTCGAGGTATTATTATTTTTATTATTTTTTTAGAGTGAGGGGTAGGCGACTTTAAAAATGGTATGGAATTAAACTTTTTCATTATTTGTAGTTTGAGGAGACAGTAACAAAAAATTATCAACAATAAAATAAGAATAATATGAAAACATTTTTGAATTAGGGTTCCAAAACTCTGCAGGTCTAATTATTATTTTGATTTTATTGTTGATCATTCTTTGTTTCTGTGTCTGTATATTACAAATAATCAAAAAGTTCCTTTCTATACAACGATGTATAAAATTAATTTTTAAAGTTGCCTACCCTTGACTAAAAAATCTCAAAAATGGTTCAATTTTGCATAAAGCATTATTAGGTTATTTGATAACGAAAAACGTGTCCTACAACTCTTTTACGGGATTGTGACCAATAACCAATAGCCCTGTATATATGCGATCAAATACCGAAGCTTTGAACAACCCATGCGAAAGTCTTTAATTTATGCCTCGGTCATTCACCGCGAGACAAACAGAATAAAATATACATGGCGTTAACGTGAAAAATAACAACAACAATAATAATACTACTAGTAGTGGTAGTAATAGTATATCAACGATAATAATCAACGCCATAGAAGTGCAAAAGCAATATCGATGATACCAATAATACTTATTATAAGCATAATGAATAATTCGAAATAACACTACTGATAAGCATTTACATAATAAAATGTTTAATAATAAATGAGCAAATCAAAAAACGACCACTGATAAATAATAAAATAGTTATAACACGAACAATGAATATATAAATCAACTAATAATTATAAATGTATTTATATATTATAGTAAATAAATCGCATCGACAAAGGCAGCGACGCGCGCATTTCGATGATATGATTGATTTTCATGTAATTCGAGGTCGTAGGAATATACGTGAATTAATGCTTTGGCTTGTTTAGAATTATTGGTCCATGAGATGGTGAATTCAGTACAAATGTCCACAAATGGTATTTCGAAATAATAATATTATTTTCACATATCACGATAAATGTAATAATAATAAAAAAATATGCTGAGTACGCGCCGGGACGCGCATAAAGTAGGGCACCATCGTAATTTCTTTGTGCAATCATTTGGAGCATCAATGTTTATGTAATATGAAGTTGATATGATTGTCAATATTGGACCACAAAAATTGATTGCCTACTCATGTAGATCTCGTCTTGCAACTCGCAATTGAGGGTTAGGAATGAAAAATGGCAAGCGGAAGCTCAGTTCCATTTTAAAACACCTGTTCAATGACCCCCCACTCGATGGGACGAGTGAAAAAGTCCCTAGTTGAATTAAAGAAGAAAACAAAACAAAAATTTTCACACGATTTTACTACATGTCAATTGATATTCCCATCTAAAGCATGTACTCGTAAAATTCCATGCATATAGGTTTTAAAGTGTAGACTGTGAGGCTGTGACAGACGGACGCAGATTAAGTGACAACCCGTGCTGTAATGTAGGCGGGCCTTTTCTTACTTTGTGTCGGACCCTGACCAGGCTTGCCTTGTCTGATTTACCTGAACGGGCCCTCCCATGGAACAAAACATCTTCACGTAATGTCTACCCGGCCAGAACATTGACATGTCCTGAAAAGTGGAGTATGTCTTTAACAACTGTGTAAAGCTACTTTGCTTTTTACCTCATCAAAGATGTTTATAATTGATTAGGATTAAACTAATACATCTGTTGTGATTCTACTTATCATTCAAAGCATTTATTTCATCAATGATAATCGACGAGGATGAAAATGCATATCATGAATACCTGGATTACAATAACTAATTATTTAAGCATAACGAATAGCCAAATTGTTTAATGAGGCACAAAAGTAAAGCAGGCGATTTGTGGTTGTTGAACGCCTTGTCGCCATGTTGGGAAATGTCAATGTTCTGACCAGGAAGACATTCCCTAAATGTATTTCGCCAACAATCCGCCAGGTAGCTACAAGCGACGCGCTTCGCGTAAGCAAGGTATCATCGTACGAGGACAAAAAATCTGTGAAATGATACTTTGCAATTGAGGCTTCTTTCACTCGGACAGTGAATTATGAGAGAGAGTAACCTCTCGAGTGCAAAGGGATCATAAGTATCCGCATGCCACCTAAAACTATCTATTTTACTCGGGTAGTTGGCTAAAAGCCTTTTCAGTACTTGATCGTTGGCCTGTCCAGTTTCTAATCAGTTCCCGGAAAATGGAACGGTTTTAAGGGGGGTGCATGTACCCCTCAAAGAAAGGCGTGTCGAGGGGTGGTTTTGCAGTTTCACCCACAAGCAGTCCACCGATCAGAATGAAACAAATGCACTATAAAATAATTGAAAAAAAATTTAATTAATAGGTGACACGCCTTTCTTTCAGGCGTCGTTTCCCCCCTTAAAAACGTTTTTCCGCAGATACAAATATAGCTGTGTCTAATAGTTTTCAACGCTTTATCACATATATGAGTTTCAACCAAATTGGAGGCGGACACTTAAGGCGGTCCTCTAGTTTCTCGACTGTTTTTTTACGGCTTTTTCTATAATTCTTTACGGGCAAAGCATCGAAATAATCAATCTCATTGTTTTTGCATAATCTTTATAAACATTTAAATTAGCTTTACAAATTTTTTTAAGTCAAAATATATAATAGAATAAAAGTTATAGTGGCCGACAGGAAGACAGCAAGTAAAAGAGGTGCTTGACGGTGACCAAGATTGCGGCTGTTCTGCTTATCTGAAATCAAAAAACCAAACGGCTTTTTAATCTTCATATTTAAGACTAGCGATTGAACTAGAGTGAATTCTAAATTACAAAAATTGACGTTTTTATACACTTTTGAAAATTGCATTCTATTTTTTATTCATTTTTTCTTAAGTTTTTCGCTCGTACAAAAAAAACTATGGAAGCAATCATGATAATCCTAGTTAAATCGCTGGCTTATAACATATTAAAGATGCTGTATAAATTTGAACAAGATCGGTGCAGTAGTTTCTGAAATATCGTGGTCACCGTTTCGAAAAATGGTGTTTCGAGAAAAACACGTTCGAAAGTATACCTGCTCCGTTCCAGGGCCGTAACTTGTGAACCACTTCGAATATCGAAAAATCCTTTGGCACACATTTTCTACACATGTTGTAGATGTGATTTATGAAGAAAAAAAAATCGATTTTTTCGACCCCAGAAACTAGAGGACCGCCTTAAGTGATGTTCCTTGTAAGACCTGTTACATAGCGAACCTAATCCAGGCTGGGCAGCCTGGCCATGGCCTAATATTGTTTAGGGAAGGCAGATCAGGGGCAGGACTTTTTCCCGACTCAAATTTTTACACGGGAAGCAATCGTTGCTTGACTATGGAACCTTAAAAAGGGAGGACTTGGACTAGCCAAATAATAACATAGGTCCAAAGGAAATAACTCCTAAGGGACCCATCTGGTCGATGGACGAATGGATGAATGGCTTTATTAGCCTTCGTGAGCAATGACAATAATAACGTTATCAACAATGACAACGACAGCGGGACTACCAAGAGCAACGACAACAACAATAATCATATGTATACCAACGATGACGTCGAGAATCACAACGATACTCGTAATAATAATAAAACAGTATACATCTAATCAATACACGGTAACTACAGGAGACTTTTGATAAGTCCTTTTTCCCATTCGCGTAGCTCTGGAGCCACCAAAGGAGCACTTAACCTGGCGGAGCATTAACAATTGCTCCTTTCCCTCCCGCCGTTATGGTCCTCGCTTGTGTCTGAGTAGCATCTGTATATCGTTATATCCGAGTAGTGTGTATCTATTATATCAGAGTAGCGGGTATACATCGTTAAGCGGCTTCTGGCCAGCATCGTTCCGGTTTTGCTCTTCGCTCAACTTTTCTACACAGAAGAGTGAAGTTAAAATAACAAGGAGGCTTTGCACATGGAACAACATTTTTCGTGACATTTTTTCGGTAAACATGTTTGACGGGTCTGCATAAGCTTGGGGCCCATAAAACGGGTGGACTTTCAATATTTTCTGACGAGAGTATTGGTATAGCGAGGTCGAGATGTTACATACAATTGATACACAATCTTGCCAATTACGAGTTCTTTTTTCAATTGAAAAATTCTGATAAACAATAAAGTTACTATTATTTAAACAAAGTGCCGCCGTTGCTGCATGGTCACAGTGTAGGTAGTTCTCGTAACTATGGTAATCTGTAATTAAATATAAAAAAGTGTACTTCCCTTATAATAATAAACATTTCGTATGACCGGATACTTATGTGCTATTTTTCAACTTACGAAAATGGCAAGCTGTACAAAAGAATTTAATTTTCGACAGAAAAAAACAACTGATAATTTGTTATCAACAAATGGACAAACGGATCGAAAAATCATCCCGTCATACGATAGAAAAGCTTGTGAACTATGCTCTGATCGAATTTGAATTGAAACGGGAGAATAGATTTCGAAATTCGACTTACACCGTTCCATAGAAATATAATAGTTTCGAAAAAATTGAAAAAGAACATAGGGTAAGTTGTGGGTGATTTGACCCTTTACACAAAAAAAACGTCACAATACGGTCAATTTTTTTAATTTTTACAAAAAAATTTATGCTACTTACATTTGCAACCCTAGACTATAAATTTGAACAACTAATGCAATTTAAAAGATCGTAATGCAACTTTAAAGAAGCGCAATTTCAAAAATTGCTTTGCAATAGCAAAAACCTTTTTTTTCATTTTACGCTTATGTAGACCCCTTAATTATGCACATTTTTAGACTGGGAGGTTTACTTCGTTGTGGTATGAAATCTACCAGGTCCTCTCTCCCTCTCTCTTTTCCTGCGTACTTTTACTGCTGTACAATATCGCACTCGTTGTGTCCCACTTGGTCTCTAACGATTGCCCGCTGGCTCGGTTATTGCGTTTCCGTCGATTCAAAAATCATTCGACGAAATTGCTCGGTCACTATACAAAAGTGAGGAGGTTCCTTGCTCCTACGTTCATGTTTTCTTCACGGGAATCGGGTTTTTCGTGTGCGCGGCCGATTTTAGATCTCCGATCCTGTTATATACAGGGTGTCCGAGACAAACTTTTACGAGCTTACATTTCGTACATACTAAAGTACAGATTATAATTGAAAGTGTTTCAAATAAAAGTTTTCGCGTTCGAAGGGGAGAAAAAGATAGCAATGCCAATTTAACGTTGGATACAATTGCTAAGGTCATGCGCAGGTGAACTTCGAAATTTTCGATGACAACCCTTCTTTATTCTACAATCTTACAATTTACCTCGAGAGCTTCTCAAAACCCTGTGGATCAGTTTTTTTTTCGTCGAGCAGTTTTTTTTTAAATAATAAGACGTGAAATTTACAATGCCCGATTTTTCAAACAATCCCCATAGTGCTTTGAAGAGCTCTCGAGAGAAGCTATAAGAATGTACAATAAATAATAAGAGTTCCAATTTAAATTGCAAAGTTGACCTTTACATGACCTTGGCGGGTATACCCAAAGTCAAATCGGCATTGCCATCTTCTTTTCCTCTTCGAATGAAACAACTTTTACATAAAACATTATTTATTACAATCCGTATTTTCTGAGATATAGGCTAGTGACACTTTATATGTGACACCCTGTATATATTTACACACATAGAACATATATCTAGGCATATATATTTCCACAGCCCCGTGCGCAACGATTGCGAAACTTACACGCAAAAAAGAGAGGGAAAAAAATAGAAAATAAAAATGAAACAGTCGTTGGTCCGTTGCACGACGACTGGAGCGCATGAAACCGGGAGCCTGGTCATGGCAGACAGCCCCTCGTGATCGTAAATTATCCCTCGAACATATGGCGCGGTATACACATCGAGAAGAGAAATATATCGAACAATTTTTCCTTATCGCGCGTGTACCTGCGACTTGACCTTCGATAAATTATCGGCCTTCGCGCGGTGCCCGCGGAACCGAAAAAGCAATTTTAAACCGATCGAAACTTTCGCCTCTTCGATCATACCCTTTATCCTCAGGCTCGATTGGATCTCGGCCAAAAAAGGCGCGAAGTAATTGTTCGCAGTATTGACTGGATGGTAAAAGAAAGCAAGTTGTGTTGTTTTTGTTCCTCGCTAGGTAATTTGGAACACGATCATTTTATTTACTCATTTTGTTTAACTTATAATTTACTTGTTTATCAATTATTTAGTTATTTTTCCTCTTTTTCAGTAATTTTTTGTGGAACTGACACATTGAAAAAAAACCAGTTGCGTTTTTCTGCTTGTCTGCTACTTTTTTTTGCTTACTGGGTGATTTTGAAGCTGACTCTTTTTTTTTAGAAAACGCGCGGTAAAGTGGCCACTCTTTTTCAAGGGGATCTTTACTGGGGATTTTGCCACAGCGAAAAATTTAAATTTTTAATGAGTGTTCAAGTAGTTTTCGAAACTTAATATAACTAATTTATACGATTAATCGTATCTGCAAGAAAAAAATGGAGCATTCTAGAAAAAAAATCAGAATTCCATTTCGAATACTGCTGAATAAAGATAATTAAATTTAAAATACGAAACACTCTTGAACAAGTTTTCTTAAACAGCCCATTATAGAGAAAAAGATGATCACAGATGCGTTTTTAAATGAACAGATGGAATTTAATTTCATTAAAAAAAGTTCTCTAAGGAGTTTTACGTATTCGGAGTTTAGATATTATCCTGAACTCAAAATCAAATTTTCATTTTTCCCAGAATGCTCAATTATTTCTGGCAAGTACTACACATCACAAAAATACGCTATATTTTTTTAGAGGCCTTGAAAAACCATTAAGGCAGTAGTCTGCTTTAGAAGCCGAAAAAAAAGCGTTTTTTCAGCAATTTTTTTGAAAGGGAAGGAAATGATTGCGCTAAACGAAATTTTGAGATGATAGTGTATTATATTCAAGTTTTAAAAAACAATTTTTATTATTAAAAAAGATTGAAATTTTTCAAAGTTGTAACGATTTTTCTGGGGCGCCTGAAGTCTGCACTTGTACATCGGTGCCGGTGATGGAGGTCGTGCGATGCATCTGAAACAGTCGAACCAATTTTTTTTTTAGTTTTTATAAGTTCCTTTTCTATATGAACTAAAAAAATACCGAAGAAATGATGAAATTACAAATTTTTTCGATGTTTGAAAAAAAAAAATTCACTTCAAGTTGCAAAACAAGTAATTTAAATAGTACTTTTGTCCAACTTTTTTAGTTCAAATAGAAGATAATTTAATACTGAAGCTAGATCACTTTGATTTTTTTTGATCGGACATATATTGTTTTTGCTATCGCCGGCACCGTTTTCTAAAACTTGTGAAAATGAAAACTCGAGAAAACGGGCTTTAAAGTTTTCGGTCCAAAAAAATACAAGTTTTTGGATACTTACACTAATTAGATGTTAATCAGCTATCCCCGGGCCATACAATAATCCTTCCTCTTCTTCAAATTGATTTTTGAAGCCTGTAAAGCAGACTACTGCCTTAAATATCATGATATTCCCTCGTGCCAGATCCTTAAAAACACATCGCCCCCTTATGGTTGTCATTTTGATTTATTAATCATAATGATAATTCCATACTCAGACTTAAATTTCAATTTCAGCTACTAAAAGAAAACATAATGGGTTTCGCAGGACTCCATAACATTGAGTCCGGGATTCTCGACACACGACCTCGATCTGTATATTTCAACTTGTGATTACAATGTAGTGTAAGCGCCAGCCTTTCTCGGGCAAGGCCACGTACTATGTACGCGAGAACAAAAATTTCGAGGCGGAAGTTTAACGATTCCGGGATAATTCAGGGAATAGTGGAGGAGGGGTATCAGAACGTCTGAAAACTTCGAATTTGGCCAGCGGCCATTGCTTCACAAAACACGGCCGCGGCAATGCACGCAGGCACGGTAGGGAAACGTTCGCGGGACGGCGGGGTCCCGCAACATCACCTTTTCACATAGAACGCAATTATCACGCATGTAAAGCTCTAATCAACGCTCTCGAAAATATATATAACGCGAGCTGAAGCACTTAACTACGGGATCACAATTTTCTTCATTTCGGCGACGCAAGGGGGCGGGGAAACGGAAAGGGACGGACGAAGAAGGACGAAGAACACGTGTAACGTTCTAAACATTTTTCGCTCCGTCGCCGACCACGCTCGAAGACCTAATGACCGACCACACCGACCGGCTTCTTCCTCTTCGGCATTCTTCGTATATTCTTATTTCCATCCATTCTCCCGGGCGCGACGCTCCTCGCTCTCCCAGCTACCACGTGTGATTGGATCCTTGGTCGATGTGGGGGTCCCGGTTGGCCACATGGCCCGGGTGTTGCATAGGCTCGTTAATGTTCCAGTACCTGGCACCGGGGCTCCGCAGCGGATATCGGAGCTTGGGAGAGCCAGGTCCGAAGACGTGATGGCGAGGTGCGGTGAGGTGTAACAGCGGTTCTTCGTGCCCGCGTGGCCTCAGTTAGCGCTAGCCGTGGTCTGGTTTTTCCGGACGTGGGGGAGAGGGCGAGAAGGGACTGTGCCGCGGAATCGATATAAAAAAAAATCTTACTCTAAGGTTATCTTCAACAATAGTTTAAATCGCAAAAGACACCCTGACGGATATCAAGCCCGAGCGCGATCACATCAGCAGTAGCGACTATTCTTGTGCCGCCACGTCGTAACTCCCCCTTATCTAACCTGTAGTCCTTACTACGATTCTTCGGATCTTGTAGAATAGGGACCGTAGGAACTCTGCGGTTCCTACAGTTACTGCAATATGGTTTTCAGGATGTCTGGGAAGGGGGCTTCAAAGGAAAATGAAGTAGAGGGAATCCGATTCGAATTGGTAACTGGCAATATTCGTATTACTAAATCACAGATTTCATTGCCTTAATTTCTGCTCTATGCGTTATCGCTATTCCGCGATGAACTTGACTCTTTAAGTAGTATACTCAGGTACAGTAGTCAATCTTTTTGTTTCGTAATACTGGACTGTTGAAGCGAGGATGTCTGGAACTTCGTGCGTGGCACCATGGCCATACGCCGGAGCCGTATCTTCAGGACGACTTGAGCTGACTGGCTGACCTCTCTGACGTTGCATAGGACGTTGCATAGGACGCTTTTCAGTTCCGGTTTCCGTATCTCCTCTGGAGATTGCCATGCTTGGTGGTTGCCGTCTCGATCTTCCGAGGTCGTATTCTTTGCGGTCGCCTCTCCGTGCGACGTTTCAGTCTTGCTTGAAGGGGGTAGAAGGTTTTCGGTCACATAGGAAGTTGGGGCTCGGGATAGGGGACTTCAGGGTTGGGTCATAGGGTAGGCGGCTTCAGGGAGGGGGGTGAGGTCTCTTGTTAATGGCCCGGGGGCAGTGGCGGGCCCGGTGACCAGTTTGGCCACACGACCAGCATCGTGATGCCCTCGCTTGGGGGGCAGGTGGCGTCTCAAGTGGATGGGGGCTGGCCCGGGACTTGAGGGGTTGGCACGGACTGGGAATCTTGAGAGACATCAGTGAGGGTATAACGGGAGGCGCTCGGACTGTGGAAGGGCGGTGGGAGGGAGTACGCGAAGACGGGATAGGCGGCGAAGGGGGCACCGAAGCTTGAGGGTACAGTCGCGCCGTTGGGAACGTTTCAAGGCGGCTTGGGAGAGTCGCGACAGCGGCGCGGCGCTTCTTCTCTCGCTGCCGACGGCGTCGGCGGGTGGCCGGGGAGGCGAAGGATGGGGTTGGTGGGAGCTTAGGGACCTTGGCTTTCTCAGGAACCCCTCGGGGGGGTTGGGCTTGTGGGGCAACAGGGGTCGTAGGGAAGAGGGCGAAGATGATGGGAGCTGCCATCGCCTTTACGGGGAGTAGCCGGGAAGGGTTGATGGTGCTCGGGAATTGGGAACCGGGTAGATATTCCGCGGAGGAAATTTTCGCCAAACAGCTAAAAAGAACAAATAAAACATCGCTATTCTCACACGTTTTAATGAAAGCCAAAAAAACATTGCCAATCGGAAGAAAATAAATTGCAAAGAAAAAAGAAAATGAATCACTAATAACGGCCTTGTGCAAATACACAAAAACGAAAAAAATCGGAATTTTCGATATTAACGACTTCCAAAAAATCACATTGATAAAAAACCAAAGTATTAAAAATATCGATTGCAAGAATGATTTTTAACCCTCAAAGTGTGAAGGGGGGTCGAATGTGTCCGGGCCCAAATTACTGTTATAGTGTTTTTTCCGCGCATTGCTTTATATTTGTTTTAAAAAAAACATATTAAAAATAACAATATCCGAAAAATTCTTGTTCGTACTTAGAAAGGACATCCTAAGGATGAACCATGAATTTTTACAGATTTTTTCATCAACAATTGTGTGCTTGGTAGCGCGCCGCCGAAAACGACCCCCCTTCACACTTTGAAGGTGCCAAAAACCCCTTCACACTGTGAGGGTTAAAAAATTAATTCGATTACATTTCTCCGACTTCGAAAAATACTTCGATAAAAATAACAGTGCAAAGACAATCCTGCGAAAAAAATATTCAAAACACAAACAAATATTCGGTCGTTGTAGCACTTGGAAAAACAGAAAAAAATTTCGGGCCCCACGTTGGATGCCAAAATTTGTGACGAGCGTCACGGATTTTTCCGGGCGGCGAAAGGGGAAAAAAGAAGAAATAAAAACGAATAAGATGGTTTAATAATAATAATAATTTAATACTGGGACTGGAGTTTCAATTCTAGCTTCCAATAGAAACAAAGGGTTACGCGGGACCCTCTACAATATTAGGCACATGTTTGTGACACGCGAGCTCGACCTCTATATCTTGACCCGTGTTTACAATGTCGTGTGTCTTGCGCGCGCCAGGCTTTCTCGGGCAACGCGGCCTACCGCGTACACGAACAACGAAAATTTCGAGACGGAAAATCAACGATTCGGCGGTATCTCAGAGTATCGGGGGACGTGGTTATTCGGACTATCATTGATCGCGGGGATCGCGACATCTAAAAACTTTTTATTTGACCGGTGCCTCACACGGCGCGGTCGACGCTACCCACGCACGGGGGGGGGGGGGGGAACATTCGCGGGACAGTGGGGACCCGCCACGCAGCTTTTCAGTAAGAACAAAATTATCAATCACGCAAAACTCTAATTAACGCACTCGAAAAGATATTCGCGCGAGCGGAAGCACTTAATTGCGGGATCACCATTTTCTTTATTTCGGCGACGCCAAGGTACGACAGCGGGAAACAGAGAAATGGCGACCTCACGAAGAGAAAAAAAGCACGTTCGAGAATTTCTTCCGAACATGTGTCTCATTAGACGCGGGAATCTTGCAATCCGCTCACGCAGAAGAGAGAAGTAAAAGTCACGGTACTAATGTGTTTTACCTTTTCTTCGAGGCTCACTTGCTCGAGTCTCTGGATGTCCTGTAACGTTCTAATTATTTTTTTTATCTCTATTCGCTGCGTCGCTGACCACGCTCAAAGACCTAATGGCCGACCACGCCGGCCGGTTTCATCCTCTTCGGCATTCTTCGTATAGACAGTCCTCCTATCGATATTTCCGGGCACGACGCCTCTCGCTCTCCCGGCGACCACGTGTGATTAAATCCCGGGTCGATGTGGGGGCCCCGGCCGGTAAGAGCGCGGGCTAACCACACCGCCCGGGTATTGCATGGCCTTATTAATATTCCAGTAGGTGGCACCGAAGGGTTCCGTGGCGGGCATCGTTGCTTAGGAAAATGCGGTTCGACGACATGATGACGAGGTGTGGTGCGCTAAAGCGTAACACCCGTTCTTCGTGCCGGCGTGGTCACAGTCCGTGGTGGTCGTGGTTACGTTTTTCGGAGCGTCGGGGGAATGAATAGGCGGAGGAGGACTGCGCCGTGGACATCATATTTAGAAAAAAAATAATCCAACGTCCTTATCTCTAACAATCGTTTGAATCGTGGAAGGCACCGTGACGGAGATCGAGCCCGAGTGGGGTCACGCGGGCAGTATCGATTATTTTTGTGACGCCACGTCATATATATATATATATATATATATATATATATATATATATATATATATATATATATATATATATATATATATATATATATATATATATATATATATATATATATATATATATATATATGACGTGGCGTCACGAAAATAATCGATACTTCCACGATTCAAACGATTGTTAGATTGTTAGATATATATACTGATACCGATACAAAATCGCTAATATTTCAAGGTTATGGTCTTGGCAGATGTCCAACCGTACGGTATGACGTTTTACATCTGACCAGGGGGCTGGCACCTCCTATCCCTTACCGTATATAAAAATGCTACGCTTTTCGACCGCTTTATTTAGTTCTACTACCTCTCCCCGTGGCGCTAGTAGTCTTCTGACAATTTCTTATTGCGCAGGCGCGCAGCCCGTGCTGCCGCATACAGCAATGAAACCATCAGTGTGCGTTGTTGGTGGTATATGGGTATTGCCCGATTATATGTGTGCGTGCGTACACATACATAGCCCTTGTGCGCGCATCAGGATTGTCGAGAACAACTAGCGCTGCGAGTGGCAGAGTAGGACACTACAAACAGCGGACAATTCGCGTAGCCAAAATTTCAAAAGATGCCAGCCCCCTGCATCTGACAATTTCAACCATAACCTCCTGGTGGGGCCATCTTTTGTCAAACGGCGGAGACTTATTTGTACTTCATATATATATATATATATATACACAGTACCAGTTGAAAGTTTTCGATCTATTCGATAATTGCAAAATTATATCAGAGTAATATAACTAATTTGATAGAGCTATACATATAGTATCTTCGTAAAATAATAAATTAAATGAATTTTTTTACTCTATACAATTTTGCGTTTATAAAAAGTGATCAAAAATGTTTATCTGGTACTGTACACACACGCACACACACGCACACACACACACACACACATGCGCCTGTCCATCTCGCTTTCTAAGTTTTCAAAGTTTCAGCGTCGAGAACTCGCGAACTCGAGAGCTTTGAGCGATGTCACGAGCACACGCGCGCACCAAAGCTTCGCCAAATTACCTCTGGGACATACAGATTTGTCATTTTCGAATGACCGGACACCTTTGCGAAAGACCAAAAACAAAAGAGAGACAAAAGATACGGAAAGCTCCTCTATACACTTGATAACGCTCGATATAACCAAATGGAAAATATCCCGCATCCCTGCACGGACATCAGCAGAATCGTAATTTTTATTCCGAAAGCACCCGCGCGCTCCCTGGCGACGAATCAGTGCTCACATATATTCTCGGGAAATTTCTCGCCCCGTAAATATCCACGATGCAAATCCGCGCGATCTCCGGAACAATTTGCATATTTCCGCGTGATTCCTTCGCATTAATTTCACATCTCCGGGTCACACCCACGCCCTATACAATTTTGCTTCGATTGGCTGTATAGATTGGAACGCGCGATCGAGGAAAATTGGAGAATTCGCGTGAAGCCATTTTGCTGCGATCAATCGCGATGTCTGATGTGGTTGGGAGATTGTAGCGGGAAAAAGCTTATTGAGGCAATCATTGATTCACGTAAGTGGCCGCTAGGGTCGTTGCGACCGGATTCCCGACGCGAAGAGCGAAACAGAAAACATCAGGTCTTCCGTCTCGCCCGCGGCTTTTAACCTCGATGCTTATTATTACTCTTTAGCTTTATTGTAATCGCGAAACATTATTTCAAGTTGAAACAAAGTGAAAGGGGTTGCGAAATATTATTGCAAACTAAGTCAAAGCAAGGCGGAGATGGGTTTGGTATGTCTCGGAATCCATTGATATGGGAATCTTGGAGAATCTTAGAAATCAAATCATCGACCGGTTGCAAAATTATTATGAATTACAAAAATTAATAAATAACTATATATATATCAAATGAAAAAAATGTCTAAACCGCGATAATCGTGTGAATAAATATTTGACTGCTTCAATAAATATAAAAAATAAAATAATAAATAAATTATATAAATTTAGGAATAACACCTTTGATTTGCTGGAGTTTTGCTTGCGTTCAAAAAAATGTTGAATGTTTTTTTTCGGACAGTAAAAAAATCGTAGAACATACATGGAGGTGATTCGGATAGGTATTGAAACGCGGCATCTACATTTTTCTTTTGGACGCCACTTTTCGGGCCACTCGGTTTATTATATGCGAAATATGAAATAGAGTCAGGGCGTCCACTGATCCTCCCTAACCTCATCAGAGCGCCCTTATTAACTTTCGTTCTTTAAGGTAGTTCCTCTGCGAAAATCTCAACCAAAAGTTTACATACCATGTTCATGTTTAAAAGATTGATAATTGGTTTAATTAGTAATGAATAAAATTAAAAACTACGCAATATTGACTCGGTACTAGTAGATAATACGATGGATATCATTTATTGCCGTAAAATATATCTTGTATTGTGTTTTCGATCGACCATTGCCAGCGAACTTTTTGCCGGGACTGTCCAGGCTTCGCCCCAATTGTTTTTTTTTCCAGGCTTTGCCAGGCTTTGCACCAAAATTGTGAAGGCTTCTCATGGTTATATCTTGGAAACTAGATGGTGAATCATTCTCATTTTTTTTCACATTATTCTTGATATCCTACTGTAGCTTATCCTCGTTTTTTATCAATTTCTTAATTTTAGTTTTGACGGTAGAATTAATGATGCTCTGTTTGCCCATCATAACGCATTTGTTACGTGTAAACCAAGCCAACTTTAAGTGTAAATATCTCAGGTTTGGGGTGGTCAAACTTATTCAAATTGCACAGATGTTTGGATAATGTATTAAATAACGTATATGTCAAATTTCAACCATTTCTTAATTCAACTCTTCTGTGGAGGTACTACCTTAAGTTCGGCAAATCGTTGGATTTTCAGAAAATGAATCAATCCATGTTGTTACATTTCGAAAATGTATAAGACCGCGACCAAATTCAAACACTCAACTTTCGACTTTCGCTCCGCCAATTCGAATTCGAGACGTCGATTGAAAATTTGGCGAGGTAAAGAAAAACTCGAAATATTCTATCGTTATACGAGGCACCAATTAAAGGCCACGTCCTTAATTGGTCCCGCCACTCGAGCCTTTTTAAACGTAGATACCCAACCCTCATATCGTCCTATCGAGACCGAGTTGTGCCGCGGCCATATCCGCTAGGGATGCCACTCAGCCCTTTTTTCTCCAGTTTGAGCCCTTCAAGGACATATCTCGATGCAACCGCGTAAATAAATCGGTACTTTCGAAACAAGCGAATCTCGTTGAAGTGCAACGAGATATTCCCGGACAAAATCTACAATTGCAAAGAACCCTTTTGTCGTACGTCTGCTTAATGTGCATATGGATGAGTCCGCCGGCCAGAAAGGAACGAGAGGAGCGCGCGGCTACGGGCCAGGACGAATGCGGGATAATTAGAACAAATGGGGATGAGGGTGGGCACAAGTGGGCGCGAGAATATATACATACGTGGTACACATTGAGTGCTGGAAAACAAGAGGACTCGGCCTGGATCACTTTCTCTTCGTGGAGACACTCTCGATTGAGCCCTTTTCTCTCTCAGCGATCGATCCTGTACCTCGCATGAGTACACAGGGTGGCCCCAAAAGGGACGCCCAGAAAGAATATCTAGATGCCTCGCTCGAATCACTCCCCATGCGTGTTCTACGATCTCTCTTCTGCTTTTCGAGAAACAGTCTTTTTAATTGTTGTTTTCCTGTAACATAGGTTCTGTTAATTTTTTTTTGTATGCACTCTCTTGGAAGTTTTCAAAATCAATTAGAAGCAAAAAAAGTTTTTTATCATCTGAATTTTAGTGACCGATTCTCTCAAACCTATTTTTTAAACTTCTGATCAAAATATGAGGCATTTTCGTCAGTGTTTAGTTGGTCATTTATTCATTGCTTAACAGTACACTTCGTAACGATAACACAAGTAAGGTAAATCGCGAGGAAAGTACATACTCAAAAAAGATAAAAAATCATTATTCTATCGCGAAAAGTAAAAAAGTTCGTAGGCATACATGTATATATTTGTACACCCTGTGTATAAATATATACATATATATATACTTGTGTGCGATTGCGTGGGTGTGGTAAATGCATATACATACACGCTCCAAAATTAACTACCCAATTAGTGAGGCGCGAGCGATACACGTACGTGTGTTACCTTGCTGGATTTAATTACTCGCTTCGGTTCTCACACTCAGGGAAAACTGTCCACGAGTGTGTCGACCGTCCTCCATGCCGTACTCCAAACTAGCTATGTACAGTTTGACATTCGACAAATATAAGCGCGCTTACTAAAACGGACATATATATATATATATATATATATATATATATATATATATATATATATATATATATATATATATATATATATATATATGTTTATATGTATATAAATCGACAGGACTGGAAAACATCAAGTACGCAAAGGAAAATGTAAAATAATGAAAGAGTGCGTTCTTTATTGTGTCTTGCGCAGTATATATAGCGTGTCTCAAAATGACCTGACATTTTAATTTATTAATAAAACGTATTAATTATTTGAAAAGTACGAATATTTTCATTTTAATATAAGGTACAAACATGGAGGCACACATAACCTTCATTTTTGTACCTTATATAAAATTAAAAATATTCTTACTTTTCACACACATAATACGTTTCATTAATAAATAAAAATGTCAGGTCATTTTGAGACACCCTTTATTTGAACATATATACCTACGTACGTGCAAAAATTCATATACACATCAATGGGCAAGAAAAGATTTCGGTTGATAAAGAATATGAAGAAATCGGGAAATAAAAATAAAATTTATTTCCGCCACGAAAATAATTTCACAAAAGAAAATCCGCAACGAAAATTCTTCTTCGTTTTCTGATTTATTTATTTTCTTCATTGAACAAAATCTTTCCTTGCACATTCAGGTCACACACCTCTAATGAGTATCCTGAAAAGTACTTCGATGATTTTGGTAGCCCAAGTTTGCGACAAAAAATGTGTAGACTGTAAATCTTTCGTTGCGTTCCATATTGCAAGCTTCAATATCATTATACATAAATGTATATGTATAATGAGACAGTAAAGCGATGCTTTGTCTTTAACTGATTCATTTTCAATAAATTATTTCGAAACGAATTTATTAATCTTCAATAAATCAAGTAATTTATTCATTTTCAATCATTTTTTTTCAACGATCATCTATATTGACTGAACCAAGAGGAATAATGTTATAAAAAAAAATTATCCGTCCGTCTTTCTGTACGTTTGTGCGTTTATAACTCGGGAACGACTGAACCTATTTCGATTAATCTTTGACAGAAGCACAGCTTGGACTGCAGATTATAATTTATACTCCCGGGCATTCCCTATGCAGTAGATTACAATTTCAACGAGCAAGCATACAAACAAGCCTAAAAAGGCCCCAAAATAAAAAAAATAACAAAACGAGGCGAGAAAAACTTTTTTTTTCGTCAAAGCCCGATCAGTTCTTTTACGAATTACTTTCTGCTGCAAGAAGTTTCAACTAAAATCGATTGCAGTGCATTCAGAGGCGTAGCCAGGACTCGTTTCAGGGGAGAGGAAAGTCGATATGAAGTACTTATTGAATAATTTTTCTACAAACTGTAATCGACTCCAATCATGTCGAAACCATATGCTGTGCCTACAAAAATTTCGCGGCCCCATCGCTCGTTTGCAGCCTTTTCCTATCCCGGCGTAGCAGCTCTGAGCTCACTTCGTTGGCCGTTAAGGTGCACGAACCTCCTCATTAGAAGAAAAAATTGATTTTTTACATGCTGTCGTATAGACATACAGAATGCCGTCCGCGAAAACTCCGCATGCCTTACTGGCTAAATATAATAGTAATTAATTCACTAAATCAATGCATTTAACCCGCACCATGTAGGGAATCCGTGCGGTTCGAACTGTGAGACGAAAATAATAATGGTTCGCGATTACATATGGAGTTATGCAAAAGTGATAAATAACCAACAAACAAAAAACAGTCGCGGTCACGTATGTTCCATCCAAAATGTAGGTTACGGGACATTTGGAGCAGATATTATCGATTAAATCGACTAATTTTCACGTTCACTAGCCGCGTTTTCCATGACGGGAGAGACGGCGTAGATTTTGCAACGCCGCATGTCATCAGCTGTGCTCGTATCCGGGAGACCGAATCAAGCCGATCAATTTGAATGCAACGACAAAAGTTGTAGGTTCTCAACGCAATTTCATTACGTCAGAACGAATGCTATGTCGATCCATATCTGTTGTTACAATGTATGCAAAACCGAAGTTGCAATACGCCCATTACACGCACACGGTAAAAAAACACACGCTTGACATTTATCGGAAACGCCGTGGCTGGATTGAAATTCCGAACGTTGAATGATCAGAACGCTCAAAACTCCGAAATTATACTACCCCGAAAAATCAAAACTCCGGATGAATTTTACACGAAACGCCAAAACTCCGAAAATAATTCGGCTATGGAAGTGTTAAAAGTTTCAAAAATTTTCAACAAATCGACGAATTGTTTCAAGAATTGTTTTTATTAAGAAAGGATTTGACGTCAATTTTGAAATTTGTCTAGACAACGTTATACGTTCTACATCATTTACAGTCAACTGTGTAGACTTTCGCTGGCATAATTTTGACGAACCTTGTAATTTCGAAACATTGAAATTAGGAATTTTAAACCGTCGGCGCATTCAAAGTTCGGAATTTCAACCCGGCCCTCATGTCAAGATCATGCCAGCGAAAGTCTACACAGTTGACTTTAGATGATGTAGAACGTATAACGTTGTCTAGACAAATTTCAAAATTGACGCAAAATCACTTCCCAATAAATGAAAATTCTTGAAATAATTCGTCGATTTATTGAAAATTTCGAAGCTTCAAAAACTTCCATAGCCGAATTATTTTAACGGTGTTAAGATTTTCGGAGTTTTTTTGGACTGACCATTCAAAGTTTGGAATTTCAACCCGGCCCCATCTTGAATTTCGGACCATTAAAATTCGGAATTTTAAACCGTCGGAGCATTCAAAGTTTGGAATTTCAACCCGGCCCCGAAACACCTGAGTACAGCGTTACCACGGATATTACCATAATGATGAAGTAAAACCAAGTAAAACCTGATGGCTATTTTAATACTTTACTTTTTATAATATAATACACACAGCTATCACATACACTTCTTAAATAATTCCTTTCCGTATCATGAATTGTTTGGGTTTGTTTGGGTACCTAAATACCTAAATTTATTATACTTTGCTTTTGGGTACCTGAATACCTAAATTTATTTGCTCTTTTCACATTCGATCATTTTCAGATTCCCTGTTTGCTAGTCAATCCGCTGGTATTACAGTCGAACCTCGATATAACGAATCTCTGGGGAAGTTCGTTATATCGAGTTTTCATTACATTGCGGTAACGTTATATCGCGGCCATCTTCCTTAAAGCGTTCTTTAAAAAAATATATTAGTACTATGAATATAGGGATATTTTTTAAGGGGTTACCCCCACTTACGATTTTTTTATTGCATTTTTTTTAAGTATAAGTATCTGAGAATATGTCCTGAAAATTTCAAGTCGATCCGAACAAAATTGACTGAGATATGAGCGTTGAAAGAGAAGAATCCGCGTTAAAAGAGCGTTGAAAGAGAAACTTTAAACGCGTTTTTCTCAAAATGGCATTTCCGAAGTCGGTGACCAAGATTACTCGAACACTAATGAACCGATCTTCTTGAAATTTTGCAGGCTTATTTAATACATAAAAATGTAGTCTTTAATCGTTCGATTTTTTTTTTCGAAAAAAAGTGGCCGTTTTATAGCCAAAAAACGGCCGTTTTTTTTTGTTAAAATCGAACCATTAACTTTGACTGTCCGCCATTTTGTGAAAAAAGAATATTTTTTAAAATCCTTCGATTAAAGACTAGTTTATACTTATATTTGACTAAATCCATCCGCATTTTTTTCTTCAGATGATCCACTTCGCCGCAATGTTGGTCACCGCAAACCGTGTATATAAAAACATTATTTCATTGACGGCCATTTGCCACTAAACAATGTTATATTTTCGAATAATAAAATTACTGAAAGTTCTTCAAGATGTGTTGTTTAAGATGGTATATTGATCGATTAAAAAAGTTTTGTAGTTTTCTTTTAAAAAATTCATGAAAAAGGCCTTTTTTTGCGCTACAAGTGGGGGTAACGCCTTCAAGATAGACAGGTTTTAATTAGAGCAATTTTTACGAGTAATTCCATTTTAGCGCATAATGTATATCATTATATTGTTGTATCAAGGTTCGGATGTCTATCGGAAAGGAATGGACAAATCTTCGTCATACCGAGGTTCGTTTTATCAAGATTCGACTGCACCTTAAAAAGAAAACTTTGGCAATCCTGACAATAAAATCACAAATATTTTAGGATAATCAGTAAAATGTAAACATTCGGGTAAAATTTTTTGCCGAATACACGATTTGTTTGGAATGGTTGTTGAAAATTTTGGATACTCATTTGTTTAATTTCACAAGATTAATTTACCCAGATACATAGACAATACTACCGTCATTTGTGCCACACGCGCGAGCTTCGGAATATTGACCATGGGTGGGTGTCCGTTTTCGCGAAGGCAATGCCAGTTGGAGTTGCTGTTGAATGCCGAGGAAAACAAATGTCCCGTGAGCAGCGTTATATCAGTACGTGTGGGCCTAGGGGCTGATGTAACGTTGCGACGTGTATGAATGAGAGGGATGTACAGCGACTGACAGTAATTTATAGGACCTTGGAGAATTGAAAGCCAAAGGAGAGCGAGCGGATCTCCTGGTTGAGCAACAGTTGGATGTCTTCTTTCGTTTACGATAAAGAGATGAAGAGAGAGAGAAAGAGAGAGGGGGGGGGGAGATGTATGAAGAGGATGAGATCGCGCCCATTCACCCTTAAGTCGAGAATCGCCGGAGCTTCGAAGGATATGCGGAGCTGCTCGTTAGTTTGCTCAGCATATCCATTATCCGTAAGACCTGTTACCAGGGTCCGAGTCATCTTTCCTCCATTGCTCTCTCGCGTTCTCCATCTACTCTTGCACGTATATGAAGACGCGTATTGCTCCGGAGCCTTGGCTATACATATCCTCTCGAGACCCGTGACCCCGTGGACGTGCTACATCTATTCATCCTCTCTTCACCCTCTCTCTCTCTTTTCTCTCCACCTATCTTCATGTATATACGTATCGAGCCATAAAGGCCTTATCCAAGGGCCAACTCTCGATTAGCCTCGTCGCTGCGTTACAACATCCAACATGATCCGAACGGTGAAATTTAAGAGCTTCAACCCCGGGTATATCGTGCGGCCTCCGCAGGCTTGATCCCCGGATCCAAAGGGGCTCGGTGCATTTTAGCCTGAAAGAAACGGGATGAGGGTGCTCGGGGAAAAGTGATGGACGATATTGGAACGGTTGCTCGTCCTGTGGAAACTCTAGGGTCGAGGACTGTCTGAACCTACTATCCTGGGGGATAGACAAGAGGATGGAATTGTGGTAAATGATGGTGAATTTTATCAGTGGTAGGACTCGGGTCGACCTAGTGGTGTAGCAATGAAATTCAACGTGAAAAAGGGACGATAACGTTATTTGTGCAGTCCTCTTATAGATTTTCCACCAGGTCAACTTGGCGTTAACTCAGTTGTCCATATCTCACGAATTTGTTGTTGTTACTTGATCGAAATAATTTCAATCGAAAGTTCCGATCAAATGTTAGTGCCTAGATTTTTAGCAGATTTTTCAAATCAACGGTTGACTAGTTAGTCAACCGTTGCCTAACTGGTCAACGGTTTGATAGACGATTGATACGTTGCACATCACTATAAAGCTTGATGTTGAGCAAACGGCGTTTAGAAATGGAAACGTTGTGAATGGAATTTCAATTTTATTTTGAAACACCGGTCCAATGATCCTCAACTCGATGGAGTGCGCGAAAGAAATTCCCCCATTTTATATAAAGGGAAAAAACGCTAAAAAACGGTTTCAACATTTTGTTACATATTAGTTGAGAATGTTTCCATCTAACGAGGTCCAGTTGGTCGGACGCATATATGAATACCCCAACCTCTCTGACTATTTTATTAAAGCCAACATCCGGTGGCGTAGCACCTGCTCTCGATGTTTATTTGATTTTATATGCCATTTTCGGCGTAGAGAGTGACAGAGAGAGAAAGAGAAAAAGCGAGAGAGAGATGGTGAATTCTCTCTCCGTTGCCCCGTATTTTCTTCTATATGCACATACTTTATATGCATTCGCAAATCCTTTACCTCTCGACGTGGATATTTGCATACGGTCCCAGTGAAACTAGAAAGTGCACACGTTCGTCCATACGTGTAATGCTTTGTAGCCCGTAACGCAATAAAAAAATCAAATTCGACGCAAGCCCCACATCGCTATATATATATTCGTGTTCGTTTGAGTCACCAGGGATACCGGTAATGCCGTAGGGCGATCGTGCGTAGCATCGCAATGTTCCGATGGACGATAGAACAAGAAAACGATACCAATGCCCGATGGCGCAAGGAGTAGTACTAAATCATTCACAATGTCATTTTCCGCTGTCCGTTTCGGATATTTATTCAAGAAGTTGCTCTTGAATCAATTTTCTTGTGTGTAACAGCATGACGATGTTTGCTCGGCCAAAATTATTCATTTGCCTTAGTGTGAAAGAACGTGACCGAAGGTGGCCTAATGTTGCCCAATGGGTGCCCAGCCGATGGCGCAAGAAGTGGTACTAAATCTTTCACAAAGTGCTTTGCCGCTGTCCGTCTCGAATATTTACTCAAAAAGTTTCATTTCAATCAATGTTCCTATGTATGACGACGTTTGCGTTGGCGAAATTATTGATTTGCCTCAATGTGGATAAAAGTAGCCCAATGTTGCCTAATGTGGCTTAATGTTGCCCAATGATGCCTAATGTGGCTTAATGTTGCCCAATGATGCCTAATGTGGCTTAATGTTGCCCAATGATGCCCTATGTGGGCTTATGTTGCCTTGTGTGACCGATGGTGCTGCCTAACGGCCAACTTTTTCTAACTTGGCGCGCAATGTGGCCTAATGTCGCCAAATGTTGTCTAATATGACCTAATGTTGCCCTATGTGGCCTAATATTACCCAATGTTGCCTAATGTGGGCCCCACCATGTTTGGCCCTCATTGATTTCTCCTAACTCTATTAGGACCGCAATTTGGCCGGCTTATATGGGCCCTGGAAGGCCGGTCACCCTTTTTTAGCAAGGGCTCTTGAAGACTTTACAAATTAGCACCCTAAATTGGTTCAGCGGAGTTGTTCAAGGATGTCTGGGTTTTCGAGAGGAATGTTACCATTGCTAAGAAAACTGGATGCCATATTAGTTCGTCTCTGCCTTTGTATCTGTCCCGAAAATTTGAGGTCAATCCACTAACCCATTGAACATCGATAACCACCAATTGCCAATCAATTTAGGCCGTCCGATAAAAATGTGCAAAGCGTTTTACCACGGCTTTACCATTTGCCACTTTCATTTTCGCAGGTTCGGCTGCTATCTAAAAAACCAACACTTACCTTTCACAGCGACGTCTGATGGCCATAACCGTGGACTAGAAACGCACAGATTTCTCACTATCACCAAAATTACCTTATGCTTCCAGGTTGAATGTAAGACCGTAGCAGGAGTAACTGGAAGACTGGGAATTTCGTGCGGGATTATCCGGTATATCGAGAATCGCTCGTTCCTCGCATTATCTTCGTTAATCCTAGCGCAATTCTGTTCCGCCCACTAGAACATACGAGAGATATTGGAGATGGGAAAGTAACCTCATCCGCAGGATCTATACACAGTCTTGTACATGTGTGAATATATGTACTGGGTGTCTTATTTATTTTGAGTCACTGAAATAACTCGAGAACAGCGAAGTAAAACGAAAAATCCCGAGACACGTATCCAGTAGATTCGAACGATAATAGCAATTCGAACGTATAATAGCACGATAGCCTTTTTTATTTAGTAGTCGTTTTTAAGGTGATTTCATGGTTATCTTTAAACAAAAACATGGTAACCTATATTTTTCACAGCGGTATCTAATTGTACGTAAAGAACGCAGGTAACTCTTGTCCGTAAGATTTTGTTCATTTGGTCGTTCCTTTTTTTTTACCTCAGATGTTCAAAATAGTGGCCCTGCCCTTCAGACATAAATGAATACGGCGTCTAGATAATGGATAATCCAAAGAGAGAAGTTCTCTGCGAAAATATGAAGAATGAAAACGTCCACTGAATAGTGATCTTTCCATTGTACTCCTCGTTTGAATCTACTCTATACGTGTCTCGGGATTTTTCAATTTCCTCCGCGGTTCTCAAGTTATCTCGATGTCAAGATAAAGAGGTCACCCCGTATATATCCACGTGAATAAGAGGCTGCTTCGCAGCACATCGTATCCGCGCGACTGTTATCCGTGCAACTTTGGGAGAGCTTTTGTATTGAGCCCGGAAAAGCTCGCTCGCGCGTTTATGTGCCCTAGCTATGGATACAAGCTTGTACACCGGTGATATAAACACACCTAAATCTTGTTATCGCTAACGTACACGACGTCATGTGCCGAGGCTTTCTCTCCAAAAGCACAGTTGATCTATAATATACAGTTGCGGGCCCGTATTCAACGGCTCTTACGGGCGACTTTGCTAACCCCTTCCGACCTCCTACCCTACGTTCCCCTTGCTGCTCATTGCGAGTGGGGCCGCTCAGAAGTCTGCTCCACATCTGTTATCAGACATATCGCAGGTGTACGAAGTTTCTCGTAGCTGATAAACGGCACGATTTCCTTCTCCTCTCAGTGTATGAACAGAAAGCGTGCAGAGCTTTCCGCGTACAGGAGAGTTTCCTTCGATCTCGCTCGCGGGGCCAAAGTACGGTGAGCTTTTTGTTGTTTTTTTTTCTCGTGGCGTTACGCTCGCACGCCCTCGAGGAGAATGGCCGCGTGCAATGGGAGACACGACGTGTTTCGCCAGAGCCGCCTAGCCGAGGGTAAGGTCAGTGTCCGACCTCGGTGGGTATAGCGGCGAGGCCGACGTCCTCCGGACAACCTCGTGCTTTCTGGCCTTCTCTAGCGTTCTCTTATAGTTGCGACGCTTGGTCGCCTCTCTCTCTCTCTCTCTCTCTCTCTCTCTCTCTCTCTCTCTCGCACGCGCGCGCTCTCTCTCTCTCTCTTTCTATCCACCCTTCACGAAGGATATTGTTCGTCAGGAGTGTCATGTACACGTGCAAGGGGTGCAGGGTGCGCTGTTGCAAACGACCAATCGTTGCAGTTAGGCGACGAGATGGTGTGACGCGATGTGGTATCCATTCTCTCTCTCTCTCTCTCTCTCTCTCTCTCTCTCTCTCTCTCTCTCTCTCTCTCTCTCTCTCTCTCGCCCCCCGTGGTCTTTTAAGATTACTCTCGTTTCTCTAGGTACTCTCTCGCGGCCTCCCACATCGCTTAAACCGCGCTTGACTCAAGCACCGCAATATTGTTTTCCCGTTGTTGCAGAAACAGTCCTGCTGTGTACCTTTCTATTATTGGAGAAACAGAGATCTTAACCACAAGGCGATTGTATATGTACAATAGTGAACATTGTACCTGAGGATAAGGGGAAACACCTGTGTATATGCGGCCTTCGCAGCTAGCTTATTTGCCTTCCCTCAGGCGTGTACCTACGTCCCATACATATACGTCTTATCCCTTTTGAGCTTTTGCTCACACCGTGATCGCTCGTGTGCATTTCCTCCGACTGCTTGCGAGGGTGTGGCAGTTGCACCGTTGTCATATTCTCAACTAATGGGTGCCATATATTTTCCGGGTGAGGTAACAACTATTAGCAGTAAAAATATTTTCTAGCCCATCGGACGTAGGAGAAAACTTTTCCTATAAAAGTTGCATAGTTTAAAGGGGGTCATCGTGTCGTGGCTACGGGGTTCATTCGGGTGGAGGGGCTTCGGAGATTTAGAGATCACCTCATCGAAGATGGACGAGCAAGATGCAGTGTGAAAACTCGGTAAAAAAAAATTTAACGTTCTTAGCCTAGAAAGGATTTAAAAAATGGTGCAAACGCTTAGTCTTATATAGGGTGCTCAAAGCCACCACTTTCAATGCACGCTTACTATTTGATTATTAATCACGTCAGATTCGATTAACGGACAGGCGACAATTATTCTTTCTTGCATATCTTGCGTATGAGCCGTGACCTTTTGTAGGAGTAAGTGCTTGCATCGTCTTTCTAATCCATTCTAGACTAAGAACATTGAGATTTCTTCTTTTTTCATTGATTTTTCATACTAAATCTCGATCGATCATCTTGAAATTTGGTGTTTAAACATATTTTTACTTTTTTAATGAATTCTGAGAAACAATAGTGGTCCCATTAAAAAATTAAAGATGACCTTGAAATCTTCGAAGCGCTTCTGCCTGGATAAACCTCGTAGCCACCCCTGAATGACCTTCTTCGAACTACGCAGCTGTTGCAGAAAAAGGTTTCTCCCTAGTCTGATAGTTTAGAAAAAAAATTATACGGCTAATAGTTGCTGCTGAACTCGGTATATTATTTCCCGAGTTCCAACCCGGTATATTATTTCTGGAGTTCCAACCCGGTATATTATTTCCGGCCCTATACCCTTGAGGGTTTTTACGTATTAACCTTCCCATTTAAATCTTATCATATCTACTCCCTACCCGCACTTCGCTAATCTAACCTAACTTTTGTCCCGTCCATAGCCGTCTCAAGCTACACTATCGTCGGTGCATGTCTAAGCGGTCACCGCTCCGAGTATCGGCCATGCACAACGCTGCTTAACTCAAAGTACCGCCGAAGTCGAACCTCGACTGCTTATGTGCCAGTGTCGGCTGCTATATATATATATATATATATATATATATATATATATATATATATATATATATATATATATATATATATGCTAGTCTTTTGTCTTTTCACCGTTAGACCCTATGTGCTAAGTGTCACGGTAATTAAGACGTTTTATTTTTCGATTTTCTTAATTACTCGAAATTTCGTCTTTAAATCGTCATTACTTTCTCGTTTGTGATTGTAATAACACGAAATAACTTTTGTTGTATTTTGCAATGTATGTTTATTATAAATAAATCATTATTTGATACAATTGGCTTCAAGGAAATGACTCATGAGCTTCCAAAGTCTTAAAACCGCGTACACGTATGTAAAATGTCAACTTCTAAATTCATTATTAAAAAAAACCAAAAGCTATTTTGAACTTAGCTTTGTTTTAAAAAGTTCTCTAGTTCACACCCTTCCCAACGGTATGCTACATGTCATAGAAGTCATTCATTGTGTGATCAAAATCAAAAAAATAAGTTTTTTTAATAATGAATATACACGTTGAAATTTTTCATATATTTACACATTTTTAAGACTTTCGAAGCTCAAGAGCTATTTTCTTGAAACCAATTGTATCAAATAATGATTTATTTATAATAAACGAACATTGCAGAATAAAACAAAAGTTATTTCGTGATATTACAACCACAAACAAAAATGTTATGACGATTTAAAAGTGAAATTTCGGGCAATTAGAAAAAACGAAAAAAAATCACATCTCAATTATTGACTATATGGTCTAAGGGTGAAAACATGAGCAAATTACGCCCCCCCCCCCCGCCCAAACACCTAAAAAATGGTGTTGGTGCATGCGCCAATCACCCTGTATATGGGGCGTTCCATACCATTTCGAACGGTCAAAAAGTTGTCCACTCTCAAAAAAATTGAAATTTTGTCAAATTATTTAATTATATGAAGAAAAAAAACAGTGTAAATTTTTTTCAAAATTTTTGTATCGCATTTTCTCGAGTTTTTCAAAATTTCAAAATGTTCAAAATACCGTTATATCTCGTGAGCATTTGATTTAACAGAAAAATGTTTAAGACAAAAAAGTTGCAATTTTACATGAACTTTGTGAAAAAATTTCCTGGTGGGGCCATCTTTTGTCAAACGGCGGAGACTTATTTGTACTCCCAATATATATATATACAGTAGCGTGCAAAAGTTTCGGGCCACCCTATTTTTCATGGATAGTGCATAGAAATACGATGGTACGGGAAATACAAACGAGTGATGACACTTATAATTGGCGTCGAGATGCTTGATATTAAAAAAAATGTGGTATAAACAGTAATATCACTCTTCAACAATTAATTATCCAACAGTTTTTATTTAATGACTGTGCAAAAGTATTGGGCCATATACTACTGCGTATGAAAACAAAAAACAAAACATTATAAAAATAACAAAACATGGTTCAGTTTTCTCTCTAGAGTCAATACTTCATTTCCATGCCTTTAGTAGCGATTACAGCAGCACATCGTTGGGGTATCGACGCAATTACTTGCGAGATGCGATCTTGTGGCATCTTTTCCCACTCATATTGCAAATGATCCCATGATTCCATCTTGTCGGAGTGATTCTTCGTTTCAACGCGAATCTTGAGCTCTTGCCACAAATGTTCAATCGGATTTAAATCCGGTGACTGCGAGGCCCAGTCGAGTAGGCGCACTTTTTGGCTTTCAAGGAAATTCTTCACAAGACGCGAAGCATGTTTCGGATCATTGTCGTGTTGAAATATGCACCCATTCGGCATATTTTTCTTTGCAAATGGGAGCATATGGTCTTGCAATATATTTCGATACATTATAGCGTCCATATTGCCTTGGATTTCTATTAGGGGACCAATACCGTTATCAGAAAATGCTCCCCAAACTTTAACATTTCCGCCACCGTGTTTTACAGTTGGAATTTGATATCGTACATTGTATCTGGTACCTGCTGGACGTCTTACACGTACGTACTTGCGACTATGACTTCCGAACAATTGAAAATTGCGATTCGTCGGAAAAAAGAACTTTCCGCCAATTCGATACTGTCCAATGTTGATATTTTTGGCAAAATTCAATCTAGCCTTCTTATTCTTTGTGCTAATGAGTGGTTCCTTTACACCAACGCGCCCAATCAATCCCACAGCCTTCAGACGTCAGGATACCGTACTCCGACTGATATCACTAAGATTTTCACTGCGTAATTCTCGCGAAATTATTGCCACAGTTTTTCGCGGATCTTTTTTTGAAGGCGTTACCCCCACTTGTAGCGCAAAAAAAGGCCTTTTGCATGAATTTTTTAAAAGAAAACTACAAAACTTTTTTAATCGATCGATGTACCATCTTAAAGAACACATCTTGAAGAACTTTCAGTAATTTTTTTATTGAAAAATATTACATTGTTTAGTGGCAAATGGCCATCAATGAAATAATGTTTTTATATACACGGTTTGCGGTGACCAACATTGCGGCGAGGTGGATCATCTGAAAAAAAAATGCGGATGGATTTAGTCAAATATAAGTATAAACTAGTCTTTAATCGAAGGATTTTAAAAAATATTCATTTTTCACAAAATGGCGGACAGTCAAAGTTAATGGTTCGATTTTAACGAAAAAAAACGGCCGTTTTTTGGCTGTAAAACGGCCATTTTTTTTCGAAAAAAAAATCGAACGATTAAAGATTACATTTTTATGTATTAAATAAGCCTGCAAAATTTCAAGAAGATCGGTTCATTAGTGTTCGAGTAATCTTGGTCACCGACTTCAGAAATGCCATTTTGAGAAAAACGCGTTTAAAGTTTCTCTTTCAACGCTCTTTCAACGCGGATTCTTCTCTTTCAACGCTCATATCTCAGTCAATTTTGTTCGGATCGACTTGAAATTTCCAGGACATATTCTCAGATACTTATACTTGAAAAAAATGCAATAAAAAAAAAACGATTTTTTCAAAATCGCAAGTGGGGGTAACCCCTTAATAATTTTGTCCACGCGTTTTGAAGTTTTTCGTGGCCTACCGCTTCGACTTTCATCACACAACGAATTTGTTGATTTATATTTCGCAATAATACGGTTTACTGTGCTTTTCCCAATAGATAGAGTATTTGCAATATCACGGGAACTCTTTCCTTTTTCAAATAGTTTTAACACAACTTCGCGGACCTCAATTTTTGTGTGTTTCGCCATTGCGACAGAAATAGAACTGATTTTTTCATGGTTCTTTATGTTTCGAACTAACGCGAAAGAAAGCGCGGAAGAAAACGTAAATAAACCGTGTGGCCGGAGGTGCGACAGCGGCCCAATATTTTCGCACACTGACCGAACGCGTTCGACGCTGTACACAAATCATACACTATACAAACAAAATAATACACCACGCTGTTATGCGTATCGTAGCTCCCTCAAATATTTGAAATGATGGAGAGGTTCAGGCGTTAAATATTTTATCGAATAACTGAGAAAAAAAAGATTGGCCCGAAACTTTTGCACGCCACTGTATATATCATGCGAGACGAGAGTCTCGATTTCGCTACCCCGGGCTCTCGAGAAACGATCCTCTCATACTGTCGTCCCACTTTACCTTCCACCGAATCCTTTGTTTTGCTTTTTTTCTTCTTTTTCGTCTTTTTTCGTGATCCGAACGGCTGTGGATAAACGCTGTAGCTGTTTGTTTCTTGTTTGTGCGTTTTTTTTTGTCCTTTCTTCCTCTTTGGTAGTTCTCCCGATACGAGATGTAGCAGCCGAAGGGTTTGCATGCGGTACCATTTGCGAGCCCGACCCGTCGCGGATACATTAATTTTGGGTGGCACGCGTCAACCAGGTCCCGAAATCGGGCAAAAATATACAGCCGACCCGACAGGCGGTGCGCGAGGGTCAATAAAAAAGCTATTACCCGCGAGGAGCTGTCAGGGCAGCGGACATAAAATTCGAGACCTTCGAGAGCTCGCAGGTGCCCTGATGCACTGTTGAGGAAGATCATTCGATTTTACTACGATCTACTTGAGACAATTTTCTTTTCGTTGCCTCAGCGCCTGCGAAGATCCTGTTTGTTAAAAATATATTTTTATATTTGTTTCAAACATTCTTGGACTATTCAATAAATACGTATTTGATCAAAATACATTTTTTATTTAAACGTACAAGAGATATATACGACTCCAAAAAATTAAAGGAACAGAACATTTTTTCAATTTCTTTATTGTGTGAACGATGGTCGTATCGAGAAGAAAAAAAAAGCATTTTGAAGCTTCAAGTTTCGAGTTTCGATAGCTTTCGGCAACAAATTTTCACGAGCTACGGTTATCGCGCAATCATACGAAATAGCGGGAGAAAAAATGTTTCCAATTTTTGTTGTGTTTTTTTTTCAAGGGTCTACGGGCTTAGGAATTTTTTTTCCACTTAAATCATTGCATAGGTCAGTTAGCTTATTTATTAGCTTCAATTCGTTTTTTTTTGTCGCCGTAGGTCAATTTTTTGCTGAGATATCCGACTTTGAATGAAAAAGGATTGTCTTTGATCATTGATATCTCAGCAACCAATGATCGCACAGGGAACTGAAGGGCAGCTTTAAAAACTTGAATAAATTTCCTACAAGACCCTTTCGTTGATTTTTGAATAAAAAAGTTTCACCCTTAACATCAACTTGAAAAAAGTATTAAAGAAATGACTTTTTGTGGGTTTTCAGTAAATCTACCACTACTTTACACATATTGATAGAAAGATTAATGTTGCCAGGTTTTTTTTCAGCCATTCTACAGGGCTATTGGGGGTACATTATGCCCTCAATAGCCCTGTAAATTTTTTAATTCATCCAACGAACCATTTTTCCAGATCGATTGATCAAAGTTTCACAAAACAATTAAAAGAACAAGTGTATTGTTCCTAAGCATCGTGTAATCATCATCAACATGAAGAGACCCATTTTTTTCGACCTTTACAGAAATTGCTTGTTAAATTTAAGAGAAAAAAAATTCAAAACATTTCAGGAAACAATACTGACTCATTTTTTATTCGGCCTTTGCGTACCATAATTTCACTCATCTTTAATCGCATTAAGTAAAAGTCGATACCCCTAAGCTGTATTCACTAGTCGATCTGAGAACATTTATGCAATTAATTCTACATATTTTCTGCGAAGGTAATTAGGGTTACAAAAAACCGTTTTTTTTTTTTCAAAACTCGATCAAAAATTGAAAAAAAAAAGAAAAAGTTTACAAAAACATTTGATTAATTTTTTTTACCAAAACTTGGCAAAGATTTACCAAAAAACAGATTAGTTTTGAAAAAAAAACTAATTGGTTTTTTTCTTCCAATAAAAAGATCAGTTTTGAATAAAACTGTTTTTTGTACCCGAATAACCTTCGCAGAAAATATCGAGAATTGATCGCATAAATGTTCTCAGATCAAGTAGTGAATACAGCTTGGGGGTTTCAACTTTTACTTAACGCAATCAAACATGAGTGAAATTATGGTACGCAAAGGCCGAGTTGTGTCAAAAATGAGTCAGTATTGTTTCCTGAAATTTATCGAATTTTTTTTCTCAAATGTAACAAGTTACTGCTGCAAAGTTGTGAAAAAAGTCGAAAAAATTGTCTTTTCATTCTGATGATGATTACAAGATGTTGGGGAACAATACACTTGTTCCTTTAATTGTTTTGTAAAATTTCGATCAATCGGTCTGGAAATGTTGAGGAAATGTTCGATGGATAAATTTGAAAATTTACAGGGCTGTTGGCGGTACATTCAGCTAAAAAAACTTGGCGACATCAGTCTTTCCATCAATATTTGTACAGTAGTGGTAGATTTACTGAAAAACGATCAAAAGTCATTTTTTCGTACTCTTTCAAATTAATGTCAAGGGTGAAGAAGAAAATTTCACAAAAAACAACGGAAGGGTCTTGTAGGAAATTTATTCAAGTTTTCTGAGCTGCCCTTTAACTCCCTGTGCGATTATTGGTTGCTGAGGTATCGATGATCGAACACGAACGGATCTTTTATTATTCAAAGTCGGATATCTCAGCAAAAAATTAACGCAGAGAGACGAAAAAAAAACCAAGTTGAAGTAGAATAAACAAGCCAACTGACCTATGCATTGATCTGAATGAAAAAAAAAATCCCGAGCCCATAGACCCTTGAAAAAAAAATGCTCTCTCGTGCTATTTCTTATGATTGCGCGATAACCGTAGATCACAAAAATTGTTTGCCAAAAGACCTTAAAACTAGACACTTCAAGCTTCAAAATGTTTTTTTTTTCATCTCGATACGACTGTTTTTGACATCGATAGAGCGCTTCAAAAAACACTAAAAAAGTTGAAGAATATTTTAGTTCCTCAAATGTTTTGGAGTAGGGTATTTGAATAGAAATGTTTTTATTTGCATGCAGTAAATGTGTCTTTAGAGGGAAGATCCCTTTAGGAAGCCGAAAACAAGCGAATTTAAAAGATTTTTTGTGTCAAAACTATTTATTCTACACAGTTAAAATTTTATATACGTACTATAACATCTTTTAATTTTCAAAATCCTTTTTTTATATTAAAAAATGGCGTCTGTGCGACACTTGCTTCAGAGACAGTTGCCGCCTGAGTTGTCCCACGGCGTACAACCTAGCGTCTTGTGCATTGATCTGATACACCAGAGCCAAGGACCCCATGATTTCTCAGACCTACACGCCCTCTGTGAACCAAAAAATTCAACGAAAAGTAAAAATCGAAAAATAGTACGCGATTGAAAAAACGTGCTATTTTTCACGAAATGTTTACTATAATATTTGTTAACAAAAAAGAGTTCAAATAAAATCATTTTCAAGTAACTTTAGGTCCGCATAGACGGTAATTATGTTTTCTACAAGTGTGCAGAATTTCGAAATTATCGATTGGACAGTTTTTGAGTTATCTTGTACGAGGTTCACGAAGAAGTTGTTTTCGGGAAAGCATGTTAGAAGTTTAAGGACTCAAAAATGTTGCGACTGAATGTCCTACCGATTGATCTGCGATACTTGTGCTATAAAGTGGTCCCTCAGCTTCATCGTGGAGTTCAATTTCGGCTATGAGCTCTTCTTCACGTCATAAAAGAAGGCCCCCTTAAGGCGTTACCCCCACTTGTAGCGCAAAAAAGGCCTTCTTCATGAATTTTTTTAAAAGAAAACTACAAAACTTTTTTAATCGATCAATATACCATCTTAAAGAACACATCTTGAAGAACTTTCAGTAATTTTTTTATTGAAAAATATTACTTTGTTTAGTGGCAAATGGCCGTCAATGAAATAATGTTTTTATATACACGGTTTGCGGTGACCAACATTGCGGCGAAGTGGATCATCTGAAGAAAAAAAATCGGATGGATTTAGTCAAATATACGTATAAACTAGTCTTTAATCGAAGGATTTTAAAAAATATTCATTTTTCACAAAATGGCGGACAGTCAAAGTTAATGGTTCGATTTTAACGAGAAAAAACGGCCGTTTTTGGCTAAAAAACGGCCATTTTTTTCGAAAAAAAAAGTCGAACGATTAAAGACTACATTTTTATGTATTAAATAAGCCTGCAAAATTTCAAGAAGATCGGTTCATTAGTGTTCGAGTAATCTTGGTCACCGACTTCAGAAATGCCATTTTGAGAAAAACGCGTTTAAAGTTTCTCTTTCAACGCTCTTTCAACGCGGATTCTTCTCTTTCAACGCTCATATCTCAGTCAATTTTGTTCGGATCGACTTGAAATTTTCAGGACATATTCTCAGATACTTATACTTCAAAAAAATGCAATAAAAAAAATCGATTTTTTCAAAATCGCAAGTGGGGGTAACCCCTTGAATTCAAATATATTGTTATTTGGAACGAATAAAAATCGTTTTTAAATTACGAGAATATTGAATTGCAACGAGCAAATTTACCATATTTTCTTATATACAATACATATTTATCCGTGTTGTCAACAATCCTTATTGGTGAATATATTGTATTGCCACAAACTCGGTATATTCGAGAGGATGTTCCTCTTGCGCGGCTATCACAATATGCGTAATTCCCACGTCTGTCGGAATACACTTGGCCGACCACGAGCAACAATGCGCAATATTCGCGGTGCGTCGATATCCTTCGCGAATTCAGTTATATGCTCGCTCAGAGTGCACATGCCTTGGGGGAGAAGCCTTGGGCGCGGCGCTACCCTCCGGCCGCAGAGTGTACTAGTACGTCTATAAATTTGCTAGGCCACACAAAGACAAAATGTAAATAGACCCATTGAGTCCATACGACTAAATATTTTTTCGGCCAAATAATACGAAATACCCACATTGTTAGAAGCATAGTAATTTTTTATTACTCAACGGTGCAGAATAAATCATTATTTGAATCCATAAATACAGTTGTAATAAATCTCCGGAATAGTATTGGGTCTATGCATAATACCGTAGCGAAAATCAAAACTGGCGATTTTCATCAACTAAATATGTTCCATCCTGTGCAATGACTTTCGGCCATTGCTCCACGGGCTTTATTATCCCTTGCCGGTATCCATTCGCTGTAAAAATGGTGAATCATTGAATTGATGAATTTCACTTCGAAGAATTGATAGTAAAAGTTTTTTATTGTTTTGACAAATTTTTTATTTGATTCATTTACTAACTTTGATCTAGCAATATATATATAAATAATATATTATATATACGTTATATATATTAGGTGTAGTGAAAAGAAATCCATTACTTTGGCCTCCAATTTCATGCAAAAATAATGGATTTCTTTTTACTACACCTAATGTATGTAATAGTAATATAAAAAGTCTACCGCGTCTCTAGATACATTTTCGACCGATAAACGCGCCGAACGCTCGCAACGCTGCCAGATCCCCTTCTCTAGTCTGCTCCAGTCGCGTCATGGCGCTAGCGTCGCTAGACTTTGCTTAATTTAAATCGCTATATCGCTGAAACTAGACGGTCAAAAGTCATGATTTTTTTTACACACTTCGTCATATGTTGCTCTGTACTTGAGAACCTTTTACGAAAAATCTGTAGAAAAATTTCGACGTTAATGCGTGAAATGTAAAATTTTCCACGGTTCCCCATAAGAACACGTGTAAAACGGCGCAATTTTTTATTGCCGATATCTCGAATACAGTAGGTGAATCCTTTCTAAATTTGGCAGGTAATCACTTAAGGCGTTACCCCCACTTGTAGCGCAAAAAAAGGCCTTTTTCATGAATTTTTTTAAAGAAAACTACAAAACTTTTCTAATCGATCAATATACCATCTTAAAGAACACATCTTGAAGAACTTTCAGTAATTTTTTTATTGAAAAATATTACATTGTTCAGTGGCAAATGGCCGTCAAGGAAATAATGTTTTTATATACACGGTTTGCGGTGACCAATATTGCGACGAAGTGGATCATCTGAAAAAAAAATGCGGATGGATTTAGTCAAATATAAGTATAAACTAGTCTTTAATCGAAGGATTTTAAAAAATATTCATTTTTCACAAAATGGCGGACAGTCAAAGTTAATGGTTCGATTTTAACGAAAAAAATCGAACGATTAAAGACTACATTTTTATGTATTAAATAAGCCTGAAAAATTTCAAGAAGATCGGTTCATTAGTGTTCGAGTAATCTTGGTCGCCGACTTCAGAAATGCCATTTTGAGAAAAACGCGTTCAAAGTTTCAATTTCAGTTTACACGAAGAAAATATTTTTTTTTGTAAACTTACATAGAGTCATCTATTCCGGGCCCGTTTTGATAAATTCCAGTGTATTATATGAACGTTGTGAATGCCAGGTATACGACCCTTTTCATCGAACAATGCATTGAAGGTCGGAGGAAGGGTCGAGCGCGCCAGACGGCAGACTAGCCGGTCGTTTACACAACGGATTCTTCTCTTTCAACGCTTATATCTCAGTCAATTTTGTTCGGATCGACTTGAAATTTTCAGGACATATTCTCAGATACGTATACTTCAAAAAAATGCAATAAAAAAAATCGATTTTTTTCAAAATCGCAAGTGGGGGTAACCCCTTAATGGTGTCCTGAATGTGTCCTCAAAATAAATAAAAAATCTATAGAACAACGCCTTGGCGAGACTACTACCTTAATATACGATACTTCATATGTTTGACGCATGTGCGAGCGGGGAAACAACTGTGAACGATATATGTCGGAATTTCGGTACGGACTTAGACCTACCGCGCACTGTGGAACCGCAGTGAAAGCGCGCGCGCTGTGAGAAAAAAAAATCGCATGCGTATTTAAATTGTGTGGTTTGCTACAGATTTGTGCGTCTCCGCACGGAAATGTTGCACCCTATAGTCCAGTAAAAAAGACGAAAATCCAGCACTTTTTACCGTAGAATATGAACTTTTGACTGAAGGTAAAGTTGCATACTGAAAGTAGCCCCAATAAAATGTTGCCCCTCAACTCGCCCCAACCCTAAGTAATAGGGGTTGAAAACTTAAAAATCGCCGTATCTCGATAATGAATAGCCCGATCAAAAAAAGTTTCAAACAAAAGTTGTTTGGAATAATAAAATTTGTATAAAGTTATCCGACGTCCAACCCCCTATCTTTGAAAATAGCGACACAAAAACGATTCGAAAATTCGGAGTTGCCGTGTGTGCGGGCGGGGTTGACATACGACTGCGTCCTCATCTGGGTCAGTGGTGCTCGCTTGTTTTTGTGCCGCTATTTTCAAAGATAGGGCATTGGACGTCAGATAACTTTATACGTATTTTCTTATTCCAAACAACTTTCGTTTGAAATATTTTTTCATCGGGCTATTCATTATCGAGATACGGCGATTTTTAATTTTCCAATCCCTATTTCTCAGGGTTGCGGCCAGTTGAGAGTCAACATTTTATTGGGGTTACTTTCAGTATGTAACCTTTATTCCAAAATTCATATTCTACGCTACCAAGGGCTGGGTTTTCGTCTCTTTTACTGGACTACAATGGGCTCATATGAAACGCCGCGCAACACGGAAAAAAATCCGCCGATTGCCGCGGTAGTAATCGAAACGCGGCGAAGGTATGCTCTTGGATACAAACGCAAATCATTGTATCTTATTTCTTTAAAACCCTTGACAGGCCTCAATGCAGTTAATGGATGTACCCAATACTGATTGCGTTTATATTTTCGTGTGCACTTTGATAACAAATAAACGCAAATTCGGACTTTGGTTTGGTGGTCCATGTTGGTGGTGAAGGTTGCGATACGAATGGCAAAACTCACAGAAATTCCACCGCAGTGCGCGTACCAAATCTATTGCGGCATGTTTGCGTTGCGATTTTAAAAACGCACCGCAACGCGCCGCTTCGCAGACCCAATAGAATAAAATAAAAGAAATGATATTACGCAAATTTTTGTTATTCCGAGTAAGCGCACTTAGATGATTGTGATAATGGTTTTTATCAGTACTTCGCTGCTCCCGAGTTGTTTATCCCTTCTTCCATTTCATTCTCCTTTTAATATTCAGAGGAGACCGAGCTTCTACACCCGAGGGTAGGATGCATTACGCATCAGCTCTTGCGCTTCCGAAACAATCTTTCTCTCGCGCACGCGCCCATTTTTATTCCGTTGTTTCTCTTTTTTATTCGTCTTTTTTACGTCCACTTGATAATTTCGTACCCTTTTTTTCTGCGGGATCCTCCGACGATTTCTTCCGGATCTCCCCGACCAACTTCCACGTGGCTGTATCTACGTGTGTGCGGGAATAAATTAACTGTAATTCTCTTAGCCGTTTAGACTGCACGAGCGTGGCGCTCGTGCTCTTCCGAGAGGTTAATTCACCTCTGCTCTCGGAATTGTCCCGATTGTTCCATTAATTCATTTCGTTATCTCCGCAGCCACCCACACCCGGCTCTTGAAATTCAGAAATAACGCCCTTATCATTAACCCCCTCCCGCTCTTCCTTCCCACCGACGGTATAATTAGGATATTCATTCTCCGTCTCCGGCAGATATACCTTTGCAAACAGCGTCTCTCCTGAATACTCTCTCTTCAAGCACGGAGTCCAATTCACCAAGTTACACATCCAGATGGAAAGGAGCGGGGGGAGGGAGGAACTCGTTTCTCTTTCTCCCGCTTCCGTATCCTCGCTGGATGACTTCCGTTCCCGTAAAGTTTGCCCCGATGTATTTATAGGTGACGATATAGCGCGCCGACCTACGAAATCCGTGGAAAATCCCGCTTAAGGGAGAAAAAGTCTTGGGGAAAAACGGTGGAGGGCCCGAGTGTCGCAAAACCTCGAGGATCTCTCTCTCTTGGATACCCGGAAACGAGTCATTTCTCGTGTTATTAAATTACGTTCGGCTCGAAATTTGTCGATTCGTCTGCGTGAGCTTGGGGCCCAAAATGCAAGTCGATTTTCAAGTTTTTCGTCTGGTGAGAGTATTGGGATGACCAAGTCGAGCTTTTACAGACGATTTATACATAGTCTTGCCGAGCTTGAGGATTTTTTTTTATTGGAATAGATTGGTAATCAACGAAGTTATTGTTGTTTGAACGAAGTATCACCGCTGGTGCGTGGCCAATCGGTGTAGGTGGTTCTAGCAACTGGCGATAAGTTGATGTGAAATGAAAAATAAAAAATGTACTTTTATTATAATAATAACACTTCCGTGTGACCGGAAACTTTTTTGAGATTTTGAAATTTCAGAAAATAGTAAACTGTATAAAAAAAAGACCTTTTTTGACCCGAAAAAACAACTCCAATCATTTGTTATTAAGGGGTTACCCCGACTTGCGGTTTTGAAAAAATCGATTTTTTTTTATTGCATTTTTTTTAAGTATAAGTATCTGAGAATATGTCCTGAAAATTTCAAGTCGATCCGAACAAAATTGACTGAGATATGAGCGTTGAAAGAGAAGAATCCGCGTTGAAAGAGCGTTGAAAGAGAAACTTTAAACGCGTTTTTCTCAGATGGCATTTCTGAAGTCGGTGACCAAGATTACTCGAACACTAATGAACCGATCTTCTTGAAATTTTGCAGGCTTATTTAATACATAAAAATGTAGTCTTTAATGGTTCGATTTTTTTTCGAAAAAATGGCCGTTTTATAGCCAAAAAACAGCCGTTTTTTTTTTCGTTAAAATCGAACCATTAACTTTGAGTGACCGCCATTTTGTGAAAAATGAATATTTTTCAAAATCCTTCGATAAAAGACTAGTTTATACTTATATTTGACTAAATCCATCCGCATTTTTTTCTTCAGATGATCCACTTCGCCGCAATGTTGGTCACCGCAAACCGTGTATATAAAAACATTATTTCATTGACGGCCATTTGCCACTAAACAATGAAATATTTTTCAATAAAAACATTACTGAAAGTTCTTCAAGATGTGTTCTTTAAGATCGTATATTGATCGATTAAAAACGTTTTGTAGTTTTTTTTTTTAATTCATGAAAAAGGCCTTTTTTGCGCTACAAGTGGGGGTAACGCCTTAACGAATGGATAAACATATCAAAAAGTCATGGGGTCATACGATGGGAAATATTGTGAACTCTGGTCTGTCTGAATTCGAAGTGAATCGGACGAATAGATTTTGAGATACGGCTTGCACCGTTTCGTGAAACACTTTCGAAAAAAAGGCACAAGAAAGAAGGGCAAATCGCAGCCGGGCGATTCATCGTGGCGGAGTGGGCCATCTGACCCTTCAAAAAATCATAATAACTTTGTCAATTTTTGAAATTTTTACTACATTTTTGTTGCAGCTAAAGGTTAAGACCTTAGACAGTAAAACTAGAAAACCCAAACAAAAAAATGGTATTTTCGAATTTGGGATTTTGATATTTGGGTGGCCTGAATAAAAGTAACGTTTACTCCTTCGAACGGCATTGACAGGTATGAACACATGCATGCCAAACTTAATCTCTTTAACTCAAGTTTGAGTGGGGTTAGGCTAGTTTATATTTTTCCCCGATTTAATTTCCACAGCAAATTTACTTTTCACGTTTAAACTTGATCAACTTCTCAACTAATTTATATCTCTCGAAACCGGTTGAATATTTTTAAAGCTGACCATCGCAGCTATACAAACATTTTTTCGGCTTTATATCATTGTTCGTAGACAAATTTCAGTTATTTGAAAAATGCATGTATTTAAGTAGCCATAATTTGTGGAAAAATAGTGGGTTGGGGTTTAAAAAAAAGCCTCTTAAAGCGCCAAAGGAAGCTTTAAGAATCTTCAAGCCAATTTGAGAAATATCGATTAGCTGTTGAATTAAATCGGGATCGAACGTAAAGGATGAATTTCGCGTGGAAATCATATGGAGAAAAGATTATCCAGCCTTACTGTTTATAAATTCGGCATAAATCTTCATTTTAATGTTTTTTAAGTTCCGAACCATAAGAATATTCGAAGAAATAAAAGTGGAAATTTTCAACACACCCTTAAATATACAGAAGGGTGTGGCGAACATTACATCTTTTGTCCTTTACATGTAATTAGGTAAAAATTAATAAATAAATGAGCAAATAACCAAATAAATAAATGAATATACATTAGGGTGGCACAAATTTGGGCTCTATTTTTTTTCCTCTTTTCACCGACCAATTATCTTCTTTAAAGAGAAAAAAAATTGTCGCAAAAGCTGCAAGCGGTCAAAAAATATTTAGAGGTCGCTCAACCCTCCCGAAAATACAAATTGTCATTAAAAAATCGATTTTTTATTTGTCCTTTTCTCACCTATGAATGTTACGATTTATAATTTTGAAATTAACCTCGTGAAAGCCGCCAATTAATATTTGGTGGTCGCTCAAAAGCTACAAAATTTCCAGTTTTCGCCAATTTTCTTTTTACTCTTCTCACTCATCAATTTGACGCTTTGTAAAATGTTCAAAACAATTAATCCTCCTTTTTTTAGAAACATATTTTTCAAATTTGCCTCCCACTTCTAACCTAAGAATTATAATCTTTGTTCTCGTAAAATAATTCTTTAAAGCTCTTGTCCGTAAACAAAATTGTAGATCGTTTTATTCGTAAAACTGAAATGGCAACCGTTTTCCGCGCATCGTAATTCGTCCCACAGTTAGTCTCGTTAGTCAAACTGCGGACCAATCGTAGCTGTACTCTGTGACGAGCGACGCTATAATACAATAATACATAATAACACATATCGTCTAATTGATGTTTGTTACAAATTATTATAATAAATTATTCAGAAAATGCAACACTTCGCTGTTTATTTTGTTTTTATGCTACAAGGAATTATAGTGCATGCGAGATTTATTTTTTGGCGGAAATTGTAAATTTCGAAAACCTTGAGCAACCGCTAAATATTCACTGTCCGGCTGGAGTTTTGGCGAAGTAAATTAAAAAATTATAAAGCGTAAAATTCATGGATGAGAAGTGGACGAAAAAAATAATCGATTTTTAAATGAAAATTTGAATTTTTGGGAGGCCAGAGCGACCTCTAAATATTTTTTTACCACTCGCAGCTTCAGCGACGATTTTTTTTTCTTTAAAGAAGATAATTGGATGGTGAGAAAAACGAAAAAAATAGAGCTCAATTTTGTGCTACCCTAATATACATATATACACAGTGTGGCGTTGACGGCTCGGGACCATTAAGTTAAAAAAAAATAGTAAGGATAAAAACGGGGCGAACAAGAAAAAAGAAAAATACGATCGGCCGTCCGCATAATTGAAATCGATATATTCAACCTGTCCACACCATCATCGTCATCATCATAAAATAGCAAATATGTAGACCGCGTGTGGATGAGGCGCCGGCAAAGCTCGGCGATTCATTGAATCGTCAGAGCGTATAAATTAATCGGAGGTATATACGGCGGCGTGTACTATCGAAGAAGCAAATTATGATCGATCGCGTGTGAGCCAGCCAGGGAGGAGAACAAAGCTCGGTCGAGAAGTAAGCGACCCCGTGCTAGAACGCATCTCAACCGAGCGATATATACGTATACATGTAGATCCATATATCCACACACGTACGTCCATGTACAGGGTGTACCATTCAAGTTGGCACAGAAAAAAAAGCCGAGAGAGACGAATTGTAGGAAAAAATGTTTCGCACAAAAGTTTTGAGAAACAAAAATTAAGGTGTTGGTCATTTTTTATACACTAATGGAAAAAATTAACGGATCAAAAAAAAAATTCCAATTTTTTAGCGATCTTTCAAATGGCCGTATGTTTGTTAAAAATGATCGTATCGAAGTCGTGAAAAAAATAATTTAAAGCTTAAAATCTCTAGTTTTGAGGTCTTAAGACGAATTTTTTTTCAAAGTAATGTGCATCACGCAATCCTAATGAATACGGTGAAAAAAACTTCGATATTTTTTTGGATCTTTTTTTTTGGTCTGCGGACCTGGAAAAAAAAATTCCGACTTAACCACCATATGGACCGGATAACTTGTTCATTCAGCTTCAATTTGTTTTTTTGTAGACCTCGATTCGACCACTTCTCGCTGAGATATCGGACTTTGAATGGAAAAGGATCGTTTTGTCTTTGATCTGCGATATCTCAGCAACCAATGATCGCACAGAAAATTATAGGTGGGTTTTGAGAACTTGAATAAATTCTCTACAAGCATTGGCCATTGTTTCTTCGAAATTTTGTTTTTCCATTCTTTACATGAATTTGAAAAAGCCAGAATAAAAGGGCTTTTTGTGGGTTTTTGAAAAATCAAACGCTAAATAAAAAATATCGAGAAAACCACTAATGATAAGTGTGCCTTTTATAGTTCAATATACCCACAAAAACCCTACAGAGTTTTAATTTAATCCAGCCAGCCGTTTTTTTGTTTTATTCGATTGAATTTTTGAAAAAATTGTTTTATTGCGAACAGCGTTTAAATTTATGAAAAAAATTCGAATTTTCAAAACAAAACAAAAATTAAATGTCTTTAGGAAATTTAAGAAAACCATTAACGCCGTCATTAGCGTTACCCAAAGCACGTTGACTGTAACTCTCTTCGATCAGAGTCACTAAACGAGCTACTTCCGGCTCCGATAAATGCCGTCTTACCATGATTAGAAATCAACAATAATTTTCAATTTCTACGAAAAGAAAATTCTCAATTTTTTTTACTGCAAAGGGAGAAGTTTTGATGGAAGTTTTGAAAAAAACTGTTTTATTAAGCGTTTTGTTGAGAGTTCACGAAAAGTATAGAAAAACAATCGCTGAAAAGCGTGTGAATCTAGGTCGAAATTCAGTTGGGGGTATCAACTTTTTTTTTTAATTTAATTAAATAGTGATCAGCAGAATCACGGAATGCAGCAACGGAATCGCGTTAGAAATGATTAGACGTTGTTTTCATGAATTTCGTGAAAACATTTAAAAAAAAAAATGTCAACATTTTTTTTCATAAATTTAAACGCTGTTCGCAATAAAACTATAAAAAAGCCTGAGAATTTTTTTCGGAGGAAAAACATCATCCTTCAATTTTTTCAAAAATTCAATCGAATAAAACAAAAAAATGGCTGCTGGATTGAATTGAAACTCTGTAGGGTTTTTGTGGGTATATTGAACTGTAAAAGCACACTTAACTTTAGTGGTTTTATCGATATTTTTTATTTAGCGTTTGATTTCTCAAAAAACCACAAAAAGCCCTTTTATTCTGGCTTTTTCAAATTCATGTAAAGAATGGAAAAACAAAACTTCGAAGAAACAATGGCCAATGCTTGTAGAGAATTTATTCAAGTTCTCAAAACCCACCTATAATTTTCTGTGCGATCATTGGTTGCTGAGATATCGATGATCAAAGACAAAACGATCTTTTTCCATTTAAAGTCCGATATCTCAGCGAGAAGTGGTCGAATCAAGGTCTACAAAAAAACAAATTGAAGCTGAATGCACAAGTTATCCGGTTCATTTGGTGGTTAAGTCGGACATTTTTTTTCCAAGACCAAAAGAAAGATCCAAAAAATTTCGAAAAATTATTTTTCACGGTATTCATTAGGATTGCGCGATGCGCATTACTTTGAAAAAAAATAGTCTTAAGATCGCAAAACTAGAGACTTTAAGCTTTTTTACGACTCCGATACGATCATTTTTAACAAAGATACGGCCATTTGAAAAATCGCAAAAAATTTGGAATTTTTTTTAATCCCTTAATTTCTCCATTAGTGTATGATCGCAATTTCCGAAGTTATTTCAAGATCAACGTCAGTTTTTGTAAGTGAGAACTAATATTTTTTATTTCGGAATAATTTTTTGCGTTGCCAAATAAGTAACTTATGCCTAAAACTTTTTTAGTTCGATTTCAATTTTTTTACATATTTTGCATATTCATCCAAATAGATACCCGAAAAATGAGTACAAAATATTAAAAATATATTACAAGATTGAAATTGAACAAAGAAAGTTTCAGACAAAAGTAGCTTATTTTCTTACGCAAAAAATGATTCTTAAACATAAAATATGGATTCCCATGTAAAAAACTAAAGTTGTCCTCCAAATAACCTTGAAATATGCCAGTAAATAGCCAACACCATCATTTTTGTTCCTTAAACATGATACTTTTGTTTCAAACAAATCTTCCTAAAATGTATCCCTCCCTAGCCAATTGAGCCTGTGTATATCGTAAGCTTTTAATACTTTGAGCCCGTTATATCTATGTAATGTCAGCTATCAGCGCAATCGGCTGTTTTGAGGATGGGTTCTTTATTTTACGAAACGTCGGCGTGTTTTTGGTGATAGGAAGGTTCTGGAAGTAAAATGTCTTCAAAATCACCTTTCCCTATCACTCGTCCAACTGGATCTTCTCACGAGGAAGGTGCTTCAATTTCAGAACGGCTTTATTCACCAATTCGAGTGTATGTCTCGGCTCGGAATAAATTGGAAGTACGTGAGGGGGTAGATAGTGAGGGATGAATTCTCAAGCTGCTTTTTGGGGGTGGCTGCCAGGAGAGGGCACGCGGCCAGATAGAGAAATGCCGATCTATATCGAATATACGCGCAATCTTTCATGATCTGTTTCACAATCACCCTGTTCCGTTCTTATAGGGCAGGACGATACGCTCAAGATATATCGGTGAGTCTATATTAGAAATGGACACGTATCAGGGGGTTGACGCGGTCGAACCCAAGAGGGACACATTTATCAGGCGGTTTTATTTTTGGTACTGTTGCCGCTGTTTCTACAGCAATTGCTCGACGCTCGCAGGATGGAGAAAGAGGAGGATGATTTTTTATTTCGTTCAACCTCATTCGGACCCTGATTTAGAAGTCTTGAAGGAATTCTTAAAGGACTAATAAAGTTTCGTCCTTACCAACTTTTAGATTTTGATCTCTACTGTTTTGAGTTATCATTTTCCAAAAAAATGTCAGTTTCGGAAGTTTTGAAAAAGGTTTAAACGCTGATAATTCCGAAACTAATTGAGATATCGACGAATGTCAATGTAAAACTTTTTTCATTTTGAAGCATACTTTCGTTAAAAAAAATATGAAAAAAATATCAATTATCAATGCCAACGTTATTTTTTGCCCCTAAAGTGAAAACTACTTTTTTAAAGATTATTGCCTTTTTTGTTTTTTCAAAAAAATCTCTAAAATAGAGCGACCCATTCTATGATTTTTAAGACTAGTCTCATCGTGGGCGAAAAACAAGAAAAATGTTATTCAAATTTTTTGTTGTTTTTGGTTAAATTCAGCATAAATTAACAATAAACCGTTTCAGGCCTGTCGAAGCCGAATGGGAAATCACAAAATCATTAATAGAATTGTTGGAGATTAAAATGATAAAAAATCTCATAAAATATGATTAATTCGAAAACAGTCCAAGGAAAAATGGGCCCACGGTGAGACTAGTCTTAAGAATCATAGAATGGGTCACTCTATTTTAGAGATTTTTCTGAATACAATAAAAAAGGCAATCATCTTGTTAAAAAATAGTTCTCCCTTTAGAAGCAAAAAAACGTTGACATTGATAATTGATTATTTTTTCATATTTTTTAACGAAAGTATTCCGCAAAGTGAAAAAAAGTTATTTATCGACATTTGTCGATATCTCAATTAGTTCAGGAGTTATCAGCGTTTAAACGTTTCCAAAACTTCCGAAATCGAATTTTTTGGGAAATTATAACTCCAGAAAGAGAAGAGATAAAAATCTAAAAACTGGTGTGGATAGTTTTTTCATGGAGTACAATTTTACAAAAAAAAATAGGAAAATAATAAAGGGTCGAGGTCACGGGCTAGGTGCAATAGCGTGGAATATCCCATATGCAGTCGAGCTTACGAAATCTTTGTAGTTGAACTCCTATCCGATATATATGCGTCCAAAAAACAAAAATTGATGCCCACCGGGGTCACTGGCAGTCAAATTGACCCCGCGCCCAACTTTGGGGCTGAATACCAGCGGTTCGAAAAATATTTTTCGTCACCTGGGCCTTTTCAGATCTCGGAATAAATACCTTTTTGGCAGGCCCACCATGGGACTATTTTTTATCCAAAAGTACCATATCTCAAGAGTATCACCCATATTTTTTACCAAAAAAAAAATCGAAAAATTACTTAATTACGATATGAAGTGAAAACTTCATTTTCTGCGGAATTGTCATGTTTAAGATTTTTTTGGTCATATTATTCGAAATCTCACGTAGACTCAGATTTTCCATATTCTAAAATTTACAATGTGAGATCTGGAATTTTTTAAATCCAATTCCACGAACAGTGTTCGTTCAGCAACTGTTTAAAAACAACCGGGGACATTTTGAGCCCGTGTGACCAGGGCTACACTTGCCAACGTGTGACCCCGGAGGGCTAAGAGGGAAGATGCCTTTAGGCGAGCAGAAAGTTGCTGATATTTATGAATTTTTTTAAAAGGAAACATTTCTTCACTGTTTTTGAGCCTCAGGGTATGTTTCATTTTCATTTTTGGCTGTTACATGGTATTTAAAAAAAATTATCGTTCAAAATGACGGCGGTATAGCACGGTCTTCTAAACGGGTTGCAGCGGATATTGTCAGACGGCGCACAGTGTTTCAAAGTCTCGACGATTGTGACAAAATATCAAAGAGATGTCGGATTTGAAGCAAAATTCGTACACAGGGGTTTTCGAAGCTGCTGATGGCGAATCCGAAATGCAAATTCATAAACTCAAAATAGCGGATACAAAATGGCCGAGATTTTTACAAAAAACTTGTCAGATGTGATTGAAAATCCGTATAGAGGGGGTTTCGATGATACCAATGACGTATCCGAAATTCAAACTTCAGAACTCGAAATGGCCGATCGAAAATGGCCGTCATTTTACAACAAAAAAACTTCTGTTTCGTCTGAAGGTTTCCTAGGTTGCTGATAACGAATCCGAAAACCAAATATCTAAATTCAAAATGGCAGACTCAAAATGGCCGACATTGTTTTAAAAAACTAGTCACATAGGATGGAAATCCATATAAATAAAACGGCAAGTTGCGAGTAGTACAATTAATTTTTTTATAATCAAATCATAATCAAGAACATTAATTTAATTACGTATAAGGTGAACGCCAAGAGAATACATGACATTACGAATATTCGTCAACAGAACGATCTCCGTCACTGGATGCGCTTTTAATATCATCGTTATCAGACCTCGAGCATGGAGAACTATCGGAGAACAGCAACTATTTAATCACGTCATGTGATAAGCTTTTTCCGAGCTAATTTCCTAAGGCTAGAAACTAAAGAATCCGAAGATGCCATAAGCAGTGAAAAACGTCTTGCATAGTTTTTTCTCGCAAAACTTTTCGAGCAAAGTTCTCTCGACATTTCTTGTAGTCCTTGTTTCTTCGCGCTTCTTCGAGTGAAGATTAAAGATGAGTGTAATTATGCGGTAAGCAAAGGCCGAATCGTGTCAAAAATGAGTCAGTATTTTTTCCTGAAATGTTTTACAAATTTACAACAACAAAACAATTTTTTCTCAAATTTAACAAGTAACTAGTGCAAATTTGTGAAAAAAAGTTGGAAAAAAATTGGCCTCTTTATTTTGATGATGATTACACGACGTTTAGGACGAATACTTGTTCCTTTGATGTTTTGTAAAACTTTGATCAATCGGTCCGGAAAAACGGTTCGATGGATCAATTTGAACATTTTAAGGGCTATTGAGGGTACATTAAGCCGAAAACCTGGCAACAATAGTCTTTCTAGCAATATTTGTAAAGTAGTGGTAGATTTATTGAAAAACCATACAAAGTTATTATTTTATACTTTTTTTCAAATTAATGTTAAGGGTGAATTTTTTTTCAAAAATCAACAAAATCCTCTTGTAGGAAATTTATTTAAGTATTCAAAGCAGCCGTTCAATTCCCTGTGTGATCAAATTTATTCAATCTTCTTTCTTCAATCTCTTTTTCTATTCAAATATCTTCTTTTCAAGGATCTTTTTTGTTCAAAGTCGGATATCTCAGCAAAAAATTGACGTAGAGAGACCAAACAAAAATCAAATTGAAGCTAAATAAACAAGCCAACTGACCTATGCATTGATTCAACTGAAAATTTGCGAGCCCGTGGACCGTTAAAAAAAAACAAATGTGGAAAAAAATTCTCGCGCTATTTCTTATGATTGAAGCTTCAAAACGAGTTTTTCATCTCGATACGACCATTTGTCACAAACATACACGGCTTCAAAAAACACTTAAAAAATTGAATAAATGTTCTGTTCGTTAATTTTTTGAAGTAGTGTAAAACGAAATGATACTATAATCAGATAAAATTAAAGACAGGCTATAAGTACGGATTTCCGAAGTACAATCCATGAAAAGCAGGTATATACGTCCGGATGTAGAAAGGTACAATACAAAACACAACACTATTTGAGGCCCTGATTTCGCATGCAGACAAGCACGCCGTAAAGGTCGGGTTTCAACCAGTGTTGGGCGTTTTTTAAATTGATGATACTCTAATTACATATTACAAATGTAATTTGTAAGTAAAAAAAATGCTAATTACGATGGCATTTTGTAATTAGAAGGAAAACAATTACTAATAACAATTGTCATTTGTAATTCGAAAAAATTTAGTTACGAATTACTATTATAATACATAATTATAAAAACTGTAAATACAAATTACAAATGTAATTGGAAACGGTTTTTTTTCTAATTACAAATTACAAATGTAATTAGAATATTTTTTTATTTCTAATTACAAATAATAAATGTAATTAAAATATTTTTTCTTTCTAATTACAAATAAAAAATGTATTTAGAATATATTTTTTTCTAATTACAAATCACAAGTGTAATTAGAGTCGATTTTTTTTCCTAATTACAAATGACAAGCGTAATTGTAATTAATTTTTCTTCTAATTACAAATCTAATCAGCATCGATTTTTGTTCTCATTACAAATGACAAATGTAATTTGAATTCATTGTTTTTCATAATTAACAAAATTCACATTCCTCAAAATTCAGGAATTCAAAATGACGAATCGAAATACAAAAATTTACGCGATTCGCACGATAATTGGTATTAGGGGGTGTACGAGGTCGCTGGTTATGAATCCATCCTCAAATTCATAAATCCAAAATGGCAGATCGTCGGACCCCGTGTGCAGCTTATTGATGCCATATGGCCCACATAGAGTATTTCGTGATTGGTTATACTTGACTTTCGCAAAATTTGGTACTCAGAGGTTTCCGCAGTCTGCTGATTATGAATTAAAGGTCAAAATTAAAAATAGCGGATCCAAAATGGCGGTTTAATACTGAAAATTGATTCAATTTGACTGAAAATTGGCACTCGGAAGTTTTCGAGATTGCTGATTACAAGGCTGTCCTCAAAATGCGTAAATTGAAAAATGTGGATCGATCATCGTGAACTACAATACAATTATTTACTCTATTCTCACGCTAGTTAGTATTAGGGGGGTTTCGAGGTCGAGGCGGGATCGAGAATATGAATTTGGCTCGAGACAAGACCGAGACTCAGTTTTGATCTTGTCTCATCTCGATTTTGATCGAGACGAACTGAAGTATCGCCTTGTCTGGTTTTGTAGCATCACTAGAATAATCACTCCAAAAAAATATTACTGACTTTGGGTAATTCCCCCACATAAAATATCAAAAGTAGATGAAAATGAAAAGCAGAACACAAACATTTTCTTCACCCCGATTTTATATTTTTTTTTTTCTCGCAGTAAAGTGCTAAAAAATATTTTCTTATGCCGATTTAATATAAAAGACATGTAATAAAAAAATGAAAAGAAATATGAAATCGGAATAGCCGGCAGTCATGGTTGGTGCACAGCTTTGCCGGTCACACATGTCAAACAGCATAGGTCTGGATTGTGGATGGGTGGCCACTCCGCCGCCCGATAGTTTGCATGCCGACTTCTGAGCAGAGGGCAGTCTTTCTAAGTACTTGGTGGTGGTAATATACTTGAAACTCAGTAAAAATAAAAGCCGCCTGTACCGGTATGGATTTTCCGCAGTTTCCCCATATCCACGGTGAATGCAGTACAGTCTAGCTAAAAGGCAGCTGCAGATGCTACGGCCTTTAGATGCTTTTTACTCGATTTTTACTTGGAGAAAAAGTACGAAATCGGAGTAAACCTTTTTTTTTTACTTCCATCTTATATAACAGAAATTTCGGAGTACATATAAACGTACTCGGATACATATAAACGTAATGGAAAAAATCTTAAAATTCCAGATTCAAAATGGCGGATCCAATATGGAGAACTGAATTACAATGATTTACTAGATTCGCACGACGGTCGGTACTCGGGCGTTTTTGAGGTCGCCAATTACGAGTCCCAACTCAAACTATATAAATTCAAATAGTGGATCCAATATGACGGACCAAAGTCCAATCATTTACTGTATTTGCATGACAGTTGCTATGAGGGCGTTTTCAAAGTTGCTAATTACAAATCTGCCCTTCATAATTTACGCGATTCGCTCGATAATTGGTATCAAGGGGTTTTCGAGGTCACTGGTTATGAATCTGTTCTCGAAATACATAATTGAAAAATAGCAGATCTACCATCGCGTGTAAAAATGCAAACATTGACTGGAATCCGTGGAAACTTGGTACTATGGATCCGCTATTTCGAATTTTCGAATTTTACAGGCAGATTCATAATTATCGATCTCAAAAATGCCTTACTACTAATTATCATTCGAACCAAGTAAATTCTGGTAATTCATGCGCAATGCTGGACCCACTGTTTTATTTATGTATTTTGAAGGCAGATTCGTATTCAGTGACCTCCAAAACCCTGTAATACTAATTCCCATGGGAATCGAATACATTATTATATCATGGTCTGCCATATTGGAGACACTGTTTTGAATTTATGTATCGTGAGTTTGGACTAGTAATCAGCGGCCTCAAAAACAACCCCCTAGTATCGAGTTTTATCCGATTGTAGTCAATTTTTGAATTTCGTTACGCCATATTGGATCCACCATTTTGAATTTCTTAATTTGTAGGGCAGATTCGTAATAAGCGACCTTGAAAACCCCATAATACCAATTATTTTGCGAATCATGTAAATTGTTGTATTTAGGTCTGCCACATCCACCGTTTTTTTATTCTGAATTTGAAAGACAGATTCGTAATCAATGACTTTGATAACCCCCGAGAGCCGATTTTTAATAAAATTAAATGACCTTTCATTTTCGATCCTTTATATTTGCCCCACTATTTTGAATTTCTAAATTTTGACCTTGAATTCGTAATCAGCGACCAAAAAACCTCATAAGCGCCAGGTTTCATTTAAATTGATTTTTTTGTCGAGCATCTGACACAGACACAAATAGTGAAATCCTCTTGCCGCTGAAGGGGTCAAGAAGAAAAACGCGCCTGGATAATAAAAATCCTGAAATTCAGCCAACACCAACACAACTGATAAGACTATTCGAGACCGGGAGGCGACCGAGACCATAGATTGGGCTCGAATTTTTTTCGAGACTTACAATAAGTCTTGACTTGGTTTCGTCTCAAATTTTTGTTTAAGCCATTTCGAAGTCTCATTTTAATGACATTCGTAATTTGTAATCATAAGAAAAATCTATATTATTAACATTTGTAAATTGTAGTTAGCAGAAAAATCGATTCGAATTACACTTGGAATTTGTAATTAGAAAAAAAATCGGTTCTAATTACATTTGTAAGTTGTAATTAGAAAGAAAAAAATTCTAATTACATTTGTAATTTGTAATTAGAAAGAAAAAAATATTCTAATTACATTTGTAATTTGTAGTTAAAATTTTTATTATTTCAAGTTACAATGTAATTAGTAATGTTTTATCTTTTTATTTACAAATTATAGGTGTAATTAGTAATTTCAATGCAATTCATTACTCAAAGTAATTAGTGCTGCCCAACACTGGTTTCAACTCCCCCGCTGTGCGCTTACGTGTGCTCGAGCGCATCGCTCGACATAAAGTTGTTTATAAAAGAGGGGATTGTTAAGCAACTGTTTCTTGGAATATGCGATGAAAAACAGTTCAAAGTGTGTATGACATTTTGAAATAAAGTGGTAAAAATGGGTTTAAATAGTTGGCTCGATGTTGCGACCCGTTCGATTGAAAATTTAATTTTTTAAAGTCTTCATACTTCCCCTTATTTTTAGTAAGAACTAAACAAAAATTAATGAAAGAGTAATTTATATCCGAATTCTACATACCTTAAGGCATACTCTCCATCAAGCCACATTCAAATCGAACACACCAAGCATGAACCATTCACTTATAATTAATTACAAATATTTCGGAGCGACTGCGTCTGACGCGCATCGTGCGGGCTGATGCGTCGAGATCACATACAGATATTTTTTTTTGAGACTTTGAAACACTGTGAAGATTTTTCTTTCATTAACACTCATACGCGGAATATGAACCAAGAAAAAGGGAGAAATATTCAAAATTAATGAAATGGTACGCTTTGAGGGTGCATTTCGCAAGAAAAAACCTTTTTTTATTTTCAAAAATATTTAGGGTTATGTTAACGACAATAAGGTGATAAATATTTATACCAAATTTAATAAAAACCCGTCTATTAGTTGTTTAGCTATACGTCACGCCAGTTTTGAAAATGCAGTTCAGAAGACCGTGCCATACCTCCTCCATTTTTAAAGATTATGTTAGTGGAAGATAGTGGGAAATCGAGCGAGTCGGGTTTATAAGGAAGAGGATGTTTATTGCACCATCGTGAGAATACGAATAACAAAAACAAGGGTTTCTGGAGATCTCTTGGTAAACAAAGACAAAAGAGATCTCGTTAGACAGGAGAAAGTGAGCAACTACGTGGACATTGCCACGACGATATGGCACCACACCAACATATTAATAAAAATAAAAAATTCCATCTAACACCCAAAAGTGGTAATAAAACATACCCTAAGTCTCAAAAAGAGTGAAGAAATCTTTCCTTTAAAAAAAAATCATGAAAATCAGCAAACTTTTTCCTCGTCTAAATATACCTTCCCCCTTAAGGTGTCGCCTTACTCGAGCCTTTTTCGATTCAGCCACTTAAACACAATATCCATCCTATCGGGACCTAGTGGGGCTGGATTGTGGCGATCCCTATCAAGCGACCTTTGAGCCCTTGAAAGCCCTAAATTTTATTGGAGCCGCCCTGGCAATTTTTCGGCTGTCGATCGATGCGGAATTCCGTGTCGATTAAATTTTGAATCTTGCGCTTCTATATTCACACATGGAGAACGTTTCCTCGCCCCAAAAATAAATTCCGCGTTATCAATCGATGCGGAATTTATTGCGCCGTTCAAGAATATATACGACGTAGAGAACGCTTGTCGGAGCCTTTTTCCCCCAGATACGATTCACAAGGTGAGTATAGCTCGCTTCACGCTTTTTTTATACGTCTGTTTGCAGAGCAATCTGACAGAGGGAGAAGAGGATCTTCCGGAGGGCGCCTTCTCGCTGCTTTCGCTGCTTCTCGTTGGTGGGCTTAACGCATTTATATTATTACAGTTATCTGGCACTCGCGATCAAAGGTCAAATCCTCTATGTGTTTGTGCAAAAGCGGCGCTTTTATCTCTTTTCGTACCCCAATGCAAAAAATTTCATGCGGAAATCCGATTGGAACTTTGTGTCGGACCCACATTCATTTTTGCTGACTCTGTTAGGGCACCTTGGCAGCTCCGGGTGGGCCCTCAAAGGGCGCACCCTTGAGAGCCTTTAAATACTAAATGATTTAACTATAGTTTGTTTGAGTTTAAAATTGGTTTAGTATAATCCAAATAAATTATACCAATTTATATTTCCCCACATGGTCCGTTTCATGTCTCAGAATAAATACCTTTCTGGCACGCTCACTATCGGATCATTTTTCAACCAAAAGTATCGTGTGTCAAGAGCATCACCTATAAATTTTGCCAAAAAGTATTGAAAAATGACTAAATAAATTTTATGAAAAAGTTCATTTTTGTCCGAATTTTCATGCTGACATTTTTTTCAACAATTTTATTATTAGACGCCCCACATTGATGCGGATTTTCCATGTTCTAGAATGTAAAATGTATGAACCAGAATTTTTTCGACCCAATTGGACGGAAAGTGTTCCTACGTCGACGGTTTGAAAACGACAAATTTTGTATAAAAGTTTTTTTTCAGTTTGACTCGGTTTCCAATCAAGGTTTGACTCGAGTCGTCTTTAATTTAACTTTCCAAATCAGATATCCCTCTACCGGAACCTAACTGGGCCGCATTGTAGTCCAGTAAAAGAGACGAAAACCCAGCACTTTTTAGCGTAGAAAATGAATTTTTGACTGAAGATATATGGTTGCATACTGAAAGTAACCCCAATGCAATGTTGCCTCTCAACTCGCCCCAAACCTAAGAAATAGGGGTTGAAAACTTGAAAATCGCCGTATGTCGATAATTAATAGCACGATGAAAAAATGTTTCGAACAAAAGTTGTTTGGAATAATAAAAAATACGTATAAAGTTATCTGACGTCCAATGCCCTATCTTTGAAAATAGCGTCACAAAAACACGAGAGCATCACTGACCCAGACAAGGACGCAGCGATATGTCAACTCCGCTCGCGCACGCATCAACCCCAAACTTTCGAATCGTTTTTGTGTCTCTATTTTCAAAGATAAGGAGTTGGACGTCACATAACTTTATACGAACTTTATTATTCCAAACAACTTTTGTTCGAAACTTTTTTTGATCTGGCTATTAATTATCGAGATACGGCTATTTTTAAGTTTCAACCCCTATTCCTTAGGGTTGAGATGAGTTGACGGGCAACATTTTCTTGAGGTTTCTTTTAGTATGCAACCATCTACCTTCAGTCAAAAATACATATTCCACGCTGAAAAGTGCTGGGTTCTCGTCTCTTTTACTGGACTATTGTGCCGATTTCGTTGTGGCCGTCCTTGCCATTTTCCGCACGGGATACTCCCTGCTCTACGTTTTCCTTAATTCCTCATCTTCCTTATTTTTTTTAAATTTCCGTCTCTTATGCAAAAGCTCAAAAGCCCCAAAAACGAAAAAAATGGCCCTACAAACGACAAAATCGGCGCAAAGATGAAAAAAATTACAAAAACGGCCCAAAAACGAGAAAAATGGATAAGAACTCTTTATCATAGTTTGCCGTCATTTTTGTACGCCGATACAGGCACGTAGAGATCAACAGCAAGCGAAGGAATGATCGTACGATTATTCACGCGTGAATGCGCCCTTTTTAATTTTTTATTCTACCGATTGCTTCATAAAATTTTTTCTTCAACTTTTCGTTTCTTCCTTTGCTCTCTACGCAGGATTCTTGCTGTTCGTGCTGATATTCCTGTCGGTGGCGGGAAACGTGCTGGTATGCGTCGCAATTTACACGGATCGTGGTTTGCGGCGTATCGGCAACCTCTTCCTGGCCTCCCTCGCGATAGCCGATCTCTTCGTTGGCTGTCTCGTTATGACTTTCGCCGGGGTAAACGATCTACTCGGCTATTGGGTATTCGGCCCTCGTTTTTGCGACACATGGGTGGCGTTCGATGTAATGTGCAGCACTGCCTCGATCCTCAATCTATGCGCCATCTCCCTCGATCGCTACATTCACATCAAGGATCCTCTCAGGTAAATTTACAATAATAATTATTATTATTGTACTGAAGTAATTAGTAATTACTAATAATGTAATTAGAAATGAGTTATTACTAATTTCATAATTATAATAGTTATTACAATAATAATGATTATTATTATTGTAATAACTATTATAATTATGAAATTAGTAATAACTCATTTCTAATTACATTATTAGAAATGAGTAATTGAGTAAATGAGTTACTGACTATAGTTAGTAACTACTATATAGTTGTAACTATATAGTTACTACTATATACTACTATATAGTTACTACTATATAGTTACCACTATATAGTAGTAACTATATAGTTACTACTATGTAGTAGTAACTATAATTATAATAGTTATTACAATAATAATAATTATTATTATTGTAATAACTATTATAATTATGACATTAGTAATAACTCATTTCTAATTACATTATTAGTAATTACTAATGACATTAGTTATTACTAATATCTAACATTATTAGTAATAACATTAACTATGTAATAACTATAATTACTACTACTATTATTTATTCTATTATTATTATCATTAACCTTACCACTTCTGATCGCCATTATATTTATCACTATTACTATCGTTAGTATATTGTTACTCTTATTGTTGATTATAATAAAAGTAAGTTTGTTGTCATTATCGTTATTATAACGTTACGACTTTTATTAACCGACACTGGTGGATGAGCGACCTGGGTTCAGCTCCGACGGTACTTCGAGTTAAGCAGCGTTGTGCGTGGCCAATACTTGGTGCGGTGACCGCTTAGCCGTGCACCTGCGCGCATCAACCAGTCAGTGGAAGGCCAATACTTCTGAGACCTTGATGTAGATATTTGAGTTAAAATCAGTGCACCAGAGAATTAGAAGAATATGCGGCCGTCTATACCGGTAGGGTTTTGCACAGTTTCCCCGCACCCTAGGCAAATGTGGTATAGTGTAGCTTAAGGTGTTCCTTTCGCGGAGGGCCGTAATTTGTAGGAGCATAAGTGGCGCTTGATAAAAATAAGTCACAATCAACTCTTATAGCCAATGATAAGCTGGATCAAAAAGTTTCCCGCAAATTTAGTAGATTTAGACAATTTTACATTTTGTCTGAAGTCGCAGCAACGAGAATTCTTCTGCTGGACACATTTTTCTAAGTTTTATAATTCATATTTTCTTCAAACATTCGGTGACCCTCTGTTTTTATCGTCGTTACACAATCTTTAGATGTTTTTACGTGCATGTGCAGTTTATATCAGGCATCGAGAGTTACTTAGTGTATTAATTATTAAAAAAGTGGCCAGCATGTCATCTCCATAAAACGCCGTATAACTGAGATGATTTTTAGAGTCTTAAGTTTTCGTTAAAAGTTCGGTAACTTGGCTCGAAATTTTGCCAGTGTACTCGGATGTATTTTCACTTGATAATCGACGAAAATCAGTTAATTGTTGGACATTCGGGATCGTGAAAGGAATACCTTAAGACCGCTGTGACGCAACGGGAGTTAAGTTAGATTAGCGCAAGTAGTGCGGATAGGGAGTGAGAGGAAAAGGAGTTAATTGGTACGGGTAATAGTTAAACTGCCGCAAAAGAATACGTTGGAACTCAGGGAAAACATAGTATTACGACTGTTATTTTTCATGGTTATCGCTGTTGTTATGATTAGTTTCATTATCGTTATTATTATCGTCATTACTATTATTGACCGTGTTATCGTTATTACTACAAAGTAGTAGTAGTAGTAGGAGCAATATTGGGATGTTGGATAAGTGCTCGCTGTTTTTTTCGCGAAAATTGATGCTTTGTTTAATAAAAACTTTCCCAATGCTTTCAAACATTTCGAAACTGTTGTGTGATCAACTCCTAATAATTCTGCAAGTTCGGCTAGCGTCTGACATGTGTCTTCATGAAGTAATGCCTTCAATTCAACACAGCAAAATCATTATTTTTGAAGCGTCTAAACCAATATTTGCATGTTGTTTCCGATCGAGCAAACGGTCGCCGTAAGGCTTAACGAGAGTTCTGTGTGCTTCAGCTGCCGATATTTTCAAAATAAAGTAGTGCAGTAAAATTCTCCGCAAATACTCCTTTTTGGCACGAAATTTGACACGTTTAACACTATGAATAAAAAAGTTGTTTACATTTCGGCGAAATGGCATACACTGCATTTCAAGCGTGCTTATAGTGCTCCTTTATAGATGCGTTACTATAGGTTTGTTCGCGCTAGCTGCACTCTACACTCGCCAGTGTAAACGGAACTAGGGCCGTGTCTAGGGAGTGCAGTTTATTTCCTCGCGGGTAAGCAACTCTAGCGCGAACGCGATAGTGTACAAGAAACATGGCGGCGACCTAGTGGACCACACCTTAACCTCAAACAACACATGAGATTACGGAGTCTCATCTAACCGTTAAAGAGATATACCGTGTAACTTCGAGTTTGTTGATCTCGTAAACTGATTACAATGGACGCTGTTATTGAAATTATTAACTTGTACTTGTAATTGCACCCAGAATGGATGTATTGATACCAGTTTTACATAGAATGGAGTGTTAGTGATACAATTGTGGAAATCCAAAACCTTCATAAATGCACACGTTGTTGTCAGCATCAACGACTAAGCCGCCTTCTGAATCTCGGGACAGCACTGCTGACTTAATTTCTAGCTCCTGTTCCATGTTAGCTTCTGTTTGCGTTGATAGTAGATTGGAACGTATTGTGATACTGCGAATTTATAATGAACACTTGTCGTTATATCTTGTCAATTTTTTTATCACCTTGATCAATAGAAATTGATCATTATAATACTTTGTTATTTTGAACCTTTATTATTGATTGTTTTTCATAATAAATGAGAATTTGTTTGTAGGTCATGTCAATTTTTTAATCACCTTGATCGATAGAGATTGATAATTATAATAGTTTGTTATTTTGAACCTTTATTAATAATTGTTTTTCGTAATAAATGAGAATTTGTTTGTGATTACCTTAAATATTTTAGGTTATGTCGTACTTACCTCTGTATACAGTCACTGACAGTTTCGCCGGTTATGGGGTTATTCTAGTAATATCACTGTTACACTTTTCGTACACTTTTACACCTCGTCAAGATCGAGTGTAGAAAGTCTAGGGTTAGTCATTTCCGTTAAAACGAACGCGAAAGTGTACACTCTCTAAAAAAGTATAGAAAGTGTAGCTAGCGCGAACAAACCTATAGTTAAACTACCCGCACGCAGTTCTGGTAACGCTATCTGTGGGAAAACAGCGAGAACTTATTCAGCGTCCCAATAGTAATAATAATAATAATAGCAGGAACAGTAGTAATTTACCATTCCTGTTGTTCTTATCATTATTGTCTTATTATTATTTATTTTACTATTATCATTGTTAATGTTATTGATGTTATCATCATCACCATCGTGATAACCATCATCACCCTCATCATTATCATCACGAACATCAGCCTTATTATTGCTATTTTTATCGTTATTATCGTCGTTGTTGCTTTTATTATAATTATTATAAATATTATTTCCAATCTTGCTGTTGTTAGTACGGTTGCTCTCGTGATAATTATCATTATCATTAATATTAGGACCTCGTTACTTAACTATTATCATTATTCTTTTCATCATTGTAATTAATTATTGCGATTAAACATCAGTACTGTGAAAATGCAAGTTGGATTCGTAATATATTTTTGGACCTAATCTTGAAAAGCTTATCCTCACCGATCTCCGCAATCCCTGGAGGATTTTGCCCTTTCCTATACACATTATATGTACGCCCTTTGTATTCTCAATTTGTTTCTCTTCAACTTTTTTCACGTTCGTTTCTGTTTATATTCTAGTATTTATTCGACCATACACATTTTCGCGAACAGTACACCTCACCCTGCTCAGCAACGTTCGACCAATACATTATTCATGAGCCTTGAATAATAGATCGAGAGCCCTTGATCTCAGGCGTTATTCGCAATATGTTTTATATCAGATACGGTCGTTGGGTGACCCGTCGGGTGGCCGTTGGTAGCATCGCGACGGTTTGGCTATTGGCTGGCCTCATCTCCTTCGTACCAATCAGCCTGGGCCTTCACAGACCCGCCGAGCCCGTTGTCTACACCGAAGGGGAGCAGGTACGATCATACGACACGCGAATATGTATTTAGATACATAGATCTGTGTAATCAAAAAAATCCAAGGACTACGAAGATTTTTCGAATTTTTTTGTGTTTAACTATTTGCAAACTTGTGTTTTAAGGTTCTTTTTACTAAAAAAGTAAATGTAGGCAGTTTAAGGATTCCATGATTGGCCTTGAAGCTGCATGTTTTTTGATAAATGCGAAATGCGCCATTCTTCAGGTAATTTTGTGAATAAGCACTTAACAGGATGATTTTCGTTAAGTAGAATCAATTACTCGACAATGTTAAAGGGGGGACTTCCAGATTTCCGAAAAGTTCCCCTGACATTTTTGTACGATCATATGTTTACTACTTGTCGGCGTGTGAGTTTTAATATTTTAAAAATAATTTTGTTGTTTCAACTACGAATAACTTAATAAGAAATGGTCGTACAGTAACCGAAAAAAATGATTGAGATTGGAAAGGATTCAGTAAAGAAAAACAAAAGCTTTTTTGACCCGTGAAGGCTTTCAAAATTGGGGCAACCTTTGGTGAATTTTTTTCGGCTGTCCTTTGGTAAAGAAAGATAATTATCCGGAGGGATAAATAAAAATGTGAGTAATTTTTCGCAAAGTAGAAAGTTCGAACTTTAGAACTTTTTTTTAAGAAATATTCCGCGGTCATTTTTTACTTTAATAAAAACTCAAAAAAATGACTAATGAAAAAGTGACTAGAAAGTTAGGAACGTTTCGCGGTCCTTCGATTAAGATATATATTTATTTATCTAATTATGTGTTTAACTATTATTTTCGAATACACACCAAAGTTTGCTACTCTCCTCGTACGTAATCGTCCCGCGCATAAGCCTCCCGTTTGTTCGATGAAGAAAACGAATGTAAATTTGGACCGCAGCGGCCGTAAAACCACGTCCTTTCTCACGGGCTATCGACAGGGCTGTTTTCTAACCCCGGCGAGTACGCTTATCCACACAAAGAGTACACTTGCGAGTCTTTATTGAGACGAATCGGCAAACGGGGGCGAGCGAGCAATAACTCTTGTACAGTTCCCTCTGGATGCAACATAACTGTATATTGGCCGTACTTTACGGCTCTTTCGCGTATTCGGTCAAGCGAAGGTTCGCGATGTGCGCGAATCGAAAGTGCGGAAAATATTCGGACAGCCGAAAAACCCCGAGAGTCCGAAAAGTTCGAGTCTCTCGGGGCAAATTTTGTATCAGAAAGCGAATCGAGCAGCACGCTGCGCTATTATTCGCATGCATGCTGTTGTCAGACATTTGCGATGGGACGCGACGAAGGCGTTAAGGGAGACTTTGTACTTGGAGTGCCATATTTCAGGTGTTTACATTTTATTTTTTTTTTAAAGAAACGAGTAAAGCTTTTTGAGTGCGGTTTTTTTTGCTTTTATTCATGATATGCAGAACGTTAAAAAAATTTTTTTTTGAAAAAAAAAACCAAAATGGCGGCCGTTGCAGCTCCGCAAAAACAGGTCCTTGAATCGCGGGAGGTAAACGGCTGACATCACTGCCCTCTCTTTGTTGATCTGAAACACAAATTCAAAGCATATTATCAATCTGTGACCCTTTGGTCATGGAATGACGGATGGGTTTTTCGTTTAGTACAAATTTCGGAAAATGGCGGCAATTTAAAAAAAATCGCATTTTCGCGTTTTTTTTCGCATAAAAAGATAAATAATAAATGCAAAAATGTATCTATCGAAAAAACGATCCGTCATTCCGTGGAGACATATTTTCTGAGTATGCTCTCCAAATTTCAGGTCGATATGTTAATTACAGCGGTCAGGAGAATGTCAGCCATTTTTAAAAACGTGTTTTCGAGAAAAACGCGTTTAAAGTTTTGTAATGTGTTTACACAAATGTGTTTATAATTACCGCTAATCGGCAATGCCTGGTCCATAGAGGCATCCCTCCTCTTCTTCTAGCTGCTCATGTTGAGCCGCTAACATCTCCCGCTGCATTGCAAGGACAAAGTCTCCCTTAAATCGGAAAATGGTCGTCCAAATTTGTATGAATCCTCATGTGGGCACGACGCACTTCGGGGCTTAAACTACTCAGGACCAGTTGTAGTGACCATCGAGGATTTGCGAATATGTATCGATGATTGCGGCAAAAAAAAACAAAAAATTCTAGTATTCCTAAAATTTCACGGGCCCAAATGTGTCGTACATTTTTTTCAAGCAAATCAAGGCGAGGCAAACAGAAAAGTTGATTTTTTATATATCCAATGTATGGGGCATTCCACGTCATTTCACCGAGCCCGTGACCCTAACCAGTTTTATTTTCCTGATTTTTTTTTGTAAAAATGCACCCCATGAAAGGAATATCCACACCAATATTTAGATTTTTATCTCTTCTCTTTCAGGAGTTATAATTTTTCAAAAATGTCGATTTCGGAAGTTTTGGGAGCGTTTAAGGGGTGAGATGCAGTCAGAGGCGTGAAAAACGAGCATTTTCAAGAATTTTTTTATAATAATTAAGTTTGTTTTATAAAAGTGGTTACACAGACTTTTTATGTTATATTTCAACTTGACTTGTACATATTTTCAAAGAAAAATATTTATTATTTATAAAAATATCGCTATCTTTGTCGGGAACCCTCTTCGGCATGCAGTGCTTTGCGGTGACCATCATAAAATTTTACTGGATCAACAGAAATATAAAAAAAAAACAAAAAAAAATCGTTAGTTTAATAAGAAATCTAGTCCTAAATCGAAGCTTTTTTTTTTTAATTGACATAATGGCAGCTTCCGACAGATAACTTTCGATTTTCGACCAAAGAATAGCTCGTTTATTGTTAAAAAAATATAAATTTCGAAAAAAATAAAAATCCTTCGATTAAGGACTAGTTTTTAATGCTATCAATAAGCACGCCAAATTTCATCAAAATCCATCGAGTGGTTTTTGAATTATAGTGGTCACCGACTTAAAAAACATAGTTTTGAGAAAAATGCGTTTAAGGCAGTAGTCTGCTTTAGAAGCCGAAAAAAGCGTTTTTTCAGCAATTTTTTTGAAAGGGAAGGAAATGATTGCGGTAAACGACATTTTGAGACGATAGTGTATTATATTCAAGCTTTAAAAAACAATTTTTATTATTAAAAAATATTGAAATTTTTCAAAGTTGTAACGATTTTTCTGGGGCGCCTGGAGTCTGCACTTGTAAATCGGTGCCGGTGATGGAGGTCGTGCGATGCATCTGAAACAGTCGAACTTTTTTTTTAGTTTTTATAAGTTCCTTTTCTATATGAACTAAAAAAATACTGAAGAAATGATGAAATTCCAAATTTTTTCGAAGTTTGAAAAAAAATTCACTTTTTTGAAAAAAACAATTCACTTTAAGTTGCAAAACAAGTAATTTAAATAGTACTTTTGTCCAACTTTTTTAGTTCAAATAGAAGATAATTTAATACTGAAGCTAGATCACTTTGATTTTTTTCGATCGGACATATATTGTTTTTGCTATCGCCGGCACCGTTTTCTAAAACTTGTGAAAATGAAAACTCGAGAAAACGAGCTTTAAAGTTTTCGGTCCAAAAAAATATAAGTTTTTGGATACTTGCACTAATTAGATGTTAATCAGCTATCCCCGGGCCATACAATAATCCTTCCTCTTCTTCAAATCGATTTTTTGAAGCCTGTAAAGCAGACTACTGCCTTAAAGTTTTTCGATGTGGATACTGTATCATATGTTCGTAAAATTTTGAGGTCGATGGATGAGGCTAAACTATTTTTTATATATTTTGATCCGCTGAATCCGAATATCACAATTTTTGCCGAAAAGTCGAGCATTCATTTGTTTATAGCCAATTGTTAAAACAATTTTTCAAAAAATTAAAGTTTTTCGGGATTAATTATTTTTTAAAATAATATTTCGGGCAATTTTAAAACGAAAGTATTCTTTATAAAATTTTGCTATAGTTCATAGTTTTTGAGTAATAAATTTTTTTTAATTTCCGAAGGAGTGTTCCAATTTTACACTTGATTTATGTATAGAAATAGTAATTAAACAATTACTTACATCGAATCATCAATTCCTGGCCCATACAATAGGACTTCTGCCGATGTGGAAGCTTACAAAATATCAATTTGTTATTGTCTTCGAAGCATTCTGCCTTCCCGGGTATTATCGTTTGCGCGTTTGTCAGCCGCTACCTGCCATGAGGACCCGACGGCCCTTCACTAATTGTGGGATATCCCGAAAACTATTCATCGGACTGACTTGAAATTTTCAGGGAATATTTTTGAAATATCATACTTCAAGAAAATGTAAAAAAATCGATTTTTTGAAAATTCGGACTGCACCTCACCTCTCAAACACTGATAATTCCGGAACTAATTTAGATATCGACAAAGGTCGGTATATAACTTTTTTTTCATTATGAAGCATACTTTTGTTATAAAACATGGAAAAATTGTCAATTATTAGTTACGTCTTTTTGGCTTCTAAAGTGAAAACATAGAGTGACATATTCTATGATTTTCAAGACTTGTCTCATCGTGGGCCCATTTTTCCTTCTATTCTTTTTCGAATTAATCATATTTTTTGAGAAGATTTTCATCATTTCAATCTCCAATAATGCTATTAATGATTTTGTGATTTCCAATTCGGCTTTGTCATCCCTGAGACGGTTTATTTTTTATTTATGTTGAATTTGACGAAAAACGAAAAAAATATATTCAAAATTATTTGTTTTCGTTAAATTTAGCATAAATAAAAAAAATTAAATGAATAAAAAATAAACCCTTTCAGGCCTGTCGAAGCTGAATTGGAAATCACAAAATCAACAATAGCATTATTGGAGATTAAAATGATAAAAATCTTCGCATAAGAATACGATTAATTCGAAAAAAATAGTAGGGAAAATAGGCCCATGTTAAGACTAGCCTTAAAAATCATCGAATGGATCACTCTGTTTTAGAGAACTAAAAAAAATTTAAAAAGGCAATTAACTTTTGAAAAAATATTTTTCTCTGTTGGAGCAAGAAAACATTGGCATTGATAATTGATAATTTTTCATATTTTTGAACGAAAGTATGCTTCAAAATGAAAAATAAAGTTATGTGCCGACATTTGTCGATATCTCAATTAGTTTCGGAGTTATCAGCGTTTAAACCTTTCCAAAACTTCCGAAATCGACATTTTTTGGAAAATTATCACTTCTAAAAGGGAAGAGATAAAAATCTCAAAATTGGTGCCGATACTCCTTTCATGGGGTACAATTTTACAAAAAAAAATCAAGGAAAAAAAGGTCCGGGCCGCGGGCTAGGTGAAATGGCGTGGAATATCCCTTATATATAATATATAAATATACATAACAATGCAATACAACAAGGCATGGAATCCAGTCAGGGACCACGCTTAGACGTTACATTTTTATCCTCATTATTATTATTATTATTATTTACACATTATTATATTTATTATTAGTCACAAGACATATTTGAAATTGTATTAATTTGGAAGGTATTATGCCACGCTTCGACTATATAAATTTTCATTCTCAAAAAACGATACCAATCATACTTATCGTAACGCCAATAACATTAAATTAATATGGTGCGATTACGCCACGCTTCGGCCAGACTAATTTTCCTTCTCAAAATACGATACAATTCACAGTTATGAATATCGCCAATTACATTAAATTAACAAGGTGTGCATTGTGCCACACTTTCCCCACACTAATTTTTACATCGTGAATCAATACCACTTAGAGTTTACTATTGGTCCGTATATGATCATATGTCTCTCACACTATGTACTCACGCACAATATCCGATTTTTTACAATACTTGTCAATCTTTCGGAGTTCCCTCGGGTTTATTGTCACCGCGTGGTGGAGATTCATCCGTTGGTGACTTCCAGACATGAAAATGTGAACTCTGGATGACCCCGTGAGATCGGGCGTCAGAAACACAGTAGTTTTGTGCTATTCCTGATATGAGTGGAGCCTAGCCGTCGTCCTTTAGGAGTCTTTCAGGTGGCTCAGATGGATCCAATATTCTCTGTTGACTTAATTCGGATACCGCTGCTTTTCTCGTCCGATTCCATTTGTTTTTTTATAAAACTTTTGATGATTTTGTTATATTCAAGTATTTTAATGATTCTTTTTGTAGTGTTGATTCCATTACGGATCATGGAGAAATCTCCTTCTCGACATGCGTCCTGTCCTTATATCTCCTCGTGGGTCTCCTCAATCTACTGCCTCTCTTTCATTATATTTCACGCACGGACGTTCCGCGAGCTACCATAATGCGATCTTATAATCGCCATTGTAATAGATCGATACTGAATTCAACATATATGTAAGCATCGATCTATTACAATATATATATATACTGCGGTATATGAAAAAATTCAACTTACCTGCTAGCCTTCCTTCGGTTACCGTTTTTCAATTTTTTTTTGGTATGCCACGGTATGCACACACACATGTATATATTAGGGTATATAAAAAAAATGCCACGTAATAACAGTTCTATATAACAATAAATTCTAATAAAAATAACAGTAGAATTTTTTTTAACCTACTTAAGGATGTATGGCAACTAAGTCATTTACTACTGTTCGAATTGAAACTCACTGATATTGTAAAGGAAAATATCGAGAACTTTTTGAGATTAAAAAAACAAAATTTGCCCACGTGAATGCTGAAATAAACGAATTCAAAGTTGGGTCATTTAACACGGGGAACATAGGACTGTACGTCCAAAATTCCCTTTACATTGGCAAAAAAGGTATTTCCGGAGTACTCTTTTGTAAAAAAAACTTTTGTGCGGTATCGCTGTAATATGCATGATACGGTAAAAATAAAAAATCGACATGTGCCCATATATTTTGCGAGATATTGCGAGTTAAATGGGACCGTTTTCATATTTCTTTAGCTCGTATGTCGTAACCGCGACAACGTCAGGGAAAACATACATCAAATCAACAACTAAATTTGCAGTTAAAAATTGAAAATTCTTCTTTCTGTACCGCATGTTTTACTTTGGGCTGTGGTAAATCTCCTTTTTAGCTTTCATGAATATTACAATTATTTTATTTAGTCTTTAAATGCGATTTTTGCAAATTGCATAATCAGTTCTGTAACGACTCTGCAGTAGCTGCCATACATCCTTAAAAGGGTAAATCGAAAAAAAATTGCTATGTTAAAAAATGCACGCTGAATTTAAGCTCGGACCATTTTTTTTCGACATTCCCAATAGATATATTATATACTGTGTCCGTGACTTCGTACGCGCAGACCACTGAAATACGTACTGATGCCGTTTTCTTATAAACCTTTGAAAATTTTGAATTCGCATATCTTTTGATTGAGTGACCCGCTTGCGATGGAATAAAAACTAAATGTCGCTTCAAGTTAAGCTCTCTTTTTTCCCGAAAACTCCATCCAGATTGGGTCCGTAATTTTTACGTGATGCGTGCACAAACAATCAGACAAACAAAACAAAAATTCCAAAAATGATCTTAATGCATTCTATCCCTTATCCTTCATCCCATTAATTAATTTGTTAATGTGTGTGTGTGTGCGTGTGCGTGTGCGTGTGCGTGTGCGTGTACGTGTGCGTGTGCGTGTGCGCGTGCGCGTGCGTGTGCGTGTGTGTGTGTGTATGTGTGTGTGTGTGTGTGTGTGTGTGTATACAGGGTTACTCGAAAACTGACTTCCATGGAGAAAATCTACGTACCTCGTATCGATACCTATCCGGATCATCCCTATCTATGTTCTACAATCTTTTTCGCTTTTCGAGAGAAAGGCATTTTTTCCTCTCTAAGGGATTCACTTTCCTAGCGATTTTTGTCACTTGAGTTGTCGGTATGAAGTGCACTGTTAAGCGATGAATAAATGACCAACTAAACACTAACGTTAATGCCCTAGATTATGATTAAAAAATTCAAAAATAGGTTTGAGAGGATCAGTCACTGAAGTTCAGAGGATAAAAAAACATGTACTAGCCTTAATGACTCCCAATTGCTTTTGAAAACTTCCAAGAGCAACGTACATGCACAAAAGAGAAAAAGTTTAAAAAAAATCTAAGTTGCAAGAAAAATCAAGGTGAATCTCTAAAAAAAGGAGGCATTTCTGAAGGAAAATTGATCCACTATTTCAGCGCATTTTTCGTTGTCTTTACAGATGTGTCAATGAAAATTGTCGCCATATAACATAACATATAAACAAACCCAAACAAACTCAAACATTAGAACGCAGTAGGACAAGTCGGAATGTTTGTTTGGCATACCAGCAAGACGAAAAGATTGTCGGACGCCTTACCATTGTAACCCCAAATACAGTACTCGCAATACAATTATTTCCGACTTTCTTTGCTTCGTACCATGATCGATTATAAAGCGACAACTGAAAATAGCGTATAGGTACCTGATTAGAAGGTACAAATACGCCCAAATATGGGTTCAATGTTCTTTCTAGAAAGGGCCCCTTTTCTAGATATTTACGATAAGTTAGTTGGCCCAGTAATCGTCAGTTCAAGCAGATCACTCGACGTTGCAAATTTATAGAGCTCGACTTGGAAAGTGAGTGGAAGTTATTGTAAGTCATCCTCAATCAGTTTTTTTATTGCGAAGAAGAACGTGATTGCGCAATTCTCGTACCTGGCACAGTTTTCGAGAAAATATTACGTATAGGTTATAAGATGCTATTGTACGGGTCGTCGTCATGTCGCCATGACGGTTGGTCTAGTAATCGCCACTTGAGCGTCCCACTAATCGTCACATGCGTTCAAACTGCTTTAAGGCGTTACCCCCACTTGTAGCGCAAAAAAAAGGCCTTTTGCATGAATTTTTTAAAAGAAAACTACAAAACTTTTTTAATCGATCAATATACCATCTTGGAGAACACATCTTGAAGAACTTTCAGTAATTTTTTTATTGAAAAATATTAAATTGTTTTGGCAAATGGCCGTCAATGAAATAATGTTTTTATATACACGGTTTGCGGTGACCAACATTGCGGCGAAGTGGATCATCTGAAAAAAAAAATGCGGATGGATTTAGTCAAATATAAGTATAAACTAGTCTTTAATCGAAGGATTTTAAAAAATATTCATTTTTCGCAAAATGGCGGACAGTCAAAGTTAATGGTTCGATTTTAACGAAAAAAAACGGCCGATTTTTGGCTATAAAACGGCCATTTTTTTTCGAAAAAAAAAAATCGAACGATTAAAGACTACATTTTTATGTATTAAATAAGCCTGTAAAATTTCAAGAAGATCGGTTCATTAGTGTTCGAGTAATCTTGGTCACCGACTTCAGAAATGCCATTTTGAGAAAAAGGCGTTTAAAGTTTCTCTTTCAACGCTCTTTCAACGCGGATTCTTCTCTTTCAACGCTCATATCTCAGTCAATTTTGTTCGGATCGACTTGAAATTTTCAGGACATATTCTCAGATACTTATACTTCAAAAAAATGCCATAAAAAAATTGATTTTTTCAAAATCGCAAGTGGGGGTAACCCCTTAACTAATTGTGCAAAGGACCATAGGCCCTTGTTGACTTAACTGTGTCTGCATATGTGACTACAGAATAACTTTTAGTCACTTAGTCACAAAGTTTTTGCTTTTTCAAAAAACATTTGCCAAACAGATCAAGGGGTTATGCCACAGTAACGGGTATAAAATCATGTGCGAATTTAACAATTTTTTTCGTATGAAATAGTGATTCACTCATAAAATTAATTACACACCTATTTGGTATGAATATCAACCAATTATAAAATATATTTTTTTTTTCGATGTACAAAATGGCGGACTACTAATATTTTCTTTTGTTATCTTTTTTAAGGCACTCCGCGGCGTGGCACTTGGCATCTACAATTTTTGACCTGGAATAAAAACCAAAAATTATCATCAATCTACATTAGAATACCGAGAGAAGTACGTACGGAATTAAAAAAATATTGTTTTTTTTTTTTTCAAAAGTTGTAGGTATTTGAATGAATTTTCAGTGAAAAATTTCGTATAAAACTGCTCATAAAATGAAAAGTTTTCGATTAATCAGAAATTCCGTACGTAGTTCTCTGCAAAATGCAATTAGGACCATAACTTTTAAATTTGCAGTAAATCGAGTGAAAATTGTTGAAGTTATTTGTCACGCCAATTGGAAAAAAAGCTGTTTCGAGAAAAACGCGTTTAAAGTTTTAGGTACTCTATGGCCGTGCCAGAGGTGGGCTTACGTTATACGCTCAAAGTCGGTGAAAAAGAAATGACTAGCTATAAATCGAATAGTAACTTATTCTTATGATGACAAAGCACCGTTTTAGCGAGAAAAAAAAGATTTGAAAATTCTACTGTGGCCTTACCCCTTAAGACACATTACCCTTACATACAACTTCATTAACTACAAAAATAAAACTAATTATAGCTATTACATCGAAATGATATTTTTTATTCATTTTTAGTAATTATAAACAACTATTTTATCATAAAGTCATATTCAATACTTTTTCAATCGAGAGGTCTTCGAGGCGTACCCAGTTATCGACACGGTCACGACCCAGTGATAGACGACGTTTTTTCATATGTATATCTTTTTACAATCACGAATATGTGTATGACGATTACTGGTCCGTGGATTCTTCAGACAACATTAATTACGGACCCAATATTTCTTTTCTGATCTTCTATGAATTAATAGTCGTTTCATATGATCGTTTTGCCAACCCTGTCCCAGTTATCGACAGCCGTGGCGATTGATCGGCAGAGTGTTTTCTTTGCTGAACCGATAATGCTCATATTTGAAAACTCGTTGAAATTAACATAAAACTATTGAGAGTAAAAATAAGTCTCCGCCGTTTGGCAAAAGATGGCCCCACCAAGAGGTTATGGTTGAAATTGTCAGATGTGAAACGTCATATCGTAAGGTTGGACATCTGGCAAGACCATAACCTTGAAATATTAGCGATTTTGAATCAGCATCACATAATTTTTTTCGTCGAGTTTTGTATCAGCATCACATAAAATGTCGAGTTTTGAGTCGAATAAGCGTCATTGGCGGGAACTCTTGCGTTTCGCACGCATCTCCCTCCAATAATGCTTCCAATTCCACGTTTTCGTTTCGGAAAAAAATTATGTCATGCTGATACAAAATCGCAAATATTTAAAGGTTATGGTCTTGCTAGATGTCCAACCTTACGATATGACGTTTTACATCTGCCAATTTCAACCATAACCTCCTGGTGGGTCCACCTTTTGTCAAACGGCGGAGACTTATTTGTACTCCCAATATACTTTTCCATGATGAACGCAAAAATAAGATTTTTATTTGTAACTCGAAGACAAACTCACCTCGCGCAAGTTTCCAGGCATTCGCAAATCACCCGAAACATGCCACGGTTCACTTAACCTCCAAATGAAGGATTCGGCCGAAATCGCAGATAGACGCCGTAGCTGAATATATTTGATTTCATTATTCTTGAATACGTATACTTACGGGTGTGACCTTGTAATACAACATAGTAAATACATCCTAGATGGTAATATATCACAGAACTGCACGAACTACGGATTCTTATCTTAAAATACTTATTCAGTGTGTAAACACGACGATCATTAGGACTCTGACGACCACTGGGCGGACCACCTTGATCGAAGAAAATGTTCAAACTTCTTTTTTTCTTGGAAACTAAAAAAGATCATAGAACATACATGGGACTGATTCGAGTAGGTATTGATACCAAGTATCTAGACTTCACTTATGCCCGCCGCGTTTCCGGCTCACCTTGTCTACACGTTAGGGTGGCATACATTTGAGCTCCGTTTGTTTTCCTTTTTCTCACCATCCAATTATCTACTTTAAAGAAGCAAAAAATTGTCGCGAAAGCGGCGAGCGGTTAAAAAATATTTAGAGGTCGCTCAAGCCTTCCAAAAATTTAATTTTGGATTTAAAAAACGTTTTTTTTCGTTCACATCTCACACATGAATTTGACGCACTATAATTTTTCTATTAATTTTGCGAAAGCTCTTGCTGGCCAATGAATATTTACTGGTCTCTCAAGAGCTTCGAAATTTCCAATTGTCCTAATTGTTTTTTCTCTTCTCACTCATAAATTTAACACTTTGTAAAATGTTCAGATAAATTAATCCTTTTGTTCTTTAGAAACGATTTCTTTTAATTTACCTCACACTTCTAAACCGATAAAACGAGGGTCTATAATTTTGTTGACGGACAAGAGCTTTAAAGAATTATTTTATAAAAACAAAGATTTTAATTATTCCGTTAGTAGTGTGAGGTAAATTTGAAAAATCTGTTTCTAACGAAAAACGATTAATTGTTTTGAAAATTGGGGCCGGGTTGAAATTCCGAACTTTGCATGATCAGAACGCTCAGAATTCCAAAGGAATACTACCCCGAAAGATCAAAACTCCGAAAAAATTTTACCCGAAAGACCAAAACTCCGAATGGATTTTACACGGAAGACCAAAACTCCGAAAATAATTTCCGTCAAAATTACCGTCAAAATAATTCGGCTATGGAAGTTTGAAAAGTTTCAAAATTTTCGATAAATCGACGAATTATTTCAAAATTTTTTTTTATTAAGAAGTGCTTTTACGTCAATTTTGAAATTTGTTTAGACAATGTTAACGTTCCACATCATTTACGGTCAACGCTAGCATAATCTTGACGAACCTTGTAATTTCGGGGCAGTAAAATTAGGAATTTAAAACCGTCGGCGCATTCAAAGTTTGGAATTTCGACCCGGCCCTCATGTCAAGATCATGCCAGCGAAAGTCTACACAGTTGACTGTAAATAATGTAGAACGGATAACATTGTTTAGACAAATTTCAAAATTCACGCAGAATCACTCCGTAATAAAAAGAAAATCGTGACATAATTCGTCGATTTATTAAAAATTTTGAAACTTTTAAAACTTTCATAGCCGAACTATTTTGACGGTGTTAAGATTTTCGGAGTTTTGGTCTTTCGTGTAAAATTCTTTCGGGGTACTATCCTTTCGGAGTTTTGAGCGTTCTGACCATTCAAAGCTCGGAACTTCAACGCGGCCCCGTCTTCAATTTCGGAACATCCCAGGTAGCAAAATGTTATCTATATGGCATCCGAAAGATATCGCGAAACGGATACGGATAACTTTTTAGTTGTCCAAAAAGACGCCGTTTTGTATTACAAAACGGATCACTTATGTCCGCTTGGCAGATAACTTATTTGTGTCCGATAGTTGGCTATACGGCAACTTTTAATGGTTATCAAAGTGTCGACAAAAGGTTAACTCTTTTCGGTTGTCGGTACGTTAGCGCAAAGTCATCAAATCGATATATCTGAAAGATATCTTCTTAAAGGCACAAAAATGCCAAGATACCGCTGCCATCTAAAAGTCGTCCAATAGGCATCCGAATGAGGTTAACAAAACGACATCTAAACGGTATCGAAGAGTACTATCGAAAAGATATCTATTTATTGGCGATATATATATGTATAACAATATCCTATCCATTTCTTTATAAAAATTAACCTATTAATAGTCTAGAACATTTAATACGGCTCAATAATCTAGACTGTTAATAGGTTAATTTTTATCATGAAGAAATTGATACGATATTGTTATGTCGGTTTCGAAGTGGGCCAGGTCATTATAAATGAAACATCGATTAATTCATTATAAGTGAAATGTAATTTAATATTATAAAAACGGTACAGTCGTTATTAGACGTCTCTCCCATTGCAGTCACGTCTTTTGGTGGTTGCCATGCTCAAAGCGATCCCGTGGATAACCTCAAAAGTAGACATACGCTTTTAGAATAAAAAGATAGTACATTAAACACATATATGTACTCACAGAGGCGAAAAGAATAGTAGGATAAAAGGCACTCACGTATATGTCTTTCAACACCTTTATTTTTTCAACTACTTGTTGTTACACACAATTTTGACGGTGAAATGAAATATGACACGCTACATTCGCACTATGACAAAAATGATCCGTTGGATGTGATCTTTAGGACAACATTTGGATGACTTTTTACTATTTCCCGCCAACACCAAATATCTTAAAAGACAGCATATTACCGATATCTGAAAGATGTCATGAAAACGACGTCTTATGTAATTCGTCTTTATGACATCCTTTGGATAACGTTGAACTAGATACAATAGATAACAGTAAATGGATAACTTTTTGATAACATAAAAAAGTCATCAATTGGATAATATTTTGGGATACCTTTTAGACATCCGTTTTCATCGCTGAAAGATATCATAAAAAAGATAACTTTACGGCAGCATTATACGAGATGTCATTTGAAAGATGTCGAATAGTTATCTTACGGTCATGTCTCAAAGGTAACCTGGCAACGGTAACTTATCGACGTCAATTGGACATTTATGTTGCCTGGGATTGAAATTCGGAATTTTAAACCGTCGAAGCATTCAAAGTTCGGATTTTCAATACGGCCCCGTTCGGATTTTCGGAATTTTGGTCTTTCGAGTAAAATTCTTTCTAAATATTTAGTGGTCGCTCACCACTAAATATTAATTGACCGGCAACAGCTTTTGCGAGCTTAATTTAAAAATTATAAAGCGTACAACTCACGGGTGAGAAGTGAACGAAAAAAAAATCGATTTTTAAATGAAATTTTGAATTTTTCGGAGGCTTGAGCGACCGCTAAATATTTTTTGTCCACTCGCAGCTTTCGCGACAATTTTTTTTTCCTTTAAAGTAGATACTTGGATGGTGAGAAAAGGGAAAAGTAAATACAGCTGAAATTTGTGCCACCCCAATACACGTTACATTCCCCACGGATAAACTCGTCCCCGCAAGGAATAGCGAAAGGATAAGCGCGTCCTGCTGTAAAATGTTGCCACACGCAGATAGTTGGGCGCCATAAGAAACTCACGTAACCCGGTTTGTGCGGAGGTTGCGATGTAAAAAAAAAAAAAAAGAAAAGTCGTAAGGAAGCAGGACGGACAAAGGTAACGCGCTATACACAGAACTTTATTTCCAGGAGTATCCGACCTGCGCCCTCGATCTGACACCGACCTACGCCATTGTGTCCTCGTGCATATCGTTCTACGTGCCGTGCATCGTAATGGTCGGCATCTACTGTAGACTCTACTGTTACGCCCAGAAGCACGTTAAGAGCATAAGGGCAGTGACGAAGTTGCCCGATCCTACGTCGATCGGCAAGAGCTTTCGGGCAAAGAGCACGAGATGCAAGCTCGCAACGGCCAAACCGAAGCCACCGACCAAGACGAAACCGACGAGCCCTTATCACGTCTCCGATCACAAAGCCGCAATCACGGTTGGTGTCATAATGGGAGTCTTTCTCATATGCTGGGTGCCCTTCTTTTGCGTCAACATCGTCGCTGCCTTCTGCAAAACCTGCATAGCCGATCGAGCATTTCAGGTAAATAATTATCACTCGATGATGTTGAAGTTTGCATCGTTCGAATGTCACGAAATTCGTCTTCCCATGTAGAGATCGACCGTCGGGCCTGAGACGGGCCTTCACAGTTAGCCTTTCTGGAATATTGGGCCGTGAGTGTTTACCAATGAGGTGCCTTACTAGAAATGATAAGAACGGCCCGATATCGGCCAACAGAGCCAACAATTATTGGGCCAATGATTTAATTCATTGTAGCACCAATGTTAGTGATTGCACTTGGCCCTATGTGAGCCCTCTTAAAGGGCCTATGTAGAAATTGACCACTGGCTCTATGATGGGCCTTTACAGTTGGTCTATCTAGAAGTTAGTCTATCTAGAATATTGGGCCGTGAGTTTGTTTGGGTTTGTTTGCGTGCGTGATAAATATTCAACCTATATCGGGCCAAGATTGGCCCGAGAATGGTACTTATGGATACATATTTTATGGAATAACCTTGAAATAAATTGTGATTTGCGTATATGACAGGTTTCAAAATTGACATATTTTACTTACTTATGTTGGTTATTTACAAATGCCAATAATAGGCCAAGACTTGATTACAAAAACTGAATTACAAAATATAGACGATTAATATATGACGTGCCAGTTATTTGCCTATTCTGGCACAATATACAGATAATGAATAACCCAAGGCTTAAATAAAATAAAAGCAGGTATGGTCTGACCCACTTAGCCAATAAAGGCCTTAGATTAATTAAATGTAATTTCCAGTACTTCAGCATTGCCAGTTTGAAAATTGGCAAATTTCGATGAACTATCACCGCTGTTTATTGGTTTAAACAGATGGGCCCGGATAGGTTTTAGTAATGGGCTGATAATGTGCCAGTTCTCAATTTATAACGGAACAATAATGGGCCAATGTAATTGGCAATACCTCAGCATCACCAGTTTAAAAATTGGCAAATATTGTTTATCTTTCATGACTGTTTAATGAATTTAAAACATGGGCCATGATAGGTTTTAACTATGGGCCGATATTGTGTCGGTTTTCAAGTTAGAACGAGACAATAATGAGCCAATGTAATAGCCAGTATTTTAGGATTGCCAGCTTTAGGATTCGCAAATTTAGTTTAACTATCACGGCTGTTTATTGGTTTTGAAAGATGGACCAGGATAATTTTTAGTAATGGGCCGATATTGTGCCGGTTCTCAATTTATAACGGGACAATAATGGGCCAATGTAATTGCTTGTATTTTAGCATTACCAGTTTTTAAATTGGCAAATATAGTTCAACCATCACGGCTATTTATTGGTTTTAAACGATGGGCCGATATTGTGCCGGTTTTCAATTTAAAACGGAACAATATTGGGCCAATGGAATTGTCAGTATTTTAGTATCCCCAGTTTTTAAATTGGCAAATTTAGTTTAACTATCACGGCTGTTTATTAGTTTTTAAAGATGGGCCAGGACAGGCTTTAGGGATGGGTCGATATTGTACCAGTTTTTAGTTTAGAGCAGAACAGTAATGGGCCAATATTATTTCTCTTTTGTTGGCTTATACGATGGTCCCAATATTGGCCTGATCGTAACATTGGGCAACTCATGGCAACCTCTACATGGGTTGCTCCAGTGCCCTATCTTTTTTTATTATCCACGCTGCCAAAAATGAATCAAACGTTTTTTAAGTATTACTATTGGACATCGTGCTGCAGAAAAAATGAAAAAATATTAAGCATAGAGAAAAAAGACAAATTGAGGGAAAAAAAATGCGTTGCGTTCCAACGATTCAAACTTCAACATCGTGCATCGCAACCCTTTTCTCCCACGTCTTTTTCCCCTCTTCCCCCTACTTTTTTTCCCTTTTTTTTCAAAACTCGTCTCACGTGAAAATATTTACCGATTTTGAGAGACGTCCCGCAGGCTTCCATAGCCGAGGGTTCTTTTTTTTCTATCTTTTTTCGGGGCATTTTAGCGCGAGCGAACATTTTGGCGGGAAGAAAATATTCCGAATTGTAGGACACTTATTTTTATGGCCCACGCGGGAGGAGGGAAATAGCGCGAGGGGGAGAAATAACGTGCCGAATGTGCTGGCTCGCCACTGGCAGTCCATTTATTTTTATACGCTATATAAGCAACATGTATGTGTGTGTGTGTGTGTGTGTGTGTGTCAGGGTATCCCATTCAAATAGTGGGACTCGCATTATTTTTTAAGCTGTTGACGATACTGAAATACGTTCCCGACAAGAATACGTGGTTCCAGGGACCACATTATCCGACGCGAATAAGTCTTTCCGCCATGAACGAATAGAGGACACATGAAGGTCAACTTGATATTATTTTTTAACGAAATCTTTTTGAAACGGCAATCGATGCGGCTTGCTAATTTCGTATACAATAAGTATTGCGCCGATTGGTACATTATAAAACATATGATGTTCCATTTTCTTAAATAAAGCTTCTCTAGTACAAATTTTAATAAAACTACTTTACTACATATTTTTTTATCGTTTCTATAGACATGTAAAAAAAACTCTATGCAGCCATACAGAAAAAAAAACTTACGCCAGGTAATGGGCTTTCTCAAACCATTTAACATTTGTTCGAGACAAATTGGTGTAAGGTCAGCAGATTTGAAAATATTCCAGTAGGTCGATTTAAATGCGTCGTTCCAGTAGGTCGATAATTTAAATCCACGGTCTCATTTAAAACCACTCGCTGGTGGATATAAACTATTGACAAAAATTAAGGGACCCAACAAATGTCCGAAATTTTTGGGTGATTTTGCTAATTGCTCTATCTCCGCGAAAAATCATCGTAGAAGAGAATAAAAAAAGAGCATTTTCAAGCGTGAAATTTCTAGTTTTCGAGCTTTGACGACCACATTTTTTTACCCTCTATTAATGATGAATCAAATGAGAACACGCAAAGGAAAAAATTACGAATTTTTTGGGTTTTTTAAAAAAGCTCTACAGACAACTTTTAAAACAAAGTTGAGTTTTAAACAGAAAAAAACCCTGAGCAATGGAATTTTTTACATTCAGAGGGTATAATTGTTATTTTTCAATAAGAAATGGACAAAGGAATAAAATTACACCTTTCGAAGAGAAAATAATTTTTTAAATAAAACAACGATAGTAAGCAAAAATAATTTTTTTGCGTAAAAACATTAATGACGTCCTTTAATTTATTTTACAAAATTTCCAAACGTCACTCATTCGGGCCACTGCGATAAAAAGAATCGTAGCAACTTAACGCTTTGCCGACTTTTTGCGGATACTGTGAACTAATAAAAAATGTTTAAACAATATAGTTGCGATGGTTATCAGCGAAGACATCGCAACTTTTGTAATTTGAAGTTGGGCTATTCGTTATAATTTTTTACATCGATATTTCATATCGAAAAAAAATGTTTGTCAAAAATTGATTTCTTTACCCTTAAAGTGCATACTTCGAGCTTTCCGGAACGGCCCGTCAGCTTTCTGTACGATGATTGGTTCATGATATATTGATTATCGACGTCAAGAGCGTCATTTCGGCTTTCATAACCCATAACGGTGTGGCAAATCATCGTACAGACCTCTTTAAAAGCTCAAATCGAAGTGCAAAAAACTAGGAAAAGGGATCTGATTTTATCATTGAACAAAAAAACTCTTGTCTGTAGACCTTTCTTACAGAAAAAAAAATCCAAAATTTTACTGACGCGATTTTTCTTTTGATTCATTATCGCAACAAAGGATCGAAAAATAGAAGCCCAAGCTCGCAAACGACATTTCGAAATTTAAAATGTTTTCAAAAATATTCTCCTACGGTGATGTTTCGCGGAGATAGAACAATTTGCAAAGGACGTAAACATTTCGGAAACTTTTTTGTTTCCCTAATTTTCCTCGGTAGCGCGCACGCTTGTGTGTGTGTGTGTGTGTGTTTTTGTGTGTGTGTGCGTGCGTGTGTGTGTGGTTGTGTGGGAGTGTGTGTGTGTGTATGTGTGTGTTTGTTTGTGTCTGTGTGTGTGTGTGTGTGTGTGTGTGTGTGTGTGTGTGTGTGTGTGTGTGTGTGTGTGTGTGTGTGTGCGTGCGTGTGTGTGTGTGTGTGTGTGAGTCTGTGTGTTTGTGTGTGTGTGTGTGCGTGCGTGCGTGCGGGCGTGTGTGTGTATGTGTGTGCGTGTGCGTGCGGGCGTGTGTGTGTGTGTGTGTGTGTGTGTGTGTGTGTGTGTGTGTGTGTGTGTGTGTGTGTGCGTGCGTGCGGGCGTGCGTGCGGGCGTGTGTGTGTATGTGTGTGTGTGTGCGTGCGGGCGTGTGTGTGTGTGTGTGTGTGTGTGTGTGTGTGTGTGTGTGTGTGTGTGTGTGTGTGTGTGTGTGTGTGTGTGTGTGTGTGTGTGGTTGTGTGTATGTGGGTGTGTGTGTGTGTGTGTGTGTGTGTGTGTGTGTGTGTGCGTGTGTGTGTGCGTGTGTGTGTGCGTGTGTGAGTCTGTCGATTGGACTACAGCATTAACGTTCTCGCCTGTCAAGCAGCGTTGACCTGAGCAAATACTCGGATGGGTGACCACTTGGTCGTGGGACCCGGTAAAAATATAGCGGTCTGTATCACCGCAGATTTTCTACAGTTGCCCTGTGCCCCCGTGCAAACACGACACAACATTAGGAACGAGTGGCCTTTGCAAATACTCTGGGTGGTCCCCAAGGAACTGGAAATAGCGAAGTGACGAGTGTGGGGCAAAAGTGAGAGGGATGGGATCGTAAGAGCCCGCAAGGGCATACGAAGAAACATTGGAAATACAATTATATAAATTAACATACATACACGTACACGCATACACCATTTACGTAGGTGCTCTCGTGTGTACACTTCCACTTTTATTGAGGACCCTTGGAAGAGGGGAAGTTTCATAGGTAAGTCAAAACGAGATCGGCAACACTCGTGCCGCCCCAAGAGACTATTAAATATCTTATTTGTCTTGGCAGGTCGGGAAACACTTTCGCATTAAGGGGGCTGTTGTCGTTTCGTCGCATTCTTATTCCACCCTCGGCTGTGTCTCCTAATTTTCCATTTATCTTCCACGCCTCCTTTATTCCTCGTCCTAATCGAGATTGGTTGCGCTGACGGGCCGTTCTCGGCATCCGTATATTTCGATATTTTCGTCGAGCCCGTCCTGTTCTCGCATCGAATTGTTATAAGAACGGGTCGCAAGCAATCAGTGGGCAGAAATACAAATTGTGAAGGATATCATTTTTTTTTCGTTCGGATGCTTTCGCTTGACATAACAAGTAAGAGGAAGCAAAAACGTTTGTAATTTCCACTCCGAAACTACTCTCTAGGCTTGCATCCAGTTGGAATTTTTGAAAATTTCGATTTTTGGTTGTCGACGGATTCTCAAAATATAACGTTTCGAAAATATTATTTGAAAATTTCAAGTCGTGGCGTTCGAAGTTAGGGAAGCTATGGCCATTTATAGGTAAGTTCCGCTAACCGGCGAACTTCAAATGCGCTTTTCCGAAAATGACTCTTTCGAAATCGGTGACTAAGATATCTCAAAATTCACTGCAACGATAAATTTCAAATTTAACAAGCTTCTTTTACATATCAACAAGCAGTGCTTGAACTAAAGAATTTTTGTTTTGCTGAAGTTTTTTTTTATCAACGAAAATAAAGGGTTTTTTTCTCGAAAATCGATATTTTCACATTGAACGGCGGCCATTTTTCAAAAATTAATATCTTATTAAATTCTTTGTCTCAGCACTAAATAGTAGTAGTGGTAGTCTTTATTTCCAGGGTATACCCTTTAAGGGAGACTTTGTCCTTCGAGTGCCATATTTCAGGTGTTTACATTTTATTTTTTTTAAAGGAAACGAGTAAAGCTTTTGGAGTGCGGTTTTTTTCTTGCTTTTATTCATTATATACAGAACGGGAAAAAAATTTTTTTTTGAAAAAAAAGTCCAAAATGGCGGCCGTTGCAGCTCTGCGAAAACAGGTCCTTAAACCGCGGGAGGTAAACGGCTGACATCACTGCCCCCTCTTTGTTGATCTGAAACACAAATTCAAAGCATATTATCAATCTGTGACCCTTTGGTCATGGAATGGCGGATGGGTTTTTCGTTTAGTACAAATTTCGGAAAATGGCGGCAATTTAAAAAAAAATCGAATTTTCGCGTTTTTTTCGCATAAAAAGATAAATAATAAATGCAAAAATGTATCTATCGAAAAAACGATCCGTCATTCCGTGAAGACATATTTTATGAGTATGCTCTCCAAATTTCAGGTCGATATGTTAATTACAGCGGTCAGGAGAATGTCAGCCATTTTTAAAAACGTGTTTTCGAGAAAAACGCTTTTAAAGTTTTGTAATGTGTTTACACAAATGTGTTTATAATTACCGCTAATCGGCAATGCCTGGTCCATAGAGGCATCCCTCCTCTTCTTCTAGCTGCTCATGTTGAGCCGCTAACATCTCCCGCTGCATTTCAAGGACAAAGTCTCCCTTAAGGGTGTTCTCTTCTCCTTTACATTTGTTCTTACAAATTACGTACATGTGTTTCCGTTTTCGTAACATTTTATAGACTGGTATTTCCTTTCTTTCGCTTCTCTTCCTTTTCTGCAATACCTCGAATTTTTGTCTCAGCTCCCCCTCCCCCTTGTATTTCAGTACTTCCAGTTTTTCCACTACTTCCGCTCTGATTTCTGCTTTCACCGCTTCGCAGCCACAAATGCGTTCCAAGCTCTTTTTATCTTCCCTCCACATCCGGCAGCTATTGCCTTCGTATCCCTTGTAACCTTTTGTCCTGACATTCCCGCACCTTGTCCTTGACCATAATTGCTTCGTTTCCCCACTGAGCCCTTTTATTTCCGAGTATCTTTCCATTTACGCGTTCCCTTTTCTGCTCCTATACTCTTGGCAGTAAGTCGATTTGTCAATCCTGCACCGGTCGTTCTGGATTTCCCAATACATTTTGATTTTTATTCCCCGTTCAGCTTTTCGCTCTATTCCTCCCACATCCTCGATTATTATTGGCGGGCATATCCCTCCTTTTCCTACTTTCCGCATGGCTTTGTCAATGTCCTCGCCCCACCTTGACGGGTTTCGGTTGCCAAGCACTGGACGATTACATCCAAAAACTGAATGCCCTTCATTTATTTACGTCGAATGATTCATTTCCGAGCAGCAGTGGTCACCGCGAACGATATTGTTCAAACAGCGCTCTGCACAAACTGTAGTATCTACGTGCATAAATATTTTTCAATAAAAAAAAATATAATAGATACTTAAGCAGGATGGAGCAGTCCATTTGAGTCAAATGACGGTATAAGATTTTTTTTTCAATGAACTTCAAAAAAATGCATACGAGGTATCGACGTATTCTGTAGATGCTAATTTGTCATAAAATAGATTATTAAAGCGCAAAATAATGCATTTTTATTACGTACATGAGAAAAACTTTTGTGTCACTACAAACTTGAAAAAGTATAACATTATCAATAATTATTGTGAAAAAACTGCGTCAGCGAATGTTTTATGCAACTCAGAATGAAAATGTTGAGTAATGTACAATTGTGCCTATTTATATTTATGTCACGAGATTATTTATCATTATCATTGATTAATATTAAGTGTTGCCGAAATACGCCAACTTCGCGGACATTGAGGTTGGCAGCAATGCTCTTCATTCGTCAGCCAAGATTTGTAATCTTTCATCAAACCTTGATGGTTGAATATTTAATATATATGGTTTGCGATGGGAAAGCTGGGTTTTTTCTTCTAAATGTTTACAAAGGTTTAGTTTGCGTTTATCGGTTTTTAGAAATGGTTTATCTTGGTGCTAAATAACCAAACAAAAATTAAATCATCCGTAGTGTGAACATCTTCCCATTTAACCGAACGAAAAATTACATTAATTGAACTATTTTTTATCTCTGGTGGTATGTGGTGGAATTTTTTTTTTTTATTCGTATTGCCTCGGTATCGTCCAGACAATGACATATATTTTAAAAAATAGTCTTGGATTGTGGCTGACGCTCCAACCTCCTTAAAACCATATTCTTCAATGTAAAAAAAATCAAAAGCTTCACACGTTTTCTCCGAAAAAATTCACGTAATTTCCTCTTTTTTCGACGCTCGGTATAACCCGTTAAGGTAATCCTATCGCCAGGCTTCAATCCATAGGAATTTCATTTTTTTTGAGCTTCACTAAATATATTAATAATCGTCTCTGTAAACTTTCAGGGTCGGTTATCGACCTAATTACAGAGAAAATAAATATTTATATTGCGTATTTTTGTTTAAGGCGTTACCCCCACTTGTAGCGCAAAAAAAGGCCTTTTTCATGAATTTTTTTAAAGAAAACTACAATACTTTTTTAATTGATCAATATACCATCTTAAAGAACACATCTTGAAGAACTTCCAGTAATTTTTTTATTGACAAATATTACATTGTTTAGTGGCAAATGGCCGTCAATGAAATAATGTTTTTATATACACGGTTTGCGGTGACCAACATTGCGGCGATGTGGATCATCTGAAAAAAAAATGCGGATGGATTTAGTCAAATATAAGTATAAACTAGTCTTTAATCGAAGGATTTTAAAAAATATTCATTTTTCACGCAAGTCAATTTTGTTCGGATCGACTTGACATTTTCAGGACATATTCTCAGATACTTATACTTCAAAAAAATGCAATAAAAAAAATCGATTTTTTCAAAATCGCAAGTGGGGGTAACCCCTTAAGGAATTCCGAGACGATATGCAAGAATCCAATTTCCGGTCGCTACAAAAGTGTATATAATAGTGGGAATCCGTCGGATTCTTGAAAATAATCAGATTTGCATACTCAACACTTGTAGTAATCCAATGCTCTTAGAACAGAATACGTTTATCGACCTAATTTTTATGCAACATCGAGTTTAATTTGATCTTCCGGTATTGGGTTTATTACCACTTGCTACGAAAAAGCGACGCGACAGCATGGCAACAGCTGACTGCAGTCCTAACCTCATCTCACTTATTCAAATTTCCACACATATTTCATTTTTAACCCACATATTTTGCCGACACTAATTTTCCACGCCTTTTACCAGTCGTGTCCCGAATACAATGCTTTATATTTCCCGCACCTGACAATGTTTTGACAGATCGACGTTGAAAAGCATGGAGGTTAAACTCGCCTGGTTGAGTAAAAAGAGACGGAGATAGAACCAACGTTGCCAAATATCTAACCTAGAAATACTGCGCGAATCGTTAGAAATAACTATTTTTTCATTTTTTAAATCAAATGTGATCATTCATTCAACAGTTTACACATGGATAATTTTAGTTATAACAAATTATTCGTTTGCATATGTTAAAAATATTAATTGTACAAGCCTAAAGTATGATCAGTGGTATGACTGGTATGAAGCGATAGGATTACCTTAAGATGACGAAAAAAAGTTTCCGTGTGCGACAGGGCGAAGCCAAACAAACTCATAATTGCGCGAAATGCTAATGGTCTCGGGTCGGCAGGTACTTACCTGGCTCGGTTACAGCAATTCGGCCTTCAATCCGATAATCTACAGTATCTTCAACACCGAATTCCGCGAGGCGTTCAAGCGAATATTGACGAAAGGAGCGAGAGCACGGGGCAACCAACCGTCGACGAGCGAGTGCGGCGAGTTTCGCTCGGTAATCGTCCAAAAGCGCAACGGTTCGATCATCGAGTGCAACATAAGCCCGAGATCGAGCGCGGACAGTTGTCAAGTTGGCTCGGCCTTGGGTCAGAGGCATCGGGACACGATAGTCAGTGCGATATGAGCCCTGAAAAAGCTGCGTGTATATTTTCAGATACTCGCCTCCCTCTTCCAGCTCTCTCTCTCTCACTCACTCTCTCTATCTATCTATCTCTCACTCTCTCCCGGCTCTCTTCCTACAACCATATCGTGTGCAATCTGCGTGTACAAAACAAAATCACACAAAAACAGTATAAACTGATACGACGAAAAAAGAAACTCAATCCCCCGTACGCGATCGTACACTCGTCTAGGAATTATATATATATATATATATATATATATATATATATATATATATATATATATATATATATATATATATATATATATATATATATATATATATATATATATATATATATTGCGGGAGAGATTCCAGCAAAAAAAATGTATCCCTACGGAATTTGGCATTGCGCGATTTGATCGAAGTCTGGAAAAAATGAGCCGTGCCGAAGACGCGATGAACGTTGATTTGCAAAAATAACCGTGGAAAGCGAATTCAAGTTTGTCGTTTAGGCCATCGTTGAACGAATAATAGAAAAGTTCTTTTTATTTGTGGATTTTTCTCAATTCTTGTGACGTCGTTTTGTAAATATCTAACGGCTTTCGGCAATTCCCGTTTTATGCGGTCGATAAGCTGCAAATTTGAAAATGAAAGAATGGAATATTTTTATGTTGTTTTTTGAATACTTGATAACTTTTTTTTAACGATATTCCCGGTTTTATGCAATTTCGGATTTTTGAAAATGTAGAAAACCTGGAAACTTAAAAATTGAAAATTCGAATACTTGAATATTGAAAACCAAATATGCGATTACTAAAGGTTCCAGAACTAGGATAGTGATAGTTCAAACAACTACATATCGAATGTTCAAAAAATTTATATCCGAAGTTTGACATTTCAAATACCACAAGTTGAAAAACTAAAAACGGCAAATCTCAAAGACTGAAAACATAAAATTCCAAACCACGAATTTCCAAAACGTGGAAATTATGCCAGAAATCCCAAATGTTAAATAAAATCAACACATTCATGTTATTAAAATTAATTACAACTTTTCCTATTATTCGTTGAATCATCTTTCCTTTCAATAATTTGTTGCCGATCCTTTCGTATTTTAAAAAATTACAAATCATCGTTTGCACTTTCCGTACGGCTTTTTTTCTACGTGTTTATCAACGCCGAAAGAAATCCGTTTTCTAGAAAGCCTGAATACTGGTACATCCATAAAAACTCGCGCAAGTAACGCGAAGTGTGTTCCAGGTCAAATCGGACCGACCCTAATCCTCGAGGATATTCCAAATTTTCTGACTTCGCCCATCGATTCTCCCGACAATTGTTATTTCTCGAATCCGCGCAAAAAAAGCAAATCAGTAATTGTCCACGACACAGAGATATCCTTCGTCTCGCACGTGCTAAAAAAGCGGAAAAAAAGAAGCGATGGGTAACGGTCAGGTCAATTTGTCATGGAACGACCTCGTTCAACATGTCGATCGCCCAGGTGAAATCGTGTACGAGTCTTGTCTGGCTGCGGGACCACACGCCAACGACAATCATCAACCAAACTACAATAGTGCAAAAAAGAGAATAGCTGAAAAAAAAAAGAAAAATCATATCTACTAAAAATGGGGCCCCTCTCTCTCTCTCTCTCTCTCTCTCTCTCTCTTTCTCTTTCTGTCTCCCTCTCTTGTACCGCTCCATTTGTACATTTATTCTACCGTGGTATATATCAAATATATCGTACGAGCGGGTGGCTCCCGCGTATATCGATCGCCTATCTCGTCCAAGGAAGATTAGCATCGCCATAAAAAGCACGTAAATTAAGAAGAGTAGGTACATAGGCGTGCACAAAAAGAAGCGACGATTGTCGATATCGATTGCGAACGTATGTTCACGACGATGCGTGTATGTGTGTGTGAACGTGTGCATGTATATATATATATATATATATATATATATATATATATATCCACACATGGTATCCCAAAATTGAATGTCAATACTTCGCTAGCGAATTTAAAGAAAAAGCACATCGGGGTTTACTCGTTTCAGCTGTTGCCAAGAGAATCGCAAAAAACAAAGGGCAACAACGGATGCTTACTCGCCGAAAGAAGAAATTGCTAAAAATGTTGTCCTCTCGCAGTAGCGCACGCATTGCACCGCAGGCTGACAGCTTGCATTGCACTGTACTTGAGCGATATCGCGCACCGCAGCAATGATTCGAGCTCCGAGCAGCTCCCTGGTATCAATTGATACCAAACAAACCTTTACATCCAGTGCTTCCGCGGAAAAAAAATCCAAGGCTGTTAACGGGAGCGATACCTTTGGCGAGGAAAAAAAATTGCTGATTTACACGATTTTTTTTTCCAACAGGAAAGATTTCTTCAGAAATTTCGAGGCTTAGGGTATGTTTTACCACTCTTGGCTGTTACATGGTATTTATTTTCTTATTGATATTTAAAAATGGTGGAGGTATGGCACGGTCTTCTAAACGGGCTGGAGCGGATGTTAGATGGCGTGACACGTAGCGTAAGCGGGATTAATTTGATACAAACCAACGAATATTTTCTTTTCATTAACACTCATACGCCGAATATAAATCAAGAAAAAGTGAGAAATGTTGGAAATCGATGAAATGCTTTGAAACAAAAAGACTGAATTTTCTGAAAAAAAAAACATCACTACATTTTGTAATTTAAAAAAATACTTTTTTTTTCAATTTTCAAGAACATTCAGGGTCATCTTTTAGATCTTGAGGTTAGAAAGATTTATACAAAATCGCATCAGAATCGGTCGATTAGTTTGTTAGTCGTAAGTCACGCCAGTTTTGAAAATGCAGTTTAGAAGACCGTGCGATATCTCCGCCATTTTTAAAGATTAATACAAAGTAATACCATGTAACAGCCAAAAGTAGTAATAAAACATACACGAAGTCTTAAAAATGGTGAAGAAATGTTTTCTTTTGAAAAAAATAATGAAAACCATCAAATTTTTTCCTCGCCTAAATGTTTCCCGACCTTGGGCACCAAGATACAGGCCCTCCACTCGCCAGATTCCATTCCAAGGTCACCAGATTCAACGCCCTTGGATTCGTTCCAATGGGGAACACTGAAGGAAAAGGTTTATCAAGTGTCAATTGACAGCAGGGAGTAGCCCGGAGCTCGGATCGTTGCTGCAGTGCGCGAAATTGCTCGAGGGCCGTGTCTGGCTGCGACGAAAGCTGTCAGGATGAGATGAAATGCTCGCCACACCACGAACCTTCAACATTCCGAGTCAATTCCTCCATTGAGTAAGCAAAAAAAGGAAATTCGCTCTTTCGTTTGTTCACGTTTTTCTCGGAAACAAAGCCGAACTAAACAGACCTCAATGACTTACTTTATTCGTCGATTGCCCAACACGCTCACGAAGTGTTGACATTTAATCTCGCGTATGTACACAGGATGTGCAAACGTGAATAACAGTGGGCGCGATGGCGTTACAATCATTTCTCTCACATTGTAAATGATCATTTATTTATTTTTCTATTCGAATAACAAAAAGAAAGGAGGTAAAAAAAAATACGGGGCAACGAGACCGGGCGCGCCGAGTTTCGTTGCTCGCAGTCTCCGGGCAATATTATACACCTGGTAAAAAAAGGATACGGGAAATTAACGTCGTACGGGATAGAGCGGCTCTGTATCTCTCTCTCAAGCCTTCTCCTTCCTCGCTCATTCTGTATCTCTCTCTCTCTCTCTCTTTCTAACGCTCTCATCGAAAACGACGTCATATCCCAAGTATCTCTCTATCACTCTCTGTAAATAAATATCTAGGTTTATTAGATTGTAAGACTTGTGTGAGACAAGCGACTATATATAAGAAAGAAGGAAAAAGAACATTTCTTGTAGAACAAACGAGCCGGAAGAGTTGTTTTTTTTTGCAAATTTATTACCTCCCCGCCTTATATCTTGATCCTGCGAAACAGAGGGGCGCGCGAGTGATCGTTCTCGCGGGTTTGCCGGGAGCCTGGCACGCGCGTGAATTCAACGTCCGACCAAGTTCTCCGATCATTTTGTATTCTCATGTAATCGAGCAAGTTCGAGGACAACTTCGGAACTATCGGGCTCAACACGAGGGCGCTCATTCTGCAAGTTTCCAGCGCCAGAGATACCACAGCCTCAAGCTGAATTTTCGACTCCTCGTTACCGCCGGCCGCGTTGCATTCCTTCCTCAATTGCCAAGGCTTGTGCGCCTCCACCATCCTGTTAGCCGTGTGAAGAGCTCGCATCGCCACGTCGACCACGTGATGCAGGTTGCAATCTTCGTAACAAGCTTCCGCCTCGTTCCGCATCCCCCTCAGGCACTCGATCAGCTGACGCGAGACTTCCGACTTGAGGGTTTCAATGTGCAACGCGGGATCGACGATCTCCCCGCTCGGATTTATCACTTTGCCCATACAACGACTCACCAAATTGCCGAAGGTGTCGGCCAATTCGGAATTCAAGACCCGACGAATCTTCAACTCGCTGTAATCTGTTGGAGACATTGATGATTTTTTCCTCATTCGATTTTTTTCAATCAATAAAATTCTTTTTTTTCTCATTAATCGATTTGATAACGTCAAACAGCACTTTGAAGTAGATAAAATATACTATAAAAAATCAAAATAAACTAAAATTGGTGAGAAAGAACTTTAAAAAAAGTTAGACACGCAAAAATGATTTTTTTTAACAAAACATTTTCTTTTTTTTCTACTTAATCGGTTCGCAAAAATGAACCGCATTATGAAGTAGATAAAATATACTGTTAGCAAAAAATATTATCATCGCATTCTCTCAAACGGTATATTTATTGCAGCACGCGAGTGTGGCCAATTTCTACGAATGCAAGAAAGGAAAAAGAGATGCATAATTACCGTAAAACACACCTTTTTTGCAAGTATCATGGACATAGTTATATCAAGATATTATAAGATTGTTAGAAATTTAATTGGTATGCATATATTTAATTGTCATTTTTTAACTTAATTTTAAATAAAATTTCTAATAATTTCCGCTCGAGTAAAATTTGTTCTAAAAAAGTTTTGCTCGAGCGTACATTATTGTTCGAAAAAATGAACGTTTTTCGTAAAAATCATTTTTACCGTGTATATTACGTTTCATGCGGGTAAGTAAATTTAAGTTTCCTTATTCATACTACTGAAATACGCTGATTGGTCCATAAGAAAGAAATATTCATATCCTGAAAATGATTTTTGTGAAGAAAAATTCTCACTCGAGGGTAAATTCCACTCTGGGTCGTAAAAAAATACGATAAAATACAAAATTGGTAAGAATCGTATAAAATTTTGCACATACGTGATCATGTACGTGATAAATGGAAAAAATTGCCTACTACCACATTTTTAGAAATTAGCGTCATATTTATCCATGTGCCAAAATAAATATACTTTTCATGGAAATGCAATAATAATATATTTTGGACTTAACAGTGTATTTTGTCGTCTTTAAAAGGTCGTTCCATATTTTTTCAATAGCTCAATTATAAAGAAAAATAATCATTGTTCATGTTGGAAAATTTTTTTTTTCATGTGTTTGACGTTTTCAATACACTTAAGGGATCTGTATGAGCTTCACATTTTTAGATACTTTTTTTTTATTCCATAGTTTTAACTTCAATTTGCAACTAATATTTCCTAAAAATTCCAAAAATTGACCGAGTGATGACGATTTTTGTAAAGGGTCAGATCGCCCACTGCCCAACGGCGAACCGCTTCCCTGCGATTTACTCTTTTTTTTTAACGTTTTTCTCAAGATTCTCTTTTATGAAACTGTGTAAGGCGTATCTCAAAAATGTATTCGTTCGATTGGCTTCGAATTCGGATATTTTTCGTCATATAGCCGGATGATTTTTTTATACGTTTATCCATATATTAGTAACAAATTATTAAAAAAAAAATTTTGTCGAAAATCGAACCTTTGTTCCGCAGCTTGGCATTTTCGTAATTTCCAAAATTTCGTAAAAGTCCTCGGTCGTGCGTAAGCGCTATCATTATCCTAAAAGTACATTTTTTTTATCCATTTTAGATGAGCTATTTGCCAAAATCACTTACACCGATTGGCCACGCGGCAACGTCGGCACTTTCTTCAAATACTAATAACTTCATTGTTTATCAATACTTTTCAATGTAAAGAAAAACTCGAACGTGGCAAGACAATGTATCATGTGTAAAATTCCGACCTCGTCATCCCAATACTTTCATGAGAAAAACATATGGAAAATCAACTCGTTCTCTGGGCTCCAAGCTTATGCACACTCGTCAAGAATTTTCTCATCGCGCTCTTTTTACGATGCCGAGATAACGTATGGCGCATTTTCGCCACACTTCCTGCGCCATTTGGCGAGCAGATATTTCATTTCGAATGTAAAAGCGAGCATTCCACCGGAATCGAGAACACGAGCGTTTCGAAGATTGGGGGAGATAGGAAGACCAGAGAAGTTTGAGGGAAACGCGGTGAGAACGAGCAAGTTCGCGGAATGTTCGAGAAAGGCAAAGGCGCAAACGGAACGGAAGTTCGAGCGTTCGGAATTCAAAGATCGCTATACCCCCCCCCCCCCCCATCTCCCTCTCTTCTCTCTCGCTTTCTGTGACGCACGATTAATTGCGAGCAAATAAATACTCACTTCCGTCCGTGTGAGGGACGGCTTCTCTGAGAAGAAAGTATCTCAAGCCGTCGCTCGTTAACTCCCGTGCCACTTCGAACGGCGACACGACGTTTCCCTTCGACTTCGACATTTTCTCGTCGTTCACGGTCCAGTGCGAATGGCAGAGTATGGTTTTCGGTGGCTCCATGCCCGCGGCCATCAGGAAAGCCGGCCAATAAACTCCGTGAAACTTCAGTATATCCTTGCCGATAACCTGGGTAATCACGAAAGTGCTCAAGTTGCGAGGCGAGCGTACAATTTCGAGTCTCAGATTAATATACTGGTAACCGATAATGAATACATAAGAAGATAATTTTTGCCGAAAAAATCAACGGCCTTCCCGGTATATGCGGTTGTACGGGTGTCCCATTTATCTTGAGAAATCGAAGTAACGCGAGAACAGCGAAGCAAATCGAAAAATTCCGCGGCACGTGTCGAGAAGGTTCAAATGAAGGGTAAAATGGCAAGATAACTTTTTGATTAAATGGACGACTTCAAAAGGATTTCAAGGTCAAGTTTTTTCTAGGTGGAAACCTACATTTTTTATGCTGATATTTTATTCCGCGTAAAAAAAAAGATAACTTCTGTTCGAAGCGTTTTGTTTGTGGCCATTATTTTTTTGTAATTACATGAGCCTGAAACTGATGGCCTTCCACTTCAAAGCTGCGTCTGTCTGCGAATGAGACAGGCATTTCGAATAATAGTGCTCATCGTATTCCTTGGAAAACCGTGACACAAGTAGCCTCCGTAGTTACGTGAAAAATTGCTAAGTGTTTGTTGAAAAAAAAGTTGAAAAAATTCTTCAAAATAATTGCCGAATAAAAAAATGTCTCCGACAAAAGTAACCCGTTTATTTTACTTAGAAGAAGATGCCGCTACATGAATTATAGATCGCCGTTTAAAAAAAGTTGACCTTAAGGTATTCCTTTCGCGAATGGCCGTATTTTGTTTAGGCATAAGCAGGGCCCTTCTGAACCATCGGTAAATTACAGTGGCGCTCAATGAAAAATTACTTACAATCAATTATTGTATCCAACGATAAACTGAAATTAAAAATTTCGCGCAATTTAAATAGATTTAGACATTTTTGCATTTTCTTTGAAACGTCACGGCTACGAAAATTCTTCTGCTAGTCACATTATTCGTTGTTTGTCATTTATGTTTCCTTTAAACATTCGGTGACCCCCTGTTTTTATTGTCGGTACGGAATCTTTAGATTTTTTACACACGTGAGCAGTTTATATCAGGCATCTAGAGTTATTCAGTGTATAAATTATTAGATAGAAATGGGGCCAGCGTGTCATCACCATAAAGTGCTGTGTAAACGAGACGATATTTCGACTCGTAATTTTTCGTTAAAAGTTCGGTAACTTGGCTTAAAATTTTACTGCATACTAGGATGTATTTTTACTTGATTATAGACTAAAATCAGTTAATTGTTAACTATTCAGGTCCGTAAAAGGAATACCTTAAGGAGTAACACCACTATAGAATTAAAAAAAACATTGGTTTTTAAAAATTCGCTTAAGAGATGTTTTGAACCATCTAAAATAAGGGGGAAAAAGTTTGGTACCTTTCAAACAAAGGTCCGTAAGCCCTTGTGGGTTTGCGGTGGCAGTGATTGGCCCGTTTTTCTCGGACCACAATTTTTCAAAACGGCACGCAGCATAACTCCAACATTTGTCATCCTTTTCACTCCAAATTTTGAGCACATCTTTAAAACAACATTCCGAATGGAAATACGTACAAGATTTTTCATGAGTTAATTATAACATTGGTTATTAACAAATGATTGGCCTTTTTCTCCCGAAAATTGAGTTTTAACTCCAAATGCTTGCCAATTCCACAAAAATTCATATTTTCAAAATCTTCTACGTATTTCTCTAGCTATGCTGATGTAAATTAATAGAATTTTTTTTCTTCCAAATTCACATTTGCGTCAGTTACACTGCGTGCCGCAGAGCCTCTCAAATTCAACATTTTGTATATCTTTTTAGTATAGATTTTGTTTTGTTCACTTGAAGATATACAAAAAGATATACAAACAAAAAAAAGAAGGCTATTTGCCTGCATTTTTTCATAGGTTTATATTATAGATATTGATATAAAAGTTGTTACACTTAATAAATACACTTTCGAAATACATGAAATTAAAAAAAATGTACTTATGTAACCCAAACAAACTTTAAACGCGTTTTTCTCGAAATAACGTTATTCGACGCCTTGTAGATGAAATCTTCGAAACTACTGAACCGATCCTTACGAAATTCTAACCACATATTCTTTACAACTAAAGCTAGAGCGCATATAAGGGATTTTTCTAAATTTTGATATTTACCATTCTCTTCCCCAAAAACGGCGAAAAAACGTTTTTTTTTGTTTTTTGAAAAATGTCCATTTTCTTAATTTTGCATATATCAAAAATCGTATGATATAGCCATTAATATACTGAATCTAAAACCGTTTGATTTTATCGTTTCGGATGATCCATCTCCGAGATTTCATAAACAGTACGGACCTACAGTATTTTAGGAATTTTTTTAACTACCATTTTCGTCTATAAATGGCGACTTGAATACTATTTTTCAAATGTATTTCGAAAGTGTGTTTATTAAGTGTAACAAGTTTTATATCAATACCTAGCCTTTTTTAGCGTCTGAAGTGAGAGACCCCTTAATTGTTTTTCTAGGGTCGAGGGCAGCCTGCCCTTCCCCTCGCTGGGTAGGCCCTTGCCGTTTGAATATACTCAGCACGTCTGTGGAGATGTTTTCGATTTGCTTCGCTGTTCTTGAGTTATTTCGATGTCACGGGATAAATGAAACACGCTGTATAGGTCTTGCGCCTGATTGTATTGCTCGAGTGCAGGAGCAAAGTTTCGAATGCGTCGGTACGAGACGACAGCCGCGCCACTTACTTGAACGGAAGGCGGCCACCGTTCGTTGGTAAACTCCTGCTCGCTCGGATAGCCCATCGAAGTTAGGTAATTGACAAGTGCGTCGAGCCAGACGTAAATGGTGTGGGTATCGTCGTTCGGCACGTGAATGCCCCAGGGTGCCCTTCTCACCGGCCTCGAGACACTCAGGTCCTCCAAGCAACTTCCTTCCTCGATCCAATCGCACAATATTTTGTGGTACTTCGATGGTCGCACGGTGTTCTCTGCATATACGAGTAATTACGGATTCGTCTCGCGTGGAATAATCGCGAAAAGTATATCGAAAGAAAATTCTGAATAGCGCTGCTCTTTTCAGTCAACTTTCATATACCGTGTGGCGCATTCCATCTCGCCGAGGCAAATATCTCGAAAAATATCGTACATTCGAAATAAAGTTTCAGACAAAAGTTGTAGGATTTTGAGGGCCTCGGGACACGGTGCCCTTGAGCGACCCTCAGATAACTTATTTCAAGGTCATTCGAAGGTCAATCGCATTTTTTCAATGGAGACCTATGTCTTGCTTAACAACGTCTGATTCTACGTGAAAGATCAACTCACTTTTGTTTGAAGAATTTTGCCACCGGACCGTTACTTTCCAAGATATACAGAGCGAACCATAAAAAAGTTACCGTCTTTCAGCCAGTACTTGAGATCATTTTGAAAGGCGCTCAAGCGGAACTTGTAATTTTCCTCCTCAGTCCATTCGACCGGATGTCCGGATTCGGCGGAAACTTTGATCGTCTCGCCGGCGGCGTTCTTGACCTCGGCCAATTCGGCCGCAGTCACGAAATTCTCATCGGGTACGCAATACCATCCGCTGTATTTGCCGAGATATATGTGATCGCGATCTCGCAGTGTGGTCTGGAAAAGAAAAGCGCGATCGAAATGAGGCCACGATTACTCGACGACCGCTGATGTGTGCTGTCATTGGAGAGCGGCTATGGACGAACCCAGAATTGCTTCACGGCCTCGCGATGCCTTTGATCCGTCGTTCTGATAAAACGACTGTATCCGACGTCGAACTGATCGCACATGTCTCTGAATTGCGAGGATACATTGCGACAATATTCTTCGACCGGAAGTCCAGCCGTTCTCGCGGCATTTTCTACCTTGTTTCCGTGCTCGTCGGTGCCGGTTGACAAAATCGTTTCGTGGCCGAGCATCGCGTTGTAACGAGTCATCGCATCCGCCAATAGTGCGCTGTACAGATGCCCGATGTGAGGTCCTGTAACGGCGCAAAGTCGTTTTCAATGAGACACGGTCCAGACGAAGTCGTTGCGAGGAAGTTTCAAAATTTTTGCTCGCAGCTCGACGAAAAACTGACAAAATCCGCACGTTCAAAATGCTGGGAACATTAATCCTGAATAAATGACGAACAGTTATTAACAAATTGCTGAAACGAATGATTGTTTAATAATGAATTAGTAAAAAAAAATGTCTTTCATATCAGGTAGAATAGTTGATTTTTATAGATGCATTTTTTCAGAATTTTCTTTTTATAGGAAATTTATCCTTCGATCTTTTTGAGGTTTCATGTATGCAGCTGTTTGTTCAATTACTCGCAAACGTATTAAGAATAATGTAGAATCTTTTTTTAAATATACATAAATACATAAAAATTTCACGAAGTTACATTTTTCAGAAGTAAAGGAACATTGAGACAAAATTTCAAAAAAATGCACGATTATTGCGAAAAATTGGGGCTGTTATGACATATGGAGACAACTTTTTTTACTGATTATTTGCCGAGCAATTATTTCATTAAGCCACTAAATAACAACTTTTGGATTTTATAATTATTGGAAATCAATGTTTATAACTCCAATGTGTCTGGTTTTTTTTTCATTTTTTCGTCGCACCGCGAAGTCCTAAAATTTCGATCAATCGAAACTTTGGCTCGGATATTAATATTTTTTTGCCGTCGCGTGTACCAGCATTAACGTAGAAAATCGGAGTTGAGACGTAAAAGATCTTCTTTTTGTCGGCATAAAGCCCGTAAGATCTTGTCAATGATTGACGATGAATTGCCTCGTATCTCTTCGTCCGAGCACGACTCCAGCTCGAACCTCGGAAGTGAAGACCGCCCGGAAGGGAAGCGCACCACCCGGGACGCTCCGAGACGACTGTAAGAAAAAACGAACGAGCGTGAATATTCGATTGAAGGACTAAACACCTTCATTTTCGGTAGATAACTGATGAGAAATGTTGACGTTGATTTTTAGAAAGTAGGTTGAATCTGTTGACAATTTACAATTATTTGCATCATTTGTAATTGTTCATACAAATTTGCAATTAGCTCCGCAAAATATGCACAAAGGAGAGTGGGAACAATTTTTTGCAGGTACTTTCGAATATCCGTAGCTATATTTTTCGCGGTGGAATTATTTCAATTCTTAGGAATAAATGGGGAGCAAAACACCAAAGCGGTTTTCATTGTAGATGCAAAATACTGGACAAGAACCAAATATTTTTCCGAATTATTGAAAGATCTTTTCGTGACACCCGTATAAAAGTGTTTTCTAGAACAATTGTGATGTGAAAAAATGCAGCGAAAGTGAGCGTCATGCAAAATGCAATGTAAATAAAAAATCTTTAGAACTGCTCTACTGTTTTATATCTCCATTAAGAAACGCTTCGGTACTTTGCTCTAGATGCAATCCTAAAAATAGAAAAAATTCCAACGCTTCAAGATCGCCTGCGATTTCCGAAGGTGGACCGTAATTTCGTATTTAACAAAAAATAAAAGAATTCGTACTCTTTTTCGTGTACATTTTCATAGCAGTTGTAGATTTTCAACAAAATTTGTCAATTCCTCCCGAAATCTACGTCAAACTCGAATTATTCATTGGCCCAGATGGTTAGTCCCTCAACGCGATATAGAAAATGCAGTTGGTACAGTTTTTTTCACGTTTATTGTGACTACGGATACACGAGGTTTCGTGCGGAGACACATTGTAACAGAGTATTGGAAGCCGATGCCTCAAGAAAGATCGTCGATCGTTCACGTTTCGGTCTTGCCAATTCCCGATCCGGTCAGCGTTATATTTTCCAGCTGAGCGACGAGATCCATGTGCTTGAATTCGTCGGGTCTCTCGGTAAAGGTTTTCAACAATTTCATTCGGGCCGGATCGTCAGTGGCGTAGTACAATTGAAGCTCGTTCGCCAGACACTGGGCTTCTCGGGCGTTCATGGATTTTGAATCGAACTCGCCGCGCATCAGTACGATGCCCTTGCTCTCCTTGAGCTCGAGATAGTGCGTCACGGCGAGGCACTCGGGTGCGTTCTCCTGGTGCGTCTGATACCATACGAGCGGCGTCATGTGCACCTCGGTGCCGCTGAACTGCGAAACTATGAATTCGTAGCCGTTCTCCCTCGGCAGAGGCAACAAAAATGTCGAATATTTTCGCGCCCTCTCGAACATTTTGTCGAATTGCTCGGGCTTCATAACACCGGAAATGCAGTCTTTCGACTTGTGATAGTTAAGCCATATTTCAACAATCTCTTCCTTGCCTTTGTCGCGAATCAGGTCCAACTTCATCACGTCGTCCAGGGATGATTTTTTTCCACTCGCTGGCGGATCCGCACTGGGTTTCGCTCTGCACTGGGCCTGGAACTTGCGTTCCAGCTCCCGTTTCGCTGCAACAATAGAAATGGATCTTTGATTCAGTGACTGTGCGATCGGCGTAGCCTTTTTTCTGGGAATCCTGGAAAATCGGACGAGACTTAACTGCTGGCTTTTTTTTTAATTGACCAATTTTATTGAAAATCGACAATAGGTTGCTCATTATAAGTACCAAAAAGGGCAAGGTTTTTAAAAAGACTTTTTTGGGACAAAATGATTGCAACTGTCTTCACGGATGACCTCCATGAGAAATTTTCCAGTTTTCAGGGTCGAGATTAACGAAATACCAATAGAGTATTCATTTCTTAATAAAATTTCCTGATGAAGATCTTCAGCCTTCAGTCTTCGATGAAGATATCACTCTTCAGCCTCTAGTCTTCAGTTAAGATATCAGTCTTCGGTTTTCAGTCTTTGATGAAAGTATTAGTCTTCAGTCTTCAATGAAGGTATCAGTCTTCAGAGAGACCAAAGAATTAAGTAGAATGTCACAAAAATCTTACTGCAATGAACATGCCTGTAAAGACTTCATTTCAAAAAATTGCAAGTGTGTTTAAATGCTTTGAAAAATCGATATTCACAGAACATACCGGACACCTGAGAAATGAATATTCTTAAAAAATCCCTGACTCTCAGAAATCGATTTTTTTTACAATCCTCTCTACTATTCCAGTCTTCTATATCTATATTGACAACTGCAATTTTCTCCAGGTTGAATTCCTACAATTGGACAAACTTAACCACAGGAAGTTCAGCGAAAAAAGGTATTTTAGGACAAACCGCGAGTATGCGGTTATTTTGTACAAACAAATATCTCGACAAATTTGTCTTCTTGGTGCATATTTTGCAAAGTCGATTGTAAATTTTCCATAACAATTGATTAAAAAAAATCATCTTCAGACTCCTTATATCATTAGTTTTGAGTCTGGCCCATTGGTGTTGTTCTTCGATCCAAATAAGATGAGAACCCAACCAGCGGCTCCTCACCTTTCGTTTCATCCAATTTTGTTTCTCTCGCCTCGACTCGTGCAAGGAACTCATCCGGATCGGTCTGCTGAAGCTTCGCTATGTTTTTGGCGTACTTTTCAAAGTACGGATTAGTTTTGAGCTTTTCCAGGGCTTTTTCCATCCTCGGTAGGGACGTCATGATCGGTCTGTAGGTCGTTTTCCGCGAGGCAGCCGACAGGAGTTTCAGCAGGGTCGTTTGTCCGCCGTGGTGCGAGGCTCTTCCCACGATGTTTGGTACACGCAATGCCATTGATCGTTCGAGCTCCCGACTAGCCCTGGAAGAGGCCTCGGATATGAGCAAAACAAATCGTGAATTGTTGGCAACGTTAACGTTAAAGTGTCAAGTAAATAAACTTACGAAGTAGTCTTCGGTTTCTAACCTCCGATTTCTGTGTGTTTCGGTGGAGCAGACGACGGCAGCGCAAGCGCAACGTAACAACCTACGTTATCGACGGTCGCTAAGATGTTACACTGTCGGTAACAACGGTCGCTGCTTTACCGACTGTTCATAAACTCTGCAAGCGCTCTCTCGCATGGCGTTCTCTCGGAAACAACTCTCGACAAGTGTACACCATTGGACAATTCTCCTGGATATTGTCCAGAGGCGCTGTGGATCAGTCATTGAAGTTCGCGACTTTGGCGCTCGAGTTCTTCCGCGTTTGCCATCCATTGCGTTCGTAAACCTCGAATCCCTCTCCACTCGCGTGTGCTCCTTTCCCAAAATTATATTTATTTACGCTCCCGCTGTATTTCGTTTGCGTTTCTCCTGTCCCTCGACCTTTTCCTCGCGCACGAGTTTTAACCGTTTTTTTTCCGCGCTAAACCCGCCTACCGCGCGTCGTAGTCGCGCTGCAACGTCGTTCGGCCCGCCAGGGCGGATTATCGTGTGAAACCTATAAAGTCGCATTGACGTGTGCTCGACGTAGCTCGTGTTTACAAGCCGATCATTGTTATGACGTTGGACGCGGCTTTACTTCGACGCCCGTGTCGCCGCCGAGATTTATGTGGGACAAAATGAGATGCGAATAATCTTTCGACACAGCCTATACACGAAATATATATTCTTCTTCAGTCTTCTGATGGTCAACGATGCTGAGATTCCTGTCCCGGCGACGTGTCCGCAGTGTTAGTGGACAGAATGCATCGTCGCAAATACGGAACCAACGATTGCTCAGCAATCGTAATATCGTACAGTGCAGAGTAATACTGTTAGACGGAACGGATTTAACTATCGAGCTGTCGGTAAGAAGCTTGTATATGTATATATTTGATTCCTGAGTTTCAATGTACACTCCTGTGCGCTTTTACGTGTTATCCTCCCCAATTGAACATTCTCCCATCACTCGCTACCCACACTTCGCTAATCTAACCTAACTTCCCTTGCGTCCACAGCCGTCTTGAGCTACGCTATACCTAACCGCATTAGAGGTGGCCCCATATTCTTCTGATTTTCCAATGCGCAGACCTTTTGCTCGAGTATCTACAACAATGTCTCAGAAGTATTGGCCTTCCGCTGAACGATCGATGCGCCAGCCCGTCACCGTTCTGAGTATCGGCTATGCACAACGCTGGTGTTAGGCTACTGTGATAACCCGAAAATCAGGGTTATTTAAAAATATTCATGTTGGAGCAATAAGATGATTGAAAAATCGTTTAGGCATTTATTTGTATGTACATTAACAAAGTTGTGTACCAAACTTCGTAAAAATATATTAATAATCAAGGAAGTTATGAACAATCTTGTTAAATGATGTTGAAGTTTGTATTGTTGGAGTACAACAAACATTGATGTTTCTCCTATTGCAGATCTTTTTTTCGCCGATTTAGGGTACGGATATTCCTTGAACAATTCTTCCTATCCACATTAGAAATCCGTGACCTTAATCGACAAAAAATAATAATAGATTGTGATGAAAATGAAGAGATTACAAAAATTGAAAGAACTTTCGTCGTATTTCAATTATGCAGACTTCAATGCCATCATGTGAAGGACCCTTAAACATGCGGAGCTCAAAATGATGTTGAAGGTTGTATGGTTGAAATGGAATATTTTGTCCCATTTTTTATGTTTTTTATTTTATAATAAGAGGGCATTGCAACATTTCAGGGATTTCCATTGCTTAAATCAGCCAGAGAAATTGGAGTAATTAAGGAGAATTTATTTTCGTTGCATTCCAATGATGTAAACTAAAGCATCATTTTTATGGTAATAAATAATATTGGCTGAAACTTAAACAAGTTTTTTGTTTGTTATCGTGTTAAAACGAGTTTAGAGTGTTCCAAGCAGTAATAATCCTTGTAATCGTTGTAATAATAAGTTTACCTTAAGTCTACGATTCCTGCACAATATGTTGGACCTTCAATTTGAGTTGCCTCAAGTGACCAACGAATGTTTGTAATTACAGAAGTCTAATCCCTTAAGTCGAAGGACTGCGAGAGTTGAACCTGCCCATCCACCAGTGTCGGTTGTACATATATGTTGCAGTAAAACCCTAGACCCTATTCACTAAACGCCTGCGATGCAACCAACTATTCCTAATTAACATTATACTGTTGAAGGTTGCATTGTTAGTACGGAATGATATTTTTTACTTTTTTTGTCTTTATTTTTATCATTATCTTTTTTTCCAAATTGGGGTCTCAAATTTCGAATGAGAAAAAGTAGAATCGTTTGGGACTTCTTTACAGCCCAAATCGCCCGTAAAAATTAGAGTAAATAAAAAGAATGAATTTCCGTTGCATTCGAACTATATAAACTGCGTCATCTAAAATTATGATGTCGAAGTTTGCATCGATGGAATGCAACGAATGTTTATTTCTCTTCTGTTGGTCACTTCTTTGCCAATTTAACTCTAGGAAATCACCGAAAAGGTTTTTTTTATCTTCCGTTGAGATCCACGACCTTGATAAATAAATAAAAAAATTGATGGAAAGTGGATAAATAAAGAAAAATTGTAACGAACTGTCGTTAGATTATAACGTTGCAAACTTCAACGCCATCTGAATTTTATGTTTACAAACCCAAACATACCTCATTCATAAACAGTTTCAACTGATTCATTTTGTTAGAACTAGTTTTCCCTAGTTGAGACGAGGTTTAACTAACATTCAAATGTAATGACGTTGAAGTTTGCATAGTTGCAATAAATGCAACAAAAGTTAACTCTTTGTGATTACTGAATTTTTTTTTGGCCGCTTTAGGCTGCGCAAATCGCTCAAACGTCGCTACGTATTCTTATTAGAAGTTGATGTCCTCGATTTGCAAAAAAAGGCTTCAAGTAATGATAAACATGAAAAAATAACATTGTATTCCAATGATGCAAACTTCAACGTCATAAAATTTATCTATTGGTAAATTCCAGTAAGTAGTCTACTAGTGAAAATTCGTAACAAAGGCACACAAACGCATAACAAATTATCAGTAAATTCAGAGAACTAATAATTCTAGAACTTACTACTCTTCCTAGTAAAACCTAGTCTTACTAGGGTAAACGTATTCAAACTGCAAACAGGTTTTAACTGTAAGATATACATATATACCAGGCGAGGCAACAACTATTAGCAGTACAAATATTTTGCAAACTATTTGCAAAAAAATGCTTTGGGTAATGATGAAGATGGATAAATGAGGAACGAAAAAAATATCGTTGCATTCCAACGTTGCAAACATCAACATCCTAAAATGTATTTATCAGTAAATTGTAGTTTTTCGTAGTAAAAAGTAGTTGTAACGAAGGCATTCATTATCTGTAAATTCTAAGAACTTATCGTTCTGGAACTTATCGTTCTAGAACTTACTATTGTTTCTGGTAAAAACTAGTTTTTACATATATACCGTGTGAGGCAACAGCTATTAGCAGTATGAATATTGGCTAACCTATTAGACTTAGGAGAGTACTTTTCCTACAAAAGTTGCATGGTTCGAAGGAGGTCATCGAGTGATGGCTATGAGGTTCATCCAGGTGGATGTACTTCAGAGATTTCAATGTCATCTCCGCTTTTTTTAAAACGGGACCACTATTTTTTTACCGCATTCTATCAAGGAAATAAAAATAAGTTCATACACCAAATTTGAAGATGATCGATCAAGATTTGCTATGAAAAATCGATAAAAAAGAAACTTCCATTTTTTAAACCATAAACGATTTTAACAAACGGTGCAGACACTTACTTCTATAAAAGTTGCTCAAAGTGGTGACTGCGACATTTAATGCACGCTTGCAATCTGATTCGCATGGATTGTATTGTCTTTTTAATCACGTCAGTCTGTATCAACGAACAGGCTTTAATTGAGGTTTCAATAGTTTAATAGTAAGGCAAAGGAAAGCGGTGAGAAGTTTGTGATTTCCATAATAATGTGTGTTCTCTTCAATGAAAGGTACTACCGCAGAATTTCCTTCTGTGAGTAAAGAATTCAATTTTCCGCAAAACTTCTTTTCTATCGATCTTTTATACTAAATCTTGATCGATCATCTTGGAATTTGGTGTGTGAACTAATTCTAAGTTCCTTGATAAAATTTTGAAAAGCGAATAATGGTTCCGAATTTAAAAAACGGAGATGACCTTAAAATCTCCGAAGCGGCTCCACCTGGATAAACCTCGTAGCCACCACTCAATGACCCCATTCGAATTATGGAACTTTTGTAGGAAAAGTTTTCGTCCAAGTCTGATAAGTTAGAAAATATTTATACTGCTGATAGTTGTTATCTTACCCGATGTATTGTGTTGTCCAGAAAGTTTGTGACGATTTTTGGTAGGTTCCACATCGAAAAGTCGGCACCAACTTTCCTGATAACCCAATATATAAACATTATACGAGCTCTTCAATATTCATAATATTACCATTCCATTCCTAACGTTGTCTCGAATGCCCTTGGGGACTTCACGATCCAGTCCCTTTCACTTTTAGCCCACATTCGTGTCACTGCTGCCTTCGATACCCGGTGCATTGCATTTTCTCGACAAGGGCACAGGGAAACTGCGGAAATACCGTGCCGATAAAGGCTTCGTATATAATGCGTTGTGATTACGTTTCCATGGAAACGAGGTAGTACTGTTTGCACTCGGTAGTCGCGCGAACGGCTGTACGGTTGAACGGTGACCCATTCGAGTATTGTTTGCCTCGTTGGAATGCAACGTAAACTCCTAATCTCTTTCATCTCTTCGTTTTTATTATTCTGCAAAATCTCGTTTTTTTTTCGCAAAATCAGGTCGTCATTCTCCCGCGAGCATCATAAGAAAATGTTCGCGTAATTTTCATGGCCCAACTGGATGGAAAGGAACATTTATGGTCTTAAAGTTTGCATTGTTGAACCGTACCGAAAATTTAACTTTTTTTCTCAACCTAAAGATTGTTTTCTGCAAATAAAATTTTTCAAGCTTAGCAAAATGTCAAAAAACGTTTGAGTGATTTTAATAAGCTAAGAGTGTCCAAAAAATGTTGGTCTTTGACAAGAATTGACGAAATAACAGAATTTTCGTTGCATTCCAACGATACAAACTTCAACATCATGAAAATTGAAACAAAACTCAATGGCTACTGCATTCCAATATTGCAAACTTCAGCATGATACACACGCGCTACCTTACTACTCGGCATTCCATTGAGCAAACTCGGAAAACAGTATCAACGCTGCAAAACTGCTTGGCGAGAAACCTTCTGATATTTGGAACGAAACATTGTGCACTTGCGAGAATAAAGCGCCCGTTAAGGGGTCAGGCTACTATGATGGACCGTGAAGCAGGGTTATTAAAAAAATATATATTTTTGAAGGAATAAGTAAGATGATTGAAAAATCATTTGGACATTTATTTGTATGTACATTAATGATATTGAAGTTTGCATTGTTGGGATCAGACGAATATTTTTTTCTTTGTATTTGCCAATTTTCTTTGGCAGAACAAAATTACGGAAATTTTTTTTTGAGATTCTCAGAAGAAACCTGCGACCTAAATCCATCGAGAATGATTTTACATAACGATAAAAATAAAGTAGAAAGAAAAACTCGTTGCTTTCCAATGATGCAAACTTCAATAACATTGTACATTAACGAACTTGTGTACAAAATTTCATTTAAAGATATTAATAGTACGGTATAGCATAGCTCTTTACTTCCAAGTAAACCCTCGCAGGTTTTTACCCAGTTCTCCCCTCCGTTACCCTTTTATACGCCTCCTTTTTTTTGTTAACATTTGTCTTTCCTCCTCTTTCTCCTTTATGCTTCCTGTCTTACCATGCACGAAGGCTCTCACAAACTCATACAATTCTTGGATCGGCTTCCCTTTAATTTCTCTATTAATTTTTCCTTTCAGTGCCTCCACCTTGTAGCCCTTCGCCATTTTTCTAAACCATTTACCACTTCCTTATTCATTTTTTTCTTCCTTTCCTGCATTCAAGTATGTGTTCCCAACTTTGTTCTTTCCGATTGTTGTTCCGCTCCCTCCATATCTTCGTCTCTTATTCTTTGCCATATTGCTTCCACTCCTTTTAAAATAATTAATAATTAAAGAATGTATAAACAATCTTGTGAAGGACCTTCGAACGTGAGGGGCTCAACGGTGTATATTACAGTCGTGCTGTCGCTGAAAAACCCCGTAATGGGAAAGAATTAGAGGAAGGCCACTTTTTTGACGGGTAATTCTGTAGGTGCCGCGGGTGCTAAATCCATCTATGTCTAGAAATCGGGGTGCAGGGTTTTTGCTAAGAGGATAAAGGGGGATGGGGGTGGATTGATGCCAAACTACAACCCCTACGAGGTCGGCGCCGTGAGACAAAATGTTCAGAAAAATCCGCGCTTTAGTTTTGTCCACCGCGCCGCAGTCGTGGAAGTTCATTTTAGGGGTGAAAAAGTGGGGTGAAATCTTGAAAAATCAGTTTTAATTCAATAACCCTTTAGGAAAAATTCGTAGACTTTTTCTTCAAATGGGAACGCTGTAGCCCTTGAAAAGACGCGTCGATCGAGTATCTGATCATCCCTCTCCGATAATATCTTCAGCCCCCAAATAATTGTTGAAATACAAAAAAAAATGTTTTATTGAATAACTCAAAAACAATCGATTTTTCGGGTATGGTTTAAATGTACGAAATGTAGGGAATAATTTTTTTCTATATTTTCGTTTCTATGGACCACCCGTGAATTTTGGTTTTCCACCCCTCTCGGGGGTTGAATATTCAAAATGAAAGTCTGGGAAAACTATTGACCGCACGAATTCGCCGCCGTGGAACAATTTGTAGCTTAAGGTAGAACGATCGCGCGCACTTGATTTCTATAGATTTTGTTTAAATTTTAACTCGGCATTGTTCACATCATTATGGATAATGGAGTGAAATTTCCGAACATTCGACTATTTAGATTGAGCGATGATGGGTTTAAAAATTTCAACTTTTAAGGCGTTATCCCCACTTGTAGCGCAAGAAAAGGCCTTTTTCATGAATTTTTTTAAAGAAAACTACAAAACTTTTTTAATCGATCAATATACCATCTTAAAGAACACATCTTGAAGAACTTTCAGTAATTTTTTTATTGAAAAATATTACATTGTTTAGTGGCAAATGGCCGTCAATGAAATAATGTTTTTATATACACGGTTTGCGGTGACCAACATTGCGGCGAAGTGGATCATCTGAAAAAAAAATGCGGATGGATTTAGTCAAATATAAGTATAAACTAGTCTTTAATCGGAGGATTTTAAAAAATATTCATTTTTCACAAAATGGCGGACAGTCAAAGTTAATGGTTCGATTTTAACGAAAAAAAAACGGCCGTTTTTTTTGCTATAAAACGGCCATTTTTTTTCGAAAAAACAAATCGAACGATTAAAGACTACATTTTTATGTATTAAATAAGCCTGCAAATTTTCAAGAAGATCGGTTCATTAGTGTTCGAGTAATCTTGGTCACCGACTTCAGAAATGCCATTTTGAGAAAAACGCGTTTAAAGTTTCTCTTTCAACGCTCTTTCAACGCGGATTCTTCTCTTTCAACGCTCATATCTCAGTCAATTTTGTTCGGATCGACTTGAAATTTTCAGGACATATTCTCAGATACTTATACTTCAAAAAAATGCAATAAAAAAAATCGATTTTTTCAAAATCGCAAGTGGGTTTAACCCTTTAACACTGCAGGGACCATTGACCTAACGTCAGGTCATATAGTTCGTCGTACCATTCTATTGTGTTTATAAATTTTGAAAACAAATTATGTTTCGATAGCAAACTAGTTAGGGAAAGAGTGAAAACATATTAGATTGCCTTTAGTATTCAGTTTTGCTAAAAACGTTCAGTAACGACAAAATAATTCTCCGTGAAAAACATTTGTCCCCTATAATGAGACAGATGGCAACACCACAGAACAGTTATGTTCAATATTTCGAGAAAAAATCATTATTATCGTGTTTCTAAAGTTAAAAACATTTTTAAAAAACAATATTTGCGTTATAAATATTAATATTTAATATTGTTTATGTTGTCTTCATTAAGAAATAAAAGTGTTGGTTAATTCAAAACTAAATAAAAACTTTGTTCGATTAGAAATAACTTCCAAATAAAAATTTGTGTTGCAGTATTATTCTAAATATGCCGCGCAAACTTAGGTCATTGGATACGTGGAACGATGCGGTGTTGCCATATGTCTTCTTATTATAGGAGACAAATATTTTTTACGGAAAATTATTCTGTCTAAATTTCAATGCAGACCCTGCAGTGTTAAAAGTTGCAACTTCAAAACCCATTATCTCTCAATCTGAATAGTTGACTGTTCTGGAAATTCACTCAAACATGCATGATATGAACAATGTCTGGTAAAAATTTGAACAAAATCTATGCAAAAAAAAGCGCGCGCTCGGTCTATCTTAAACCCTCAACTACATTTGTCTCCACGCCAAACTCGTATCTCTTTATTTTCGGTCAATAGTTTTCCCAGAATTTCATTTTGAATTTTCAACTCCCGAGAGAGATTGGAAAAAGCAAAATTCAAGGGTGGTCCATCCAAACGAAAATATAGAGAAAATTATTCTGTACATTTCGTACATTTAAACCATCCCCGAAACATTGATTGTTTTGGAGTAATTCAATAAACAACTTTTTTTTATACTTTAACAAGTTTTTGGGGGTGAAGATGTTATTGGCGAGGGATGACCAAATACTCGATCGATGCATCTTTTCAAGGGCTACAACGTTTCTATTTGAACAAAAATTGTGTGCATTTTTCCTAAAGAGTTATCGAATTAAAACTAATTTATCAAAATTTCCCCCCACTTTTTTTACCCTCGAAATGAACTTCCACGACTTCGACGCTTTGGACAAAAATAAAGCCCCGATTTTTCGAAACATTTTGTCTCCCGGCGCTGACCTTGTGGGGGTTGTAGTTTGGCATAAATTCACCCCCATCCCCCTTTATCCCCTAAAACAAACCCTACACCCCGATTTTTAGGCAAACTTGGATTTAGCACCCGCGGCACCTGCAAAATCACCTGTCAAAAAACTAGCCTTCTTCTAATTTATTCCGATTCCAATATACAGCACGACTGTACTAGTACTTGATTTTGGCCACCCGGTTGATCTGAAACAAAAAAAACGAGCTCTTTCTTCAAATAAATAATATTGGCTAAGACTTAACCCAGTTTTTGCTTGTTATCGTGTTTCAATCTTAAAAAAAATATTTTAATGTTTAACCTATTTTTCGAGGAAGAATGACATCATTATTGTTAATACGGTGCAACAATCTACGATTCTTGCACCATATGTTAGAACTTCCCCTTCAATTTGAGTTGCCCCAAGCGACCATTGATTTTCTTTTATTTTCACAGTAGCCTACAGTCACCTTAATCGAGTATTTGTTTTTCAGAAAAAAGCGCTGGCGAGCGATCTATACGAGCAGGTCTTCTACAGTCTGGATCTGATAGAAAAAGATTATTTCGGGCTTCAGTACACGGACAGTAACAATGTGCAGCACTGGCTGGATCCCACCAAGCCGATTAAAAAGCAAATCAAAAGTGAGTGCTGCAAATGATAATGTTCGATGCATCGAGGAGCACGCACCCGAGTTCGAAAGTTTCACAGCTCTATTCCCATAGAAAACGAAAAGGGTGCATCAAAAGTACTCTCGTAGCTTGATCCTGCCGAATAATTGAATTTTTGGGCCAATTGTATCGCTGAAGAGATAGCTCTGAAGCTTTCGTACGCAGAGATGGTCGTCGTTCGAATGAAAAAAAATTCTTCGTTCACCTTCGTGCACCACAGACAGTGGGGAACGTTTCGTTGGCACAAGTTCCGCTAAACGCAAACAAGTTTTAGTGGGGAATTTTCATTCCAGCTACGGCCATCGGGTGCTTCGAACGTGCTACATTGCTCCCGATTGTAACGCTCGATACAATTGACGAATGCTTTGTGACGAGAGAGGGAGAGAGAGAAGAATAGAAAAATAAATAAACATTTAATACGTTTTTGGACTTGCCACAGAAGTTGGTCAGGGCGCGACAGCAACTACCGCTAAATAATTTACTTGAGATACACACCCAGATCACTAACAATCCAAGGTAGTTCTTATATTACCCTCTAGAGGCTAGATCTTTCGCAATTTCATTCTAGATATTGCTTTGGGATTTTTTTTTTGGCTCACACAATCATACTTGACACCCACATTCGTCAAAAGAGTCTGCTTGTAAAAAAAACGTATTTTTTTTCTCATCAACGCTCGGCCCATTAGTCTTTTCGATGTGCATTCGCATCATTCATTTTCCATTGGAGACGTTCTTGCCATTCTAACGTTTCATGCATTCGGCACAGTCGGACCGCCGTACACGCTGCGGCTGAAGGTGAAATTTTATTCCTCGGAGCCGAACACGTTGCGCGAGGAATTGACGCGCTATCAGTTCTTTCTGCAATTGAAGCAGGACATTTTGGAAGGAAGGCTCAACTGCCCTCATCAGACTGCCGTTCAGCTCGCGGCCCTCGCACTCCAATGTAATGACAACGGAAGACATTTTTTAGGTTGTTCAAGTGTGCATTGTTGGAAGACAACGAAAATTTTTACTTTCCTCTTTTCTCCCCCTATTTATTGTTCTCCAAATTCATTCACGATAGATTGAGGTTGCAGGTCTCTAATGAGAATCTTTTAAAAAGTTAGCACTAACTTCGATCTGCCAGAAAAAGTGGCAATTAGAAAAAAAAAATATTTCCGTTGCGTTCCAACGATGCAAACTTCAATATCATCATTTTTTCTTCCTGTTTACCTTAAGACGTAAACCACGTCGATTCTCCGATAATTTTTTTCACGAAGTCTGCTTGATACGGGGGAAAAAACATTTCGGGCCTGGTTTAAACATACTTGGACCGAGCAAAATGATTGCAAAAAAAATGGAAGCTTTCGTCGTCGGAAGTAGGCGTGTTTGCAGCGCTGCACGAAATGCACGGGTCGATTGTTGACATCGTAACTCACCGTAGAATTGCCCGGGATGAAAAATCCAAGAAGTTTATCGGAATACGTGAGTGTGGTGTTCGCGTGTACTAAAATCAAGCCCGTAAATCTACTTGGTGAATTTTCCCGCGAGTTCAAACGTAGTTTCGAATAAAGGCCTTTTTCGGCGCGCATATATGATTTTTCAAAACAAAAAAAAAACTACGGGTGGGTGTAAATCAATAATTTTCGTACGACTGGGAGGAGAATGGGTAATGGATTTTGAAAATCGCTTGATAATTGCAGCCTATATCGCGTCGTTATGAGAAAAAAAACGCAAAAAAAACTCGAAAATTATAACTCGCGATTTCACACTTGTTTATGGAATTATTGAAGTGTAGAGTGAAAATATGAAGAAAAAAAATGATGATTTAAAAAATGTTGATGGGAGTGTACCCTTGATCGAGCGGCCCGTGGGGTTTTCCGACGACTGCGTCTAAGTATACGAATTACAGCCGAATTGGGTGACTACGATGCGTCGGTGCACACAGCGGCGACGATCTCCGAGTTTCGTTTCATCCCCGGGCAAACGGAACAAATGGAGCTTCAGATACTCGAGGAATACGCGAACTGCTCGGGTCTGAGTCCGGCACAGGCGGAATCCTCGTACCTGAGCAAAGCCAAGTGGTTGGACATGTACGGTGTTGATATGCACATGGTAATGGGTAAGGACGCGTGTGAATATTCCCTCGGCTTGACGCCAACGGGGATCCTCGTGTTCGAGGGCAATCAGAAGATCGGCCTCTTCTTCTGGCCGAAGATTGGCCGTCTCGACTTCAAGAAGAAGAAGCTCACCCTCGTAGTGGTGGAGGAGGACGACGAAGGTCGGGGCGAACAGGAGCACACTTTCGTCTTTCGCCTCGTCAACGAGAAGGCGTGCAAGCACCTATGGAAATGCGCCGTCGAGCATCACGCGTTCTTCCGTCTTCGAGCACCGGTCAAAGGTGCAAGCGGTCGCCAGAATTTCTTCCGTATGGGCTCGCGATTTCGTTACAGCGGCAAAACCGAGTTTCAAACGACTCAGCTGAATCGAGCCCGGCGCACCGTCCAATTCGAGCGACGGCCGAGCCAACGTTACGCTCGACGTCAGAGCCACGTTTTGCGAGAACGCCAGAGACAAAGAACGGATCAAGCGCCCCCGTCTACGACCGGTGAGCATCCCAAGCAAGGTGAAGAAAAAACTTGCAAATTAGCAACTGCCACATTCCTGCAGCGTCATTTTATTCAGGTCATGTTTTTAACCCTCAATCCGTGAAGGCATTTGAGGCACCTTGATCCCGTGACCTTGGGTCGTTTTCGTTTTTGCACTACCAAACCAACAATTGTCAATGAAAAAATCAAATTTTCTTTCTCATGTTTAATTTTTTTTTCGTTAAATATTACGCAACCTGCGAAGAAAATGATTTTGGGCAGGATGAAAACGACCCAGGTTCACGGATTGTTAAAGATGATTGAAGATTGGTTAAAGATGACTTGGTTGGTTGAAGATTGGTTAAAGATTGGTTAAAGATGGTTAAAGATTGGTTGAAGATTGGTTAAATATTGGTTAAAGATGACTTGGAAAAAACTATGTGGGCGAAATAAAATGACGCCCAAAGTTCCAATTTGCACGATTTTTTTCCCCCACAAGTGCATTTTAACGGATTACACCTAGCTCGTGGCCGGAAAAAAGATAAATTCCCGTGATTTTATCTGGGGAAACGTGTGTAGGTTTGCAAATCATTTTTTTTCCTGTTAAAGAATGTGGTTTTTAATATCTTTCACAATTTTTATATTGAAAATATTCATAAATGTGGTAGGTGCAATGATTTGTGCAAAACGTTATTGAAAAACGTTCTTCGCGGTTACCCCTGCTGATCGGAAACAAGCAATCCAAAATTTTAAAAACAAACGCTTTTACTTTTTGCATGAAATTATCCAGTCCTTGGACGAAGGATTTGATCAAATATTGATCTTTGAAAAAGTGGCCGCAATCCGAAGTGAAAGTACAACATGATTTTTAAAAACTATAGAACGAAAAATAAATCCTTCGTTCAAGCACTCCTTGTGGATATGCAAAACAAGATTGTAAAATTTTAACGTCGATCGATGCAGTGATTTTTGAGACATCATCATCACCAATTTTGAAAATGTTATTTTGCGAAAAACGCTTCTAAAGTTCGCTGGTTCGCGAATCTCACCCATAAACGCCCAAAACTCCCTCAATTTCAAACGGATGGATTTAATATTTTCAAAGAATATCTTTGAAATGTTATATTTTGAGAATCCGTCAAAAACGAAAGATCGATATTTTCAAACATTTAAAATCGGTGTAAGCCCTCAATAATGCGGGCTTCGTACATAGCTAACCATCGCTAGGCGAAATATAAGCCTTCGTATCGAAATGTTAAGTAAATTATCCTGAGCGGATATTTGAAGTTTTCGAAAAGTTATATCGTAAAAAGACGTTTTTAAAATGAAAATCCCGATTCCCTCAGTCTTGTACAAGTCATTAAGATAGTAACGACATTAAAATCGTGTTTATGAAAATTTAATATCCCTTGAAATTTAAACCGTTTAGTCGGTTTCTCGAAATTTAATTCGAAAATACCTCGTCTGATACGTCATTTCCGTACAGAAATTTGGCCAGTTATCTCGAAAATTTCCAAAGTTACAGCACTGGAAAAAACATTTTTCTAGAAATTTGAAACTCCCTGAACCCTAAACCGTTTCGGGAATTTACACAAAGTTCATTTCGACTATACTTCTTACGATACACCGTAACTGTGCGAAAAATCATCTCGGTATTGCGTAAAAAAGTCCATGTATCAAAAAATTCCGAACCCATTTTCATGAAAATCTCGATTTTTAAATATTTTTTCGTAATAATCTATCCTCGACGAGGGAAGAAAAACGTAAAGTCATGAATTCTTTCTCCTTCGCAGGTGAAGAGGAGCCAATGCAGCGATTTCCGAGTAAATCCAGCACGAAATCATCCGTGGCACAGGAGCAAGAAGCGGCCACCAACATCGCTTCGTCGCCATTGATGGACTCGCTGTTGAAGTCCCTCGCAAAGGATCAACAACCGCAGGAAACGAACAACGAGTCGAGCGGAACAAACAGCCAGAAAGATTCGGATCTCTCGAAGCCGAGTTTTGCCGTAACTACGACGTCGAATATCAACAACAATAATAACTCGGCCTCAACGCCAGTGCCAAATAATCAAATCGGTGCTACGTCACTGACCAATCCGCGATCGCCGATACCGCCCGAGGCCTTGAAGTGCAACATACTCAAAGCGAAATCTTTGGATATGCAAAAGAGCTCGAATTTACTGACACTCACGAGCGTGGAGGATTCGCCGAATGCCTTGAAGAAAAATCACTGTACCGAAGCGGCGACCATCGTCTCCGTCGTAAGTCTGTTTTTTTGTCGATTTTGGGCCGAACACGCTGGATCGACATCGATCGATCGTTGCCTACGAATAATGATCGTCATAGACTGTCAATTTTCCTTTGCCTTCGTTGGTTTGTTGTCCAATCGTCTTAAAGCCGAAATCCCCTTCGTTTTTTCTCACGTTAAGAGGAAATGTCGAAAGTTTTTCGAAATGCTTACACGTCTCTAGCCTAAATCGGACAACTAGGGGCTGATATATGTCGGATCGAAGAATTGCAATTTTGGGAAATCGGCGAAACCGGCCGGATGGTGATGAAAAGTGAATTTTGAGATTTTTACATTTCCGAAGGCACTATCCGATGTGAAAGTCATCGACGATTTCGAAAATCCCGGTCCTGCCCGCAAACAGGTGATATTTCCAAAAAATATTTGCGAAAAACTCTGTTTTGAGCAAAACCACGATACCGCTCCTTTGTGTTTTCGGTTATCAGAGCTTTGTCATAGTAAAATAATTAGATAGCCGGGTAATTCTAAGGGCATTTTCTAAGTCAATCAAAATGTTTTTCGGAAACCTGGTATCAAGCGGGCTATCAAAAATGCATCTTCGCTTTTCGGCTGCTCCAGAATCACCCTTTCGACTAAGGGTGAAACCAGACTAGCGTAATTTTGTGAGTTGTGAGTAGCGTAGTTAACGTTTGACTGAAATTCCGTTAGGCCGCTAGACGGACGTATTTTTTTCAATTGATTCTAAGAGTTTGCACGGGGTGTTTGTGTCAACATTTTGTGAGCAAGAAACCACTTGCCGGTCCGCTGGTTCGCCCCGAAGTCGGCTTGCCTGGCTTTTTTTGGGCAGCAGGAATTGAGATATCGGACGGGGTCCAACGGCATTCTCTGAGCTTATTAAAATCGTTTTCGGAAATAGGGTCATAAATCCCAAATGGTTAAGTGGCGGCTGAGATATGGCCGATTGAAAAAGTCCGATTTTAGCGTTTTGGCAAATCGATTTCTCGATCTCCAAAGACACTATCGGATATGAAATACGTCACTGTTTTTTTTTTATTTGCGACCCCATCCGCTAGAAATTGATATTTCATGAAAATATTTCCGAAAAACCTTATTTTCGGAAAAACGATCCGCTGGGTCGACCCAAAGTCGGCCTACCGGATTTTGCCAAATTTTCCGAGCCTGTCCCTTTAGCTGGAAACGTGTAAGTACACAATGGGGAGATGTCACGTATATTTTCTTGTGATATTCTGTTTTCTTTGTGCTGTTGATCATGTCTGAACCATTATTACTCGATCGTGTAACAGAACGTCGCGTAAGTTGGTGTTTTTTTTCGTAGCGATGATATCGATACTTCTCGCGTATACTTAGGTACACTTCTCGCGGATCGTCACTCTTGTAGACTTTCTCTCATAGGAATGGTACAGTAAATGACTCGCGCCATAATGTCGAAGATAACGATGACGTATTTGGCGAGAAAGCGCGCTTGGGTCTGAACTTGGATATAACATATTATATACCGTGTGTTCCGTTTATCTTCAGACATCGAAATAACTCAATAACAGCAAAGTAAAGTGAGAAATCCCAAAACACGTATCGATTAGATTCAAGCAAGGAATAAATGGCAAGATCATTTTTTGGGTGTAGTGCCGAAAAGCCCATACCGCCGATTAATTTGGAATTGCGTGTACCCATGTATTTTCACACGCTGATCACGAATATGATATTGAAAAAACCCGCAAATTTGATTTTCAAGTTTAAAACTCACAAGAACTGATTTTTTCAAAATTTTTTCTATTTTATTTTAATAAATGTTGATCTTAGAGACAAATGTTGTCTACAAAAGTTGTAGCCTATAAAAAAATTGATCTTTTATGTTCCATACAGTTTTTTTACCTAAAACCATTCTGTTTCGAGAACAATGGGGTAATGTCCCAATAAGTACATTTTGCTAAATCCCATTAGTTTCGATATTGTCTACCTACGCACTTTACCGCGGGAAGGTTGAAGTTTAGTCTTTAAAGTGCATGTTTATTTCCTTTTTTTTGTATTTTATTTTATTTTTTGCTTTTTTTTTCGTTTGGATTTAGAGACTAAACTGCACTTTAAATACTAAACTCCAACCTTCCCGCGGTAAAGTCCGTAAGTAGATAATATCGAAACTAATGGAGTTTAGCCAAATGTACTTATTGGAGCATTATCCCATTTTTCTCGAAACAGAATGGTTTTAGACGAAACCTGTTTGTAACATAAAAGATTTATCTTTTTATAGGCTACGATCTTTGTAGGAAACGTTTGTCTCTAAGATCAACATTTATTAAAATAAAATAGAAAAACTGTTTGAAAAATCAGTTTTTGTGAGTTTTGAACTTGAAAATCAAATTTGCGGGTATTTTCACTATCATATTCGTGATCAGCGAGTCAGAATACATGGACACGCGATATTCCAAATAAATCAGCGATGTGTGCTTTTCGGAACTTTAACCAAGTTTTTAAATTTAGTGGACGTTTTGAACGTGATTTCAAGATCAACGTTTTTTTTTCAACGGAAACTACATTTATTGTAGCGACATTTTCTTCTACGTAAAAAAACCGGTTGGTTTGTTCGAAACATTCTTTTATTTGGCCATTACTTTCGGACATGTTTTAAAACTTTTTTTAACAATGATTTGAAATGCTTATCTCAGTATCCGCAGGGAGACTCTCTTTTTAGTTAATCAATTATTTACTCGCCGTGTTAATTGATGTTTGGAACCGGAAGGCCGTCATTATCAATGTCTTAAGTAATTGAAAAAAAGCAATGGCCATAAAAAAAATGTTCCCAACAAAAGTTGCCTACGTAAAAGTTTTTTTACGTAGATTAAATTATCGCTATAAAAAATTTAGGTTTCCATCTAAAAAAAACAATTGACCTCGAAAACGTTCACTGAATAAAAAAGTTATCTAGCCATTTCACTCCTCGTTGGAATCTACTCAATACGTCAATTCGAATTTTTCGATTTACTCCGCTATTCTTGACTTCTTTCGAGTTCCCAAAATAAATGTGACACCCTGTAGACATGCGCAGACGTCAGTAATTACGGAAGTAATCACACAAGTTCCGTTACCGCGCTCCGGCAAACGGGATCTACCATAACGAATTGAAGAAACGACGGAAAAGCCATTAGCCTCAGCCCTCAAGGATTTTTCCCCCCGTTTTATAGCAGAGAGGTTGAATTGTCGCGATTCGTGTTTCATTTGACTGTCGTTTTTCTAGGCTGCATCATTCAATACCGAATTCACTGACCAGGACTTTTGAATCCGATAGTAGACTTGAAAGCTTCCCCACGTCCGTCGACCTGATACTCCGGTCGAGCCGCCGAAAACCTTCCGTACGTGGAGTTTAGAGAGCGTCGTTTTATAATAATGTCTGGCCAGATATAGATTCCAACGAAATTGTCGCCATCAGTATGGAAGACTTTAATCCAGTGCTTTGGCTTCAGGCGTAGAACGGATGTTTGGCGTGTTTTTCGCGTCTTTTTTAATATTATTATTATTGTCATTATTACATCTTCGCCAGATTTTTTTTCGCTAAGCTGCAGCGCTCTTCCTCCAATGTCCCAATTTATTCGTCCCCTTTTGGCAATCAATAACAACAGACAAAAACCCAGACAAACCTTGCGTATCTTAAATTCTGTATGTCCTATTGGCAAGAGGATTTTTTCTTGGCACAAAAAGATGTACGAATTGAATTGTTTATTTTTCGGTCTGTCGGGGGGATTCAGGGAGGCGACAAGCTCACGCTTCCGGTCAGTGGTGGAAGTACAACGACAAATGCCATTGAGGAGTTAGTGACGGTGACACACTTTTCCGTGGACGATTGGGGACAGGTCGAGCAGAAGACGACACCGGCCTTAACGAGTACCACGAGTCATCTTCAAAATCCATTTAATCCATTTATACGTGAAAGCGACGTCAGCGACAATTGTACAGAAGCGAGTGGCGAGACTGCAAACGGGGCGAAAGTTTGGCCCGAAGAGCCAACGAAGAAGAGTACAAACCCGTTTATCGACTCGAATCCTTTTTTGGGCTCGCTCAATCCCTTTACCGAGCCACAATACGAGTTGGAGAAGAAAGAGGACGAGGAAACGAGACGAGAAGCCGATGCTGAAGTTACGAAGAGCGAAGACGCGGGAAGCAACACCGCAACGGTCGCAATTAAGGTAGTAGAGTTTTTTCACAATGGAAATAACTTCCGAATAGGTCTTACCTCCGATTTGGGTGGAATTTTGCACAGACTTTCTTTTCGACTATATAAGTCTTTTCCCAAAAGGAATTTTGGCGCATCGCAATAGTTTTCGGGGTATCCAATTTTCACATCTGATAAATTAATGCGCGTATATATGTATATTTATCGTAACGCGCTACTGCTATCCCTACTTTATGGACATGATCGACCAATAAATCCCACGAAATTCAAACAAGCACAACCCAGCGGAATTGATCCTGAACAAAACCCAAACAAACACAACCAAACCCAGCAAAACCCTATGCAGCCCAAAAACATAACCATAAATAAGGAAAATTTTGGCGTTACTAGGAACTTGATAAAGTATAACATCATCGATGATTATTGTGAAAAAACTGCGTCAGCGAATGTTCTATATAACTCACAATAAAATTTGAAGGCATTTATAACTATATATATTTATGTCACGAGATTATTTATTATTAGCATTAACATTCAGTGTTGCCGATATGCGGCAACTTCGCTGCAGGCTGACAGCAATGCTCTTCATGCGCCAGCCAAGTTTTGTAATTTTTCATCAAACCTTGATGGTTCAATATTGAATATATATGGTTTACGATGGGTGGGTTTCTTTTTTATCTAAATGTTTACAAAGGTTTAGTTTGCGTTAATTCGTGTCTAGAAATGGTTTATCTTGGTGCTAAATAGCCAAAAAAATAACATCACCCGTAGCATGAACGTCTTGCCGATCTGACCGCACGTAAAATTACATACATTAAATTATTTTTATCTCTTGTGTTTTGTGGTGACATTTTTTTGTTTAATTCGTAAAGGCTCGGTATAGTCTAGACCAGGCTTGCCGAACCTGGGGTCCACGAGCATGGCCCAGGGGGTCCGCGGACAACGTGAATAAAGATACAAAATTGACGAACGAGACGGCGGAAGGGCGTTATAGGGGTTCGCCGTTGAAAAAAGTTGGGAAAGGCTGGTCTAGACAATAACATATATTTTTTCACATTTAATCTTGGATCGTGGCCAAAGATCCGACCTACTTAAGATTCGAGCAAACGATAATTAGAGATTCTGATATATCGTGTGAGGATTGTGATGCCTTGTTTTTTTTGTGGTTGTAGGATGAGCGCAGCGCCGCGTCAGATATTAGTCCATGGTTCGTCGCTGATCCATCGCCGGCTGCTCTTACTGTGGAAATTTCTCCGACGAAACCGTCCGTAATACAGCGAAAAACGATGATAACAACTCAACTGTAACGACGATATATTCGCAATAAGAAAAGAAACATTCCTTCGGTACTTAATTTACTGGTGGTATAGAGATTTTACCTGGTACTTAGATTCGAGAGAGACGTTTTTTTTTCCGTCACAATGTATGAGATAACATTTTTACTGCCTGCATAAACGATGGTATTCTGTGTACTATCGCGAATCAATAAATGCGCTTTCAAAGCCCGTTAACGTAGTTCTCGTGCCACAATAGCGTGAAAAACTTATTCTCGTAATATACATAGTAAAATATAAGAGAATTTACGTGCCTTGAACTTTTTATTGAATTTATATACCTTACGCCGTTACGCGTTAAAGAACCGTCTGGGTAGACGGTTTTTAGGTGGTGGGGAGAGTATTCTTACGAACGACGATCGCGCAGCGTCCATTTTCGACCGACTGAGTACACGCGGCTCTTCGAGCGTCGGCATTTCGTTCAGTGATGGCGCGGCATTTCGAATGTGCAAAATTGAGAAACGTCGAGACGATCACTTGTATACACCAGACTGGTGTAATAAAACGCTTGTATCAATGATTTCGTGCAACGGTAACGTCGTTACGTACAGAAAGATTCGAATTCGTGAAATGTCCCGCTCTTTTCAATATCCATCTGTGGGTACGTCAACGCTGGATCGCTGCTACTCGATCCGTCTTCTAGTCTCGGCATAAGTTTCATCTTTTTCGTTATTGTATTTGAGAGAAAGAAAAACTGTCGATAATTTTCTTTTCTTTTTTCACCATTATTCGAATAATGGTACTCCGCCGTCTGATATTTTTGCACGAAAATATATCGACGTGTTAACTTGTAATATTGAAAGAACGACGATAGTGTCAGCGTTCGGCAGAGTTGCTATAGGCGATACGTGCAAAAGTTGCTAACTTTGGCATCGAGTAGCTCGAGTTAGAAACGGTGAATCTCGTTGAAATTCTACGAACAACTAGACACTACCGTTCCGTTCGTACGCTATGAGTTTGAATAAATTCTGTCGAAAGAGGCATTCGCACCCGTGGTAAAGTACACTCGGCGTGAATATCTGGGGCATCGTCGACCATCCATTGACACGATATCGATGTAACAGGATTTTATTATTTATCAGCATTTATAGACATCATTTACAACTCACATTTCATCACTAGATTCCTTTCTTGGGGCGTTGAATTCCTTCGTGGTTGGCTTCAACACTGAAAACAATTTGTCCGTCACTGTCGGATGCATGCTCATCTGCAATTCCGTCAACGACTCCTCCGTCTGAAACGAGATTGAGAGCGATTTTTTTCCACTAATAGCGCAATTCGAAACATCAGAGAATTTTAAAAAACGGGATGACTCTTACGGACCTGTCGCAGTAGCTGAGCCGCGGTGTGCAATACCCTCTGCCATTTTCGCATTTCCACATTATGAAGACTCTCCTGTTGTTGCAACAATGTTATCCAGTCTTCGTCGCTCTTCGGAGTGTTTCTGAACGGGGGAAAAAAAAACAGAGAAAACGCGAGGACGTAGACAGTGAGATCATGAGGCGACGATAAGTCAGCCAGTTTATGGAAAATGGCAATGGGAATTGTTTGGATCAAGGATCCCGATAGTAGACTAGCTATGCTCAATATCTAATCCAAATGGCAGTTAGGGGTGTGATTCCGACCCAGCAGGAAGTTAAGGCTGTGGTTCTGACCCAAACGGAAGTTGGGGGTGTTTTTTTAACCCAAACGCATGTTTGGGATGTGATTCTGAACCCAAACGGTAGTTGGGGGGTGTGAGTCTGACCCATACGGGAGATGGGGGTGTTTTCTGCCTCAAACGGAAGTTCGGGGTGTGAGTCTGACCCAAACTGAAGTTCGGGGTGTGATTCTGCCTCAAACGGAGGTTGATGGTGTGATTTTGATGTAAACGGAAATTAGGTGTGTGGTTCTGACAAAAACAGAAGTAAGGGTGTGTTTCTAATCCGAAGGAAAGTTAGGGCTGTTTTTCTGACCAAAACGGAGGTTGAAGGTGGGTTCCGAGCCAAATGGAAGCCAGGACTATGATTCTAGACCAAACAGGTGCGTAATTCATTTATCTAACCCGAACAAAGGTCAGAGGTGTGATTCTAACCCAAACGGGGCTGAACATCTTTCTAACATGGGCACCTAACCCAGACCTTGAGATAGACCACTAGTTTAGAGCCCAGAAAAAAAAGCGAATTTCGATAATATGAACGATTTTATGGACATCCAGCTGACAGCATGGAAATTCCGCTCAGTGACTATCTTCATGGCTTTGTATCTTTAGATATCACATATCATCAAGTATCTTTACAATTTTTTTCACCAGATTTCGTTCCAAAACGGCGACGCTGAAGTTGGATAAGGCCTTCGTCTTGGTAGAGTTCTGCGGCCGGCAACATTACATCGCCAATTCTTCAACGATTGACTCTTATTTTTCTTTTTGAACGTTGTAAGAACATTTAACATCAAAGTACGTAGGGGTCTTTTCATACGTTAAAGTTTTTTGGCGAAAAAATTATGTTCGTCGATTTTTTTTTACCGAAAACAATGTTTTTCCAAACATGCACTATTTTATAAAAAATCGCTATTTTTATCGATTTCTCTGCACACTTCGAAAGCAAATTTTATTTAGAACTCAAATAACTTTGAATTTGCGTTCCGCGTAAAAAATATTGAAGAACTCTTGCCGGCCGCAGGACACTATCAGGCAAACGTGACTGGCTTCATCCAACTTCAGCTCTGCATTTGGTTACAAAATCTTGTGAAAAAATTTGTATCGATACTCGAAGATACGTAGCGCAAAGGCCACTGAACGGGATTTTCATTTCATCAACTGGGTATTCGCAAAAAAAATGGGCGAAATTCACCTTTTTCCGGGCTCTAGACTGGTAGTCTCCCTCAACATACATTATACGAAAAAAGTATCTGCACACCTAGCTCTTTCAAATCGCACAAAGTTACCAAAAGCCGGAAATGGGGTGCCTCGATCCAAACAATCTCGGTATTTGTTTCGCGCATACGAACCTGAGAACGTGCAAATCCATTATCGTGTAGGCTGCCGCCTCCTCCAATCCCCACAATTTATAATATAGTAAACCGTTGATCAGAGCTAAACACAGTACGACGAGCAATAGTACCCAACTGACGACGCTTCCCGAGTCTCCTCGAATTCCTGCACCTGTGGAATTCACGGGGAAACGCGTTGATCGATTTTCTTTCCAATTTTTCAGCAGTCATTGGTGTACGAGCGCGTGTCGAAAAAAAAATTTCCACTTTTGGCCCTTCTTGTTCGGAGGGCCAAGAGTAAGAACGTTTTTTTTAACAGACTAGGGTGTCGGTTGGATGTAATCACCATTGATATTGTGGGTGTGCGGTTGATCGATGACAGCAGACTGTAGTTTGACGGGTAAATGGTCGGGGGCGTGGGACTGCAGATTGACGCTCGGACCGACCACGCGACGTCTCCTCCTCGTCTTTCTCTTAAGCCCGACGCCGACGCCAGACTCCTCACACTCGACGCTCAGCGCTTTAGCCAAACTGCAAAAATACTCTTCCATTCCGGCCCAACAATTCTTCTCGATGAGACCTGCGACGACGGTAAGGTCGAAAGAAAATTCATTTCCGTTGGATTCCAACGAGGCGAATTTCGACATTTTGGCAAATGTCCATTTTCAGCGTCTCGGAATTTTTGAACACATTTTCATTTTTCCCAGGGGGATCCTCCGTATCCTCTATGCTGAAGCAAACTTGCGTAACGCACCTTTCATCATAGCCCAAACGTGTTTTTTGAACTTGACCTCCGACCAAACGGTCAAAGCGCTCCCACCCTCGGAAACGCTGGACATGCAATAGTGTGTGAAGACCGTGAACGAGTCGGCGTACGGTATGCCGGCGTTGTTGCTCTCTATGTCTATGCTGTAATGATGGCCGGGTCTGCTACATGGCCGCATTACCTAAAAATTGAAAGAAATTTTTTGTTCCGTTGTACTGCTCGATGCGACGCGCGATAAAAGAAATGAAAAGAATAATCCCCGTTGCGGGTTTGCCGGGACGAAAAATGGTTGCTTACGGAGTCTGCATAAGCTTGACATTTCGAAAATAAGATTTTTTTTAACGATAGAACTACATATTTAGAATATTTTCCCGAAGTTTTCGAGCGGAATTCGGAAAACTTGAAACGTTACAGCCCGTCAACGCTGTGACGCACGGCGGGGATTCGGAGCGCACGCCGCAGGTAGAAGCAAGAACGCAGAGGAACAGGCAGAGATGGGCAAAAAAATTAAATTAACAATTATAATTATTACGGTAATTGATAGTTTAATTACTTTCTACCAGATTACTTAATTAATTAGTTAACACAGGTACCTAATGCAATTTAATTCAAATTCTATGTAAACTTTCAACACGTTTTTCGCAAAAGTGCATTTTTCGAAATTGGCGCGCAGAATTACTCAAGAACTATTAAGCCAATTGAGTTAAAACTTGGTATAAATATCCATAATATTGCTACCCTCTACTTGACGACAATTTTGTGCCCAAATTAAATGCGCTTGATTTTTTTTTCGGATGATTTGTTTCCGAGCAGCGGTGTCCACCGCGAAAGACTTTTTTCAAGGCGGACATCCCAAGTGACAGGTCCAAAAAATCGAATCCATTTTTTTGCACCAATTGCAAAAAATCATCCTTTAAAAAAAGAGTAAACATTTTCTTTGTGTAAATCGTACTTGAACTTTTTCTTTAAAAACGCGTTTTTCTCAAAACTCTATTTTTCAAATTGGCTTTCATGATGTCTCAAAACCTATTGAACGGATTTCGCTCAAGTTTTTATGCTATAGACAGCACAGCTATAGTTCTCACCCGAACTACAATATTTCTGATATGTGCCAGTTTTTTTTAGCTGAAGCAATCGGGACAAAAACACGAAATATGGAACTTTAATTTTCGATCTTTTTACTTTACTTCCGGTGATAGCCTCAAATCTAGAAATGCCGTTTGATTTATTTATTTCAGATGAGCAAAACCTCCGGAATCATGGCTGCCGTCAACCAACTTTTTTTTACACATGAGTGTCTTCCGAACGGAGTGTAGTCGATTTGACTCGTTATTTTTGTTTGATAGAATTCTGAGGGACTGTAAAAATGTTAATAAATGTGGGGTTAAAATTTAAAGATCGTGTGTTTTAATGGTTCATAAAAAAAATCGCAAAAAAAAGAAAAAAAAATAGCTGTCACATGGGATGACCCCGTTAAGCAGCGCTCTGCACAAGCCATTGTATCTACCACTTTTATAAATATTTTTCAATACAAAGATTGTAAAAGATACTTAAAACGATAATTTTTAATGTGAAAAAAGTTCGAAAACCTGCACACATTTTCCTAGAAAAAGTACACGGAAATTCCTGTTTTTTCGGGCCACGAGTCAGATGTAACCCGTTAAAGTCGTTTTTTTTCTTGTCATAAATATACCTCTTTTTCTCTACAACTTGGCATTTTCGTAATTTCCAAAACTTCAAAAAACTATCCGGTCACACGAATGTTTTATCATTATACTAGAAGTACATTTTCTTTTTTTCATTTCAGATGAGCCCAGTTGCCAGAACGGCCTACTCCGATTGACCGTGCAGCAACGGCGGCACTTTGTTTAAATAATAATAACTACATCATTTATCAATATTTTTCATTAAAAAAAACTCAAATTCGGCCAGATATGTATTGATTGTGTGTAGAATTCCGACCTCGTCATTCCAATGCTCATATCAGATCAGAAAAGAATATGGAAAATCGACCTGTTTTTTTTAGTCTCAAGCTTTTGTAGACCCGCTCGAGGAAAAAAAACGAGACGGATCACTAAATGAGTTGCAAAGTGTTCGTTCCAATACCTGCGTCTCCGTAACCTGGGAAGATCTCGGGGCGAGCGGTTGCGTGAGGGAAATGGTAAGAGACACGCTCCTCAGCTTTTGGCCCGTTCTACTGTCCTGCGTCCAGGCCGACTGTATCACGTCTTGAAGGAGAAAACGAACACGAAGAAAATCACAGCGAGTGGTTCGGGCAGGTATCGCAATCGTGACTAAAAAATCTAGTGATAAAATTCACGTTACCCGTGGTTTTTCGAGCAGTGTGGAAGTCCAAGAAGAACTTGGAGTTGGTGAACAGCAGCGTGAATAGTTGATCAATGTGTATCGGGAGCGTGATTTTTATGAGTTGCCTTCCGTCGTGAGAAGCGGTACACGTGGTAGGTACTCGGCCCCCGATTCTTACTATAAAAATACAATTAATAATAATGATTAAGTTAATAATTTTTTTAGTTTCATCTAATCATTGAATTAATGAAATTATTGAATTGATAAAAATGTGAAAATGATAAATTTATTAAATTCATGGAACTATTTTGAATGAATTATTAATAGAAATATTGACATTTAAAATTTTTTTTGTTCACTGTAAATATTCTTAAGAAATGGATGTTGCAGAACTTGCAAAAAATTATAAAAAACTTTCCAACGATTCTTGTAGTTTAAAAGTGCCAAAAAAATGTGAATAATAACAAGTTAATGACATAAACAAACAAATTTTCGTTGCATTCCAACGATGCAATCTCCATAATTTTTGGTAACTCGCTGAGCGACCTCGAAAATTGTTGGTTTTCACGATTATTCTGCCCCCCCCCCCCCCCTTATCTTCCTGATTTTTTCCCGCAATGTTATTCAAGGTTTTCAAAAAATAGTGCAGTGTTTGGAAAATGCGCTGGAACTTTTGAACTACGGGGTTCAAAATAAAATATCCCGAGGGATGAAAAGTACGACGACGATAAACAATATCGAAGAAATAAAAGATTGTAAATAAAGCAAAATTTGTCAATTAACGACATATGTGTGTAGGCATATGTCATTTTGCGCGTAAGCCCTCGCGGTTACGATTTCATCCACCAATAGCCACCCTAATTTCAATTTGCGTCAGCCCCAGTCTCGGAGTGTAGCCCCCCGTCCGTCATTTTCCGCTTCTCTACCGCACGGGGGTACAAGTAAACTTCGTAAAACCCGGCGTCGCTAGACGCGTCAATAATTTTCACCGACTTGCGTTGCAATCGGATTGTCAGTGCGCGACTAGACGGTCACCGATCCGAGTATCGGCTTAAGCCGACGCCCCCCGACAGGTAAGATCGCCGCGCGCCGGTCTCGCGTCCGCTACCGTCGGTCACGAAGAAAAATGCAAGCGAGCGGCGAGAGGGGAGTCGAAGGAAAAGTGGTGGGAGAGGGTACGATAACGTACTTGCGTTCTTTTCGGCCTCACTTTCCGTCGTGTCGCTCAAATCCGTCGGATCCAAGGGAACGTCGGGGCGCGCAGGAACCGCAAGTCGAGGCGGCGGTTCCTCGTTCAGGGGAATACCGGGAGACTGCGAAGTTTCCATGCTCGCTCCTTCGACCTTTAAATAAAGGAGTTGAATGAGAGGAGTTCGTATGTCTCGAACAGCCATATTGGATTGCATAACGCCTTCTTTTCGTTGCGCACTGCGATTAGACGCGCGCCGTTAAATGATTTCTATATAGATATGTATACGTGTGTATATACCGGGTGAGGCAACAACTATTACCAATAGAAATATTTTCTAACCTATTAGACTTGGGGGAAAAAACTTCTCCCATAAAAGTTGCATAGTTTGAAGGGGTCTTCGGCTGGTGGCTACGAGGTTCATCCAGGCGAAGGCACTCCGCAGATTTCGAGGTCACCTTCATTTTTTTATAGGACCACTACTTTTTTCAGAATTTCATCTAGGAACTAAAAATAAATTCGCAAAGTTTCAGGATGATCGATCGAGATGTAGTATACAAAATCGATTTAAAAAAATTACAATGTCTTTAGCCTAGAATCGATTGAAAAAACGGTGCAAACACTTACTCCTACGAAACGTGCTCAAAGTGATGACCACCACTTTCAATGCACGCTTGCAATCTGATTCGAATTAATTGTATTGTTTTAATGAGCGGTTAGGCTACTGTGAAAATTACGAAAACTCATTCCTCGCTCGAGGCAGCTCAAATTCGACCGAAAAGTTAAACATATGGTGCAGGAATTGCAGATTGAAGGTAAACTCATGATTACAATTATAGAACTGCTAGACAAAGCTTTTAACACTTTTTTCTGGGAACTATGTTTTTGAAAACGGTGTACACAATTTCTCGACATCTGATGAACGGATTGACTTGAAATTTGGTACACTTTTTTGGCCGACTTTTTCCTTAACATTTTTTGCCATTGATTATTAACAATAACTAAGTCATTTTTCATGTAATATAAAAAAATGAATTTTTCTTTGATGGTTGAAACACGATACCAAAAAAGTTCGGTCAAGTCTTAGTCACTATTTTCTATTTTAAGAAAAAAAAACTCAATTTTTTTTTTGTTTCAAATCAACCGAGTGTCCAAAATCAGGTACACCAGTCGAATCCCTCACGTTCAAAGGTTCTTCGCGGGATTGTTTATAAGTTCTTTGATTATTATTTTTCTATAAAATTTGGTGTACACCTTTGTTAATATATATACAAATAAATGTCCAAACGATTTTTTAATGATGTTATTCATTTCTTCAAAATTGATTTTCGCTTAAAATAACTCTGATTTTCGGGTCGTTACAATAGCCTATCCCCTTAATCAGGTCAGTCTGTATCAACGAACAGGCTCTAATTGAGGTTCCAATAGTTCAATACTGAGCGAAATCCAGCTGAGCTGTACGGCTTTGTTTACATTGTTTGCAACTAAGAATCTCATCAAATTGTTTTAAGAAGCAGTGAGAAGTTTATAATTTCCATGATAAATGTGTGTTCTCTTCAATGAAAAGTACTAGGGCAGAATTTCCTTCTATTAGTAGAAAATTAACTTGCCCGCAAAATGTTTCCTTATCGGGAGTAAGTTGATAGGATCTTAATTCGCGGAGAATGTCACAAAAATGAAACGCAAGCTGCAATTGTGTATACTGAGCCTTAACCAGCTCGTTATCCGTCGTTGCGTTACACATTTATCAATGTGTACGATAAACTGTGTAAACAAGTGTTTGTACCGTGTTTTTCAAATCAATTTCAGGCTAAAAACATGGCAATTTTCTTTTTTCGTCGATTATTCAATTCTAAATTTTGATCGATCATCTTGCAATTTGGCAAGATGATCGATCAAGGAACTCAAATTTAGTTGAGTTCCTTGATGAAGTGCTGAAAAAAAAAATAGTATTCCCGTGTGAAAAACGGAGGTTACCTTGATTTTCCCAAAGCGCCTCCACCTGGACGAAGCTGGCAGCCACCACTCGATGGCCCCCTCCGAACTGAGCAACTTTTGTAGAAAAGTTTTCTCCAAACTCTGATAGGTTATAAAATATTTCTACTGCTAATAATTGATGCCTCACCCTGTATATGTATGTGTGTATAAATATATATACGCCATTCGGGTTTCTCGTGATCGGTATGTACAATCCGCGGATCTTTTCGTCCTTTCTCCCGTGCGATTAATCGACTGATCGTATAACAAAAAAAAATACCTCGGAAAATGATTCCAGGGACAATCTCGTGGGTAGTTTGTCGTCGTCGGGTGGGGGTAACGGTGGCACGTAATCTTCATCGTCGGAGGTGAGGCCGAGTTCGTCGCCGTAACACGTGTGCACCAGTTGCCACATCTCGGCCATGCTCATCGGCTGCGAAATTAAAACGTCCGTGTTAAAAGCAGCGTTTCGGAGCTATCGTCGTTTTCTCCGCTGCGGCTGAATATCTGGACGTTTTTCGCTCTTTGCTGACCGCGGGTCTCAATTGTTTCGCGCTCTCGTTCGCTCGTGTGTTGTGCGAAATGTACGCGCGGGAAACAAAAGAATACGGAGACGTAATGGGAGAGGCGATAATACAAGCATGAAAGACGCTTTGTGATGAGATTTTTTCTGCCAGCGTTTGAACAATTGTTCGTGAGGATTCTTGAAGCAAGAAGAGTATACAGGGTGTCCCGGAGTGCAATGTCAACACTTCGGGAACGTGTTGGGGAATCAACGAATGGAATCGGTTATGCTGGGGTCATTACGGCTGTCCGGGAAAACCGCAAAAAATACGAAAGAGCCATAAAATTTCCGTTTCTCACTTGGTCAATGGTGGAATTGACTGAAAATGTTGGAGCCTTGCGGTATGGCGAGCATTCCATTTCGTCCTGACAGCTCGTGTCGCAGCCGGACACTGTCCTAGAGCAATTTCGCTCACTGCAGCAAAGATGCGAGCTCCGAGCTACTACCTGCTATCAATTGACACTTGATAAACCTTTTCCCTTCGGTTTTGTCCATAGGGAAGAATTCAAGGGTGTTAAATCTGGTGACCTTGGAGTAGGGTCCGGAGAGTGGAGGGCCTGTATCTTAGTGCTCAAGGTCACCAGATTTAACAGCCTTGGATTTTTTCCCCTGGGGAAACACTGGAGGAAAAGGTTTGTTCGGTGTCAATTGATACCAGGGAGCAGCTCGGAACTCGTGTAATTGCTGCTGTACGCGATATCGCTCATAAACAAAGTCGAGCTCCAATGCAAGCTGTTAGATTGCGAAGCAATGCTCGCAGTGCTGCGAGAGTCCAACACTTCTAGCAATTCCTTTATTCTGCAAGTGAGAAAGGCAAATGATTCCTCTGGTTTCCACTGATGTTCTCCAGAACAAAGCCAATAGTGATATAAAGCAAAGCAAGAATATTACCTGTCCGATGAGAGCGTTCTGCCAAACCCGGAAAAGCATTAGATAAGTTTTATCCCTCGCTCCGAATGTAGTTAAGAAGAACTTGTCAGTCTCGGTGCATATCAGTATAGCGTTTGGTATAACAAGAGCCGTTTTTTCTTTGGTGATGGAGGCGACGTCTGTCCAGCGAAGTGACACTAGAGTCTCCCACATGAATATGTTTGCGTAAAAGCAAACGTGATTTTGCGACACGTACAGACGTCCGTGAACCAAAATCTCTCGCTGTAGCGCACAAGAGTAATCTGCATATTGGACAAAAGGAGTGGAAGGGGCAGGAGGGGGGCAGATATCTTTTATTGCGATTATCGAGAAACAAAGTGTTTTTTTTTTTTATCTGTAGCAAAGAGGCAAGGAATAAAAACTCACCTACTACTAATCGCTCGTCGTCCGGCACATCTTTGAAAATTCTCTTGAAATCTTCGGAGCGTGACTTGTAAGTGGGATAGAGAACGTTGTACCAGGACGACTTTTTCTTCACTCTATCTGCCCTGCTACTTTTTTTACCCTCCGACGCGGAATTCTTGCTCGGTTCTGCCGAGTCGGACGAGCGATTAATACTTTCCTGAAATTCGACACGCCAATATCCATAAAGTGTATCCGAATGTCATTTTTCTTAACTGAGTTCTCGCGCAAACGCCGTTCTAGATTTATTTACACTTATAGCGAGTGGAGAGACGGCAGTATCCAGAGCATGAAATTTCAACGACATTCAACGTTTCTAGCCTGAGCTACTCTATATCAAAGTTAGCAACATTTGCACGTGTCTCCTATGGCGGGGACTGTACCGAACGTGACGCTACAGTCGTTCTTTCAATATTACCCGTGAACACGTCGATATATATTCGTGCAAAAATTACAGACGGTGGAGAACTGTTATACGGATAAGGTGAAAAAGGAAACTGTCGGCTGGTTCGTTTACAAAATAGAATAACGAAAAAGATGAAACTTTGGGGAAAGTTAGACACGTAGATGGATCTAGTAGCGGAGATCCGCCGACGGCATAGCCACGGATGGGAATCGGAAAGAGCGCAAGGTATCTCGAATTATAATCGTTCTGTATGTAGCGACGGTGTTGTTCGCAAACACTCGTTGATACGAGCTTTTATACCCAAGTTTGCTGCGCGCGAATAATCGACTTGACGTTCTTCCATTCGGCACATTGAAAATGCACCGTGATCACTAAGCGTGGAAACGCTTGACGAGCCGTGTGTACACGTTTAATTGAAAATAGACGTAACGTAAAATGCAAAAATACTCCCCGCTTCTCGACGCGTAACAATGTACCGGGCACAGAGCTAATCAAACGTCCTTCACGTAAACGCAAAGACCGCTATACGAAGTAATTACGAGAAAGAAGTTTTAGCGCTTTCACGGTGTGAGGACTCGTCGATACATTAATTCCAAGGTGAAAGAGCACACACCGACGTACCTGGGTATGTTCGTCAGCTTTGGACGACAGGGAGGCTTCTCTGGAGGACAAATTGGCGGTACTATCAGCTCTAGAGTGATCGCGTTTATTCTGTGCTTTGGGACTAGGATGCGGCGACAAGTTGGGCGTGGGCAGAGGACTGGATTGTTCCTGAGTCTCGGTTTGAGAATTTTCGTGCGAAGTTTCCATGGCGGCTTCATTGCTGGATTTGCCGGGACTCAGGCCCCCCAGGGACGACGAATTGATGGAACTGAGCACTTCGTGGCTCGAGATCAAGAGATTCTCCACCGATTTGTTCCTGCACGATAATACAATGGATGCATCAATGATAGGTCGAGTTTACGTCGAATTCGTCGCATCGCGCGCGTTATATTCGAACAGGTCGTTCAAAATGTTCGATAGGCGTTCGAGAAGGAGCTCACGATCAGCGACACTTGATAGCTGTCAAGCAGCGAGTAATCAATAAACGCGCGTATACGCGAATGAAAAGTCAAAGGACCTCTACGAGGTTAATACGCTAGACGGTCACTTACATGCTCGTGATGGGATGATCCTGGAAGTTTTCTTTCTCGAAATACATGATTGATTATTCGTTGTTGTCGCGAATGTCCGAAGTTTTATTGGAGATTAGATATAGCCATGCCGATAAGATAACGAAGGATCCCAGTTGAATGTTGAATCAACATTGGAATGAATAATAGAACCTTCCCGTCCATTCGATTCCCGCAATAATGAGCCGAATCGTTTTAGGTCCTGTTCACACTGTAGCCAACTGGAGGATTGTCGCACGCAGCTCCAAAATGTGAAATACGCGAGGCATTCGCATTGGACGATCGATCGGGCGTGTTGGGAAATGAGCCAATGGGGAGAAGAATCACACTCAACTGGCGGGACTTCCCCTAATGTCTTTTCGTCATTGACCACCAATCGATTATTAAAGTAGCATGTGCTTGTTTGTCAGATTGCTGGTAAGTTTTTTTTTTCTACGCTATGAATAATGCACAGGGTGCTTGAAAAGTCGGGCAATCATTGCGATTTCTTCGCGACTCATTGCGACTGTCGGATCCGACTATCGGAAGGCACTCGTGCCATAGATTTGTTTGAGCATGCAATACACATTCGATCTGACTATCGGAACTCGGATCCGACAATCGGATCGGATGTGTGTTGCAGGCTCAAACAAATGTATGGCACGAGTGCCTTCCGATAGTCGGATTGGATTGTCGGAAAGAAAAAATCGGACGTCTATTCCCAGCCTTATAGTTTGGATATCATGGAAAAGGCGCCACGCCATTGTTCAGTTTTATTTAGTAAGGGCGAATGGACCAATCAGAACCACGCTTAGCAGGCTAAACGCGGGCTAACTCGGTTAACCGAAAGTCGTGGAACCGGGCTTAAGTCGGTTAACCGAGAGTTGTGGAACCGGGCCTTAGAGGATTAAAATAGTATTGGAAAAAAATTAGGATTACCAAATGTTTCAATAAGAATTCTGTAGTTAATGGCAGCGGTTATTACGCGAGCAGAGGACTCCCTTTGAACTGAGAGAGCTATGAATTCGGGACGATGATCAATCAGTCATGCCAAGTTGTTGTGCGAGAAGGACAGCCTGAAAACACAGTGAAATCCGTAAAATGCGTGTGCGAATAAGGCATTTACAAATTTATAGTCGACTGCGAAATTACAGCGACAAACGTGCTCTGTTTAACTACATTTCACGTGCTACACCTGTCGAACATTCCTCACAGCCAATCAATGTGAGTCAAAACTGTTCGAGTCTCCATATTTTAGACTGCAAAGCCCAGAATCCTTTATAACGTAACAAAAACCTTATGTCCAAAAATGAACTCCACAAGGAAGCTGAGCCTACTTTATGGCCCCGAAACCGGAAATCAATCGGTAGGTCATTTAGTCGAAAATGCCTTTTCTTGAAAACCACTTCTCGTGAACCTCGTACAAGATAATTCCAAAACTCTCTGATGGCTCATTTCGAATGTTTGCTGACTTTTAGATAAAATAATTGTCGCTTATGTGGACCTAAAATTCTTTAAAAATTATTTTTAACAGTCATGTTTTCATTAACAGATACTATAGTAACAATTTCATGAAAAATAGAACATTTTTACAGACACATACCATTTTTCGAATGTTAACTCCTCTTTGATTTTTGAGATTCATATAGAGCGTGTGAGTCTTCAAAATCTGAAACCTCCTGGGCCTGATGTTTCAGATTAATGCACCACACGCTAGGTTGTACACCGTGGAATAACTCAGGCGGCAACCATTTCTGAAGCGAGAGTCGCACCATTTTTTAATGTTGGAAAACAAATTTGCAATATCAATAAAGTAATAATATGTCCATAAAATCTACAGATATTAAGGAAAAAGTGGCGTTGAAAATGTAATCAGACTTTTTGGGTAATAAAAAAACAGGTACGTGTGAATAATGGTTCGTTTTTATTATTTAAAAAATATTGATACATTAAGGTAATATAATTGTTGAATTAACAATAAGATTAGAATTGGATAGGGAGAGGGCATTTTTCAACCGATCAAAGGTATTCAGCATGTCGAAGCTTCCCCCACTCTACTACAACATAGTGGCAGTGGAGTGTGGGTAGCGTAACTTTGGTGTGACATCTAGCCAGGCCCCTGCCACTGCAGACCTTTCCCATGGTAAGAAAGTGGTCTCTCTCTGTCCCCAGCATTGTCGCTCGAGTATAACTATATTGTGTGGCGCTGGTAGTCGAGTGCCCGGTTGACTATATATATCGTTCGTAGAGCACATCGTTCGCATAGTTGCGGACGAGCGAGCCGGAGTCCCAGCGCCTTTAGCGGCGAACGACATTTCATGGTCCACTGAAACTGCTCAGTGTCAGGGAGCTCAATAAACTTAGCCGGCGACTATGAAAATATGATTTTTTTTCATGCCAATCGATTGTTAGTGTTTGTTAGACAAAATCCAGCGTTTGTTGGACTTTATTTATTTAATACTACAAAAAACACATTTAATGTCAAAGTTAGCGGCGGGAAAATGGTTTTGTAATGATTTCGAACTTTTCTTCGGAACCAATCGATTGTCAGTCGTTTGTTAGTGATTATTAGACGATTTTTATTGTTTGTTAGAGCTTAATTTTTATTTTATTGTTGAAAAACTTTTCATCCGTATAGCACGCTGCAAGCCACGTGAAGTCGGCAGCATTGCCGCGACGGCTGAGCATGGCTTTGCCCATGTCATTCCTTAATTGCAGTGAAATGCTGATTCTTTTCATCCTACTCGATTGTTAGTCGTTTGTTAGTGTTGGTTAGACAAAATCGAGCGTTTTTTACACTTTTTTAAATTTAATAATGCGAAAAACAAATTTAACGTCAAAGGTAGCCGCGGGAAATGGTTTTGTAATGATTTTGAACTTGTGTTCTTAATCAAATGATTGTTAGTTGTTTGTTAGTGTTAGATTAAATAAAAATTAAGCTCTAACAAACGATCAAAATTGACTCACAATCACTATCAATGGACTAAAAATCGCGTAGGATGGGAAGAATCAACATTTGGCTGAAATTGAGGAGTTAGATGGGCAAAGCCGTGCTCAGCCGTAGTGGCAATGCTGCCAACTTCACGTGGCTTGCCATGCTATAGGGATAACAAGTTTTTCAACGATAAAGTAAAAATTATTCTTTAACAAACGATAAAAATCGACTAACAATCGATTGGTTACGAAGAAAAGTTCGAAATCATTACAAAACCTTTTTTCCGCGGCTAATTTTGCCATGAAATTTGTTTTTCGTATTATAAAATAAATAAAGTCTAACAAACGATGGATTTTGTCTAACAAACACTAACAATCGAGTAGGATGAAAAGAATCAGCATTTGGCTGAAATTGAGGAGATACATGGGCAAAGCCGTGCTCAGCCGTCGTGGCAATGCCAACTTCACGTGGCTTGCAGCGTGCTATAGAGATCAAACGTCTTTCAACGGTGAAATAAAAATAAAGCTCTAACAAACCATAAAAATCGACTAACAATCACTAACAATCGATTGGTTACGAAGAAAACTTCGAAATCATTACAAAACCATTTTCCCGCGGCTAACTTTGACATGAAATTTGTTTTTTGGTATTATTAAATAAAGAAAGTCCAACAAACGGTGGATTTTGTCTAACAAACACTAACAATCGATTGGCATGAAAAAAAAATCGATATTTTCATATCCGCCGGCTAAGTTTATTGAGCTCTACCAACTCCCCAGGTAGCATATCTATCCATTGACGCGGATAAGTTACCTTTTTCAGGTTATCTTTAAGACATGACCGTAAGATAACTATTCGACATATTTCAAATGACATCCCGTATAATGCTGCCGTAAAGTTATCTTTTTTATGATATGTTTCGGTGATGAAAATGGACATCTAAAAGGTATCACAAAATATTATCCAATTGACGACTTTTTTAAGTTATCAAAAAGTTATCTATTTACTGTTATCTATTGTATCTAGTTCAACGTTGTCCAAAGGATATCATAAAGATGACTTACATAAGACATCTTTTTCATGACACCTTTTAGATATCGAAAATATGCTGTCTTTTAAGATATGAGGTTTTGGCGGGAAATACTAAAAAGTCATCCAAATGTTGTTCTAAAGATGCCATACAACTGATCATCCTATTATTCTTTTTGCTTCTGTGAGTACATATGCATATTTAATGTACTTTCTTTTTATTCTCAAAGTTTACGTCTGCTTTTGAGGTTAACCCAGGGATCGTTTGGAGCAAGTGTACTTCGCGTATCGACTTCAAAGTTCGAGTAAGTACAATATTCTCTTTTATACTTTGCATGTCTATGCAAATTCGTTGCGGCACGTATCGAAGCACCCCAGGTAGCAATTTCTATTTTTTTGGATGGTTGTTGACTTTGAGATAACTTCCGGGCGGACATTTGGCACCCTTTTAGCCGACTTTTGGGCAACTTTTTGAAAATTGCTACCTGGGACTCGTCAAACCGAGACTGCGAAGTGCGCTGTGTCGCCATTATTACGAAGATGCATGTGCCATACAGAAGCTCGTTCGATCCTAATTCAGTGTTGTCGATTTGCATTGCAGAATCGTTGGAAAAATAGTTGCTTCCGAAATATATGTGTTCAGTATATATAAATATTTAATTCAGTTGCATTCTATTCTAAAACATATGTTTGCTTTTCAGGTAACCCAAACGATCGTTTGGAGTAGACTTTCTTGTCGCAGTGGGCTTGAAAATTTAAGTAAGTATACTTTTTTCTACTTTAAATTTCCCTACATTCAAATATCTTCAAAAAGTTTGAAAGATATCTATATAAACCCAGGTAGCAAAATGTTATCTATATGGCATCCGAAAGATATCGCGAAACGGATACGGATAACTTTTTGGTTGTCCAAAAAGACGCCGATTTGTATTACAAAACGTATCACTTATGTCCGCTTGGCAGATAACTTATTTGTGTCCGATAGTCAACTATACGGCAACTTTTAATGGTTATCAAACTATTAAAAGTTGATACCATTAAGTCGACAAAAGGTTAACTCTTTTCGGTTGTCGGTACGTTCCCAGGTAGCAAAATGTTATCTATATGGCATCCGAAAGATATCGCGAAACGGATACGGATAACTTTTTGGTTGTCCAAAAAGACGCCGTTTTGTATTACAAAACGTATCACTTATGTCCGCTCGGCAGATAACTTATTTGTGTCCGATAGTTAACTATATGGCAACTTTTAATGGTTAACAAAATGTCGATAAAAGGTTAACTTTTTTCGGTTGTCGGTACGTTAGCGCAAAGTCATCAAATCGATATATCTTAAAGATATCTTCTTAAAGGCACAAAAATGCCAAGATGCCACTGCCATCTAAAAGTCGTCCAATAGGCATCCGAATGAGGTTAACAAAACGACATCTAAACGGTATCGAAGAGTACTATCGAAAAGATATCTATTTATTGGCGATATTCGTATAACAATATCCTATCCATTTATTTATAAAAATAAACCTATTAATAGTCTAGAATATTTAATATGGCTCAATAATTTAGACTGTTAATAAGTTAATTTATATCATGAAGAAATTGATAAGATATTGTTGTGTCGGTTTCGAAGTGGGCTAGGTCATTATAAATAAAACATCGATTAATGCATTATTAGTGAAATGTAATTTAATATTATAAAAACGGTACAGTCGTTATTACACTTCTCTCCCGTTGCAGTCACGTTTTTTGGTGATTGCCATGCTCCAAGCGATCCCGTGGATAATCTCAACAGCGGACATACGCTTTTAGAATAAAAAGATAGTACATTAAACACATATGTGTACTCACAGAGGCGAACAGAACAGTAGGATAAAAGACACTCACGTATATATCTTTCAACATCTTTATTTTTTCAACTACTTGTTGTTACACACAATTTTTTACCGGTGAAATGAAATATGACACGCTAATTCGCACTATGATAAAAGTGATCCGTTGGATGTGATCTTTAGGACAACATTTGGATGACTTTTTACTATTTCCCGCCAATACCAAATATCTTAAAAGACAGCATATTACGGATATCTTAAAGATGTCATGAAAAAGACGTCTTATGTAATTCGTCTTTATGATATCCTTTGGATAACGTTGAACTAGATACAATAGATAACAGTAAATACATAACTTTTTGATAACTTAAAAAAGTCACCAATTGGATAATATTTTGGGATACCTTTTAGACATCCGTTTTCATCGCCGAAAGATATGTGGCGGCTTCGCCACAGCGTGCACCTATATTACCAACCGGACAACTTGTCCAGGGAGGTGCACAGCAGCGCCGGCGGAAGCAAACGCTAACGCCACGGCGCTGGGACGTCTAGGGGAAAAGGTTTCCCATGGACACGCTACATATGTGGTGTAGCCTCAGTCGTTCAAAAGATCTCTACAAGCTACACGTTAAACCGCAATACGAAAGAACAAAGAACACAGATTGAATAAAGATATATGTTGTTAAAAGAGAAACCCTTCTGTTTAATTATTTTATGGGATAAAGAGGAGTGCGACACCCATAGATATCATAAAAAAGATAACTTTACGGCAGCATTATACGAGATGTCGTTTGAAAGATGTCGAATAGTTATCTTACGGTCATGACTTAAAGGTAACCTGACAACGATAACTTATCGACGTCAATTGGACATTTATGTTGCCTGGGTTATTTTTTTTGTCCAGAACAAAGCTCAAAGATACCTTATTTCTCAAGGAACATCTATGAAGACGGGTATATATGTGATTCGATGTGCTGTTTAAAAATCGAGCACTGATTAATTGACTGCTAAAAATATAATCAAAATATCCATTATTTCACAGAAAACATCAACACTTTCGATTAACTGAAAAACATCGCGCATCCCTATTGGCTCCCTGCGCAACACTAGCGCCGCGTAACGTTCGTATTTTTATCGGCTCTGTCAAAGGCTCTGTTATTGTGATTATAATATTGTGGAAAATTATACAAATAAAAATCCCGCCTCAATAGCATTTAATTGTTTGGATTAAATGAATTTGTCTGGCCAAAAAAGGCAATAAGCGTTTCCTTTCAGCAAAGTGAAAAGAGTAAGTAAAATTCCCTAAAATGTATATTTTTGTTTACTCGTAATGTTATAAGACGAGAATAATAAAACTATATAATGACCATTATCAAAATTGAATACACATATTGTTGTATCCCGTTATAATATAATGAATAAAATTCTGTTTTTAGACAAAGATGAGCATCATTTTCAAGACTGGCTGCAAGAGTATAACTCGCAATATTAATTTCCAACTGCAAAGTCAATTTGAAGGAAAACTGTTGGTATCTGCTGAACACGTCAGGGACGTAGAAGAGTTAAGGACAAAACATGACCCAAGCTTAATAATTCAAGCTCATGACATAAGGCAAATCTTTATTTCTCTGACGCCTTATAATACTTCTTTAAAGGTAAAACTCCAGCTATCCATTTGTTGCATTGTCTGGCTTCAATTTACCATAGAAAATTGATAAAACTTGCATCTGCTATTCCTTCCGGTATTTTTGCAACTTATTAGACAGCAATTGTTCCGGCCAATTTTTAATAAAAACAATATTTTAAATTTGATTGCAAAAATATCGTACTACGCTCATACAGATGTGGCATATGAATAGCCAAGTTCATGAAAATTTTTGTTCCCTGCGGACGCTGCTGTCGTTTTCGTTGCCCCCGCCCAAAACTCTGTACAGAGCCAATTTTGGACAATGCGTCACTGTGTCAATCATCGCTATGCCTCCATGACATCATTGCATACTTTTATTTCGATCTTCCAGTCGAATACTCCTGTCTGAACGAATAACAGAAGGACGAAAAAATATAGAAACGTTAAATACTGTGTATTTTCGTAGATTCGTTATTCGGCATGGAATCACGCAGAGATAACGTATATCACGACACGATACCGGTCAACCAGTTCCATAGCGGCCAGCCCAACGTGTTTGTCACTTTTATCGAACAGTACGTCAAGTACGTCAACAACTTGAGCTCACAGTATGAAAGCTCCAATAGCATCTACCGACAGGCTTGTCAGATCGTCGGCAACCCCGGTGGAGATCTGGAAATCGATGATCAGAGGCCTGCCTTTGTCATGGTATGTCACGGTCTTCTGGTTCATTTAGGTTCTAAAAAAAATTGTTCCTAATGGGTCTTTGAGTTTGTATGAATTTTTCTCTATTGTTGGAGCGTGCCAAAAGCCTGCATGACCTCTCGCATATGTGATTACACTCATCGGAATAATTCGTAAGCAAAATATAAGAGAAATCTTGATCCGCATACAAAGCGTCATTGCAAGGACCACAGAGAGTTTGCGTGGAAAATGTCCAAACAAACGACGTTAAAAAATGGGAATGGAAAAAATTACGTTCTTCTGCATCTTTTTGCAATGACAAAAAAATGGAATCATATTAAATGATCGACACGCCCGTCGGTTCGTTTGATAGTCACGAATATGTAGAAAAATATGTTGAAATTTTAGCGTTTGATTTCTTTGTTCAACTCTAGAGAACGTACGGACAGTGGCAGGAGCAGGCGCCGTCCTACGTGAACTCTATACCCCAAAATAACGGAGCCTACATTAGTCACGATTACATAGGTAGCGTATTCATAGCTGGCCTTCTTTTAAAACACATTGTATTTTGGATAAATGTATTTTATCGTTGCCCACAATCTTTGAGCTGCTGTTTGGGTTTATCGATATCAGAAAGGTGGTAGTTAAAGAATACTTATTTCAAGAGTATTTGGGCCGATCTGATGAATATTCATTGCCATTTTAAAAAATATTCGGGTTATTTCGAAGAATATTTATTGTCGTAGAACAAATTTAAAAAAGCTCATGGAAAATAAATAATAAACATTAACGAATAAATAAAGTTTTCAAATGCAGCTTTGAAAAAAAAATGATGAAGTTTACGAAATAAATTTTTAAACATAAATGCTCAAGATTGAAAAATAATATCCCCAACATTAACAATAATCGTGAAATAAGTGAAAAATGAATAATAAACGTTCCACACTAGACATTTTCGAAAAAAATTGAACACTAAATAATTGAATGGAAAAGACAAATAATAAATGTAAAAATAGATTTGAGAAAAGTTATAATAAAAAGAATTGAGGAAAGTAACAAAAAAAGAAATAAGAAACCTCAGCGAATAAGTTAGATATTTCGAAAAACCGCAGCTTGTTAAACAATTTCTAAAACGGTACTTCGATATTTGCAGACCTCGAGTTTCACGAAGAGGTCTTTCCCATAAGGGTGTCCGTGTTCGAGACGCACAGTACGGGAAGCGTGGTTGCTGTCTGGGCGCGGGACAGGACCGGTCAGTGGCACGAACTGTGGAGCGGACGGCCTCAGAAAGATTCCCGTGGGCCAAGAATATTCTCACCGCTGTTGAAGTTCTGCAGCGTCAAGACGAATCTGCTAAGGCTCGAGTTGAATCACAGCCTCTTGAATGACTTCACCCACTTGCACGCTGTTCGTCTCGTCGGCACTTCTGAGCTCATATTACCTCGCGTCGACTTCAAGGACCGGAGTCTGAGCGCGTTACTGTGGGAAATTGGTTATTTCTGCAACTATGAAAGACAATGGGACCTTAACAACTCAACACCGGATCCTTTCAGGGCGAACGCCGATATCGACGAGCTTAAAAACTCGTTCCACAAGTATTGCGAGCTATACAAAAGGTAACCGCGTTTGCCGAACACTTGATTGAGGACTTTTTTTGTGGCGCGTTACGGCTTCGACCACCACTGGGCTGAGTGACCGCTCATCCGTGTCTCTAGACGTGGTAGGTAGTTTCGCGATGGTGATAAAAAACCGGGAAGTTGGTGAAAATGACCTATGATGTTCCGATAAGTATAAAATATTAATAAACAATAATGTTATTATTATTTGACCAAGGAGCCGCCGTTGCTTCATGGCTGATCGGTGTAAGTGTTTGTGGAAACTAAGTTCATCTAAAAAAATGTACTTTTAGTACAGAGACAAAACTTTCGTATGACAGGATACTTTCTTGATATTTTGAACATTGCAGAAATTCCAAGCTGTCAAAAAAGTTCGATTTACGACAAAAAAAAACTTTGATTACTTATTATCAACAAATAGATAAACATATAAAAAACACCCGGTCATATGATCGAAAATATTATACACTATGCTCTGTCGGAATTTGAAGTGAACCTGACGTATATATTTCGGTATAGAATTACACCGGTTCAGAAAAAAATAGTCTTTGAGAAAAAGGCGCGAGAAAAAAGAGTAAATCGGGGTCGGGCGGCCGTAGCAGTAGGCCTTCACAAAAATCGTCATAACGCGGGAAAATTTTTGAGCTTTTACAAAAGCCTTGTTGCAAATTTAAGTTAGAACGCCAGACTATAAAGGTATCCGTTAGAAAAATCGTATTTTCAGGATTTTCAAGATTATGCAGACCCCTTAAAAGATGAATGATTTTTTCATCAACGGATCATTTCGATAAAACATGGGCCGAGGAAGGACCTAAATCTTCTGGATTTTTGTTGCGCATTCAGTAGACATTCTATTTTGTCTGATTGAAAAAATACATCTTTTCTATCGTCTTATTCGGACAGATACTTTCGAGAGTTCTTCCTCAAATTTTGAGTCGGAAATTCCCAATATTTTTGAACTTATAGATCTGACGGCAAGTACTTTTTACTTACGAAAGTTCGATGCGAAAAAATTTAAACGTGTTTTCTCAAAACCACTCTTTTAACCTGGCGGACACGATTCCCAATTTACTATTCGAACGATCGGTCGGCAAATTTCAACATACTATCTCACACATCCGTGGCCATCGAACGAACTACGGGCCTGTCAATTAGTCAATACTCCCATTTTATTTTAATCGCAAAAATACGCAAGGGAATGTCATTTTGTCGATTCTCGTTTGTGAACTTCCGCCATGTTGAAAATTTTCACGCAAACTCTTTCTTTGCGGTCCACGCAATAGCGCTATCCGGGAAAATTAAGATTCCTTTTGTATTTCTCTTTCGGATTATTCCGACGAGCGCAATCATGTCCGCCACCGTTCACGCAGTTTTTCGAGGCGCTCTGGCAATTGAGAAAAATCGCTACAAACTCAAAAAAACATGCAAACTATTAATTTTGTTGTATAAGTCAAAGAAATTTTAACACAACGTCAAAGAAAAATTAGAAGGATCAGAAAAATTAGGAAAAAATCAGAGAAAGGCCATGTGAACGTAGCCTTTTAACAAAGTACCTCTCCGTTCTCGTGCGAGCAGCCTTGGTTTGGAAGCCCCGACCGATTCGCTGCGAACTCTCTTCACCAGCTGTACATCCCTGGAGAAGGTGTTCCTGCACGGGCAGCAAGGCCTATCCGACCACAACATCGAGCCGCTTCTGCACTGCAGCCAATTGCAACAGCTGGATCTGTTCTGCACACGAATACTCACTCCTGACATATGCTTCCGTTTATTGCTCTCTTGTCCGAGGTTGAGATTAATGGAGCTGACCTGGTGCGCCGCCGCTAGCGATACCAACGTAAAGGAATGGCGCGAGCGCTTTAAACATGTCTTCATCAAGAAGCCTTCACCACGTATTTTAAGCTAGTGGGACAACAATGAATTTTGATACTTGCTTACGCAGTTAAAATAGTTGTTTATATTCAAAGTAAACAAACCATATTACATGGAAGTGAGGTTTATTTTCTAAGAAATAGTGCTGAACAATAGAAAAAAAGTCTGAGTTTGTTCCATGAATACGCTCTGTTTCTGCGTGCCAGTAGTGATTGTGTGTTCATATTATTTTTCTAAGCCTCACAGTAAGTTTCCATAAAAAAAATCTTTATTAATTATTTACATTTAACCATGAGCACCACCAGAATAGAGCGTGTTTATTTTAGAAGAAAAAAACTACCAAGTCCGTTTATTCTTGAGTTAGTCCATTATATCGGATATACATGGAATATGTCAATTTCTTTACGACAGTTTGCGACACTCATACAAGTTTTCCCTAACTACAGATGGCTTCGCAAATGTCGCATCGAAATTTTTTCGATATTTGGTTTGCGAAAACCAAAAATCCAGGAACAGATGCTTTGTTGTATTATATTTTGCAAGAATTTCGCGACTCCTCGTTTTCGGAAGACATTTAAAAAAAAAGAGAATTGTATATTAGTGAGCATTCGTGGTACACGATGCCTCTCAGCGTTCATAACATTCTTTTTCACGGAAAAGACATAATAGATTCGTGTACACTTCCAATTGGTCAACGTTCGGAAGAAGCACAGGAAGCTAGAAATAAGCACAATATGAAATTTAGACAATCATTCACTAGGAAGACATCAAGAGATGATACCAATAGAGATTTTATCAACAGACTGGCCATAACATCTGACTACTTTATTGCAAATTTACATGCCCCTCCAAAAACGAAATGTGGCAAAATCACTGCCGAAGTACGCTTTCAGAGGTGAGAGCGCCAGGTACCGAACGGAATATTCAGTCAAAAGAATCTGATAGCGATACCGAAGCATCTACTAGTGATTCTGACTAAACACTAAACTCTCTAGTTTAGAGCTGCCTATTTCCCCAAAATTCCTATTATTTGATTTTCTTATATTATGTATTACGCGATGTATATGTATGTATTTGATTTTTTTTGTATTTTCTTCTTAATTCTTTTTGGTTTTGTGTTTTGCTTTTTTTACTTTTCTTTCGCTTATTGAACCTCAATAATATTTAGGGGTTATCACCGTCTAGAAGTTTGTTTTTAAGTAATTTTTGGGAATAAATGTTGCGAAAACTATCAAACCTACGGTCCCGGGGTTTTTGACGCATATTGAGACATGTTTCAACTAGCAACACAAATTTTTATGAAATACTTTATTGAATGCTATACAAGTTGTGCGCTACTATGTAGGTAGGTGGAATGTAGTTATCGTCTGAAGTAGAACTAAGTACGATTTTTTAAAATTGAAATCGCAGCTGTTTGAAAATGAAGGTTTAATTTTCCAGAAAATTGTCACCTGAAACATGAGAGCGGGGCTAAAATATTCAAGCTATCGGTATCATTCCAGTTCAGGCTATAGATGAAGGTTCCCTCGAAATGTGTGCAAAACCCGAAGTTAATCGGTCCAATCGTTTTTGAGAAAAACGTGCGCCCTACTTGAAAAATGTCGTTTCGAGAAAAACGCGTTTAAAGTTTGCCATACATTTAGCACTGATACGGCTGAACTTACCGTGGATAACAACTGATTTGAGTAACTTACCATTAATCAGCTGTACCGGGAGCGACGAGTAGCCTTTTTTCCACGCTCCGTCCGTGGTCACAGTCAATTCCGACCTCGCTTAGCGTTTTCTTTCTTCTCTTCCTCTGCTGCTTTTTTCGGTTACGATGTCATAGACTCCTTGACTCGCGTTACACATATTTTCCAGACTTGCGTAATATGTATTTCGACTAAGTCCTTGACAAATATCCATTATGCCTCAAAATAAAGCGATTCCTTTCATACCAATGCCTAAGAGTCGCTTGGCAAAAACTATCCGACGGTTTACTTCAAAAGCCTTATCAATCCGAGGACATGAGTTTATATAATTTACACCACAATTGCACTTCGTTGCTTTTTTTAAGCACAATCCACGAGGACTTGCTTCACTAAAAGTTATATCTTCTTTACACGTCTTACACAAGAAGACGGAAAAAAAGTTGAGAATACTAGAACCGTATTCTGTGTTTATACAAGAGTCGCCGTCTCCAGTATCTTTCAATTTTTTTGCTGACGTACTGGTATGCTCAGTATCAGCTTCGAAACTGTATCGATTTCCTTGAAATATTCTTTTTTTTTTGCTATCGGCTTACGTGCACGACCACCTCGCTTGCCTTTTCGATCCATTTTTTTAATACGCACGTCTACTTAGTTCAGAGCTCAAAAGTATACTGACTATTTGTAAGGCTGTATACCGCAAGCCCGTATACAGTAGACACAACGGCCGCAGCCTTTAAGCCTTTGTAACTATGGGAGTTCTACGAATTTCATATTAATATTTTCGCGACACATTCTGAGAACCCCAAACTATAAGAAAATACAAAAAGCGATCGAATTTTCAAAGTTTTTAGACGGTAATACCGCCTTAAAACCCTCGGTGGAAAACGAAATGAAGCGATTTCTTATGTCCGATATTTTTAGACAGGTAGAATATACAGGGTGCCCCTCTTATCTCTGCCACCCGAAATAAGTCGGTAATTATCGACGTCGAAAAAAATGGAATGGTACATTTTTTTTCAACCATCTTGTGGAGCACCGCAAGCCGCGTAAAATACATTAGGGAGTCAAAGTCATTCAAGGTCAGTATCGAACGCCTATTTAGATGTGTATCAATACTGACCTTGAATGACCTTGAATGACTTTGACCCCCTGTTTTTTTATGTGGCTTGAGGTGCTCAACAAGATGATTGAAAAAAATGTACCATTCCATTTAAAAAAGTGGAGGTGACCTTCACTGTGCGTCAGTGCCTTCACCGAAAGAAAAAAAATTGTTCGCATTTGATGGCCCTCTTCACATCGTACAACTTTTGTCTGGAACATTTTTTTGTGACTTCGATAATTACCGAGTTATTTCGGGTGGCAGAGATAAGAGGGACACCCTGTATAATTATATAATTGGGCGACACCCATAGTACCTGTGCGGAAAGGTGACGTGTCGATTCGCGTGTGTGGGCATTTGAAGGGGGAGGTACGTTTTCGCGAATAACAAATTTGCGGATTTTCGTGATATTTTTTTTAAAGAAAATATTTTCTCACCGTTTTTGGGACTTGGGGTATGTTTTATTACTAATTTTGTGTGTTGCATGGCGTTATTTTTATTATGAACCTTTAAACATGGCGGAGGTATGTCACGATCTTCTAAACTGCAATTTCAAAACTGGCGTGACGTACGGCTATAAAACTAATCGACTGATTCTGATGAAATTTGGTATGATTCTTTCCAACCTGCTTGTCTAACACATGACGCGAAATGTTTTGGTAAATAAAGAATGTATGTTTTTATTCAAAAAGGTAGCCATCTTTTTTCGGAAAATTTAATCTTTTTGTTTCAAAGCACACCATTTAATCGATTATCAACATGTCTCACTTTTTCTTGGTTCATATTCTGCCTACGATTGTTAAGGGAGACTTTGTCCTTGAAATGCAGCGGGAGATGTTAGCGGCTCAACATGAGCAGCTAGAAGAAGAGGAGGGAGAGAGAGGATCTTTTCAGCGGATCTTGGCAAAATTATTCCCCGGAATCCCGGCATTAGGGAAATCGCCGAAAATTTTGTAGCAAACATTTTTTGGTACGACCCAATTTTGTCCCAGCTGTTTCGCCTCGTCAATTTAAGTCGTGCAGCCCACATACGTGTGTACAAATATCGTCCAGTAACTGTCAGCACCTTGGGTACATTCGAGTGTGGGTATAGATGCCAGAGAAAAATTGTCCAACAGAAGTTGCACGGTACGGAAGGGCAGATCGGATGCTGATAGCGACGTTCTCATAGGTGGAGTTGCTTCCAAGATACCAGGGTCACCTTGAGAAAAACGGAGTTGACATTCGTATGGAAGCAACTCCACCTACCAAAAAATCGATATCATCATCCCCTCGAGCCCTCCCGTTAGAGACTTTCCTCACACCCACAGTTTCCAAGATATCAAGTGTGCAAGGTTACCGGACCGTCATATGCATGCACATATTCAACCTGTATGACGAAGAACTGTGCGAGACTGTGGCGAGAATTAATCTATTGTTTCTTCGAGTGTTGGAACGAAGCGTGATGGTTCTTAGATAACTTGACACAAAATTTCGTATGAAACGATACGAAGCGTCGCGAAATCAGGCTGACTATATGCGTTATTATAATTTTTTATTAATAAATGCCAATACGTACGTACAAACGCCGGCGCGCTGTCCGTATATATGTTACAGTTAAAACTCGTTTTCCTTAATAAAAACTAGTTCCGACTGAACACCTTCGTTACAACTAATTTTGCATAGTAAACATTAGAATTTACTCATAAATAAATTCAAATGTTACTTAAAATTCATCGGCTAAAAGACAACCCCAAGCAAACTACGGTTCTTCGAAAATCCAAAGGAATGCTCAGGACGGCGTTTAGCTTCAGATTCTTGCCGGAACTGCAGCCCCACTGAAGGTAACGAAGAAGCGGTAGTTTCAACATCTTCAAACCTTCCTTTTTCGATTTTGCGAGATACACGGGCTCGTTCGTGGCCTGGACGTGAGAAGAAACAGGAGAATTGTTTTTTTCAACACCGATCTCGTTTTAGGGGCGCGGGGCAACAGGGGCTGAAGGCTCGGGGCTACCATAAGGAGGGGCCTCTACAAATCAAAGAAAAAAGCTTTCACACTTGCATAAAGCACTGTAAAAAAAATAACATTCCAAAGCGTACTTCTGTCGACAATCATTTGAAAAAAATTACCAAACACGATGAATTCTCTATAAAAGAATACATCATTAATTGTAATCACAAAAAATGCAATGTAGATTGAGCTAACGACTAATTTTCAAAAATTTGTCGGTGCATGCGGAGAAAAATATTTGGTTACTTATGTTGTGTTTTACAACTCCTAATAAGCGCCAATGAAAGTGACAATTTGTATCGTTCTAAACACGATCAAACAAAAATTGCAGAGGTTCGAAGTTTTGCAGTCCTATTAAGAATACTTTGAGCCTAAAAGAAAACTGAACAGACCTTGTTGCAACGGTTATTTGCAAAGTAATCATGAGTTTGGATGGAGCAAAAAAGGAAATCGGGTAAACCGACCAGTCAATAGACGAAAGCTGATTTATATTCAAAATCAGTCGGGGTGTGCGGGTAGGAGAATTGGTCGGGTCGGGTCGGGTTGGGTAATTAGACTATAATCCGATCTTTTTTCGGGTACACGTGATCGGACGGGTTTACTCGAACTTTATCGAGTACCCGAGTTTTTCGAGTACTCGTCTCACATCGGGTACTCAATAAGTCGTGTTGCCAGAACAAATTTTCGTTTCATAGTATAGATACCGCCACGGAAACGTATCAAAACGGACGAAATAGACTCCGGCTTTATGTTCTCTACCCTCCGCCGATAGGTTGGATTTCATAAGAAATACAAATAATTTATTTAATAATTTAAGTATTCTTGTTATATATATATTTACAATTTTTTTCCGGCAAACTTCTTTTTAGACACTCGCATTTCAGGCAATATCGAGATAGTTGAATGCCGAAAAACTGAATAAAAGCAAGATTCTTCGTCAAATGTTCAGTAATTCTGTCTAGTGCTAACTGGTAATTTCGGCGATTCATTCTTCTTAATTTAATTTTTTGTCATTTAAAAAAAAATCCGGTTAAAACGTATTCTTCTAACGCTTACATCTCTGAAACTAATGAAGATATTTTCAATTTTAAAATGTCAAATGGAAGCTACATTCTTCTCGCTTCGAATAAACGCAAGGCGTTGAATCTTGGTCTTTTTGGGTTTTTCTCCATTTAAAACCCACGTTATAAAATTCAAAACTTTAAGGCGTTCGCCGGAACAGAGGCAATTTATGGTACATTTTTTCCTTTTGCACACTTTTTAGTAATGCCAAAACGCAACTTTCTCGCGCTATTACGATATGATCCGCCAAAAGTGGCCGTTTTTCACTCCACCCTGACAGACAAACACACACGCACACAGTCGCACGTACGTACATACACACAGGATAGAAAAGTGAGACGAGAAAACATTTTTAACAGTATTATCATTTATTCGTTTTATCGGTAATACCCATGTAGAGATCGACCGTCGGGCCTGGGACGGGCCTTCACAGTTAGCCTTTCTATTGGGCCGTGAGTACTTACCAATGAGGTGCCTTTGTAGAAATGATAAGAACGGCCCGATATCGGCCAACAGAGCCAACAATTATTGGGCCAATGATTTAATTCCTTGTAGCGCCAATGTTAGTGATTGCACTTGGTCCTATGTGGGCCCTCTTAAAGGGCCTATGTAGAAATTGACCACTGGCTCTATGATGGGCCTTTACAGTTGGTCTATCTAGAAGTTAGTCTATCTAGAATATTGGGCCGTGAGTTTGTTTGGGTTTGTTTGGGTGCGTGATAAATATTCAACCTATATCGGGCCAAGATTGGCCCGAGATTGGTACTTATGGATACATATTTTATGGAATAACCTTGAAATACATTGTGATTTGCGTATATGACAAGTTTCAAAATTGGCATATTTTACTTACTTATGTTGGTTATTTACAAATGCCAATAATAGGCCAAGACTTGATTACAAAAACTGAACTACAAAATATAGACGATTAATATATGACGTGCCAGTTATTTGCCTATTCTGGCACAATATACAGATAATGAATAACCCATGGCTTAAATAAAATAAAAGCAGGTATGGTCTGACCCACTTAGCCAATAAAGGCCTTAGATCAATTAAATGTAATTTCCAGTATTTCAGCATTGCCAGTTTGAAAATTGGCAAATTTCGATGAACTATCACGGCTGTTTATTGGTTTAAACAGATGGGCCCGGATAGGTTTTAGTAATGGGCTGATAATATGCCAGTTCTCAATTTATAACGGAACAATAATGGGCCAATGTAATTGGCAATACCTCAGCATCACCAGTTTAAAAATTGGCAAATATTGTTTATCTTTCATGACTGTTTAATGAATTTAAAACATGGGCCATGATAGGTTTTAACTATGTTCCGATATTGTGTCGGTTTTCAAGTTAGAACGAGACAATAATGAGCCAATGTAATAGCCAGTATTTTAGGATTGCCAGCTTTAGGATTCGCAAATTTAGTTTAACTATCACGGCTGTTTATTAGTTTTGAAAGATGGACCAGGATAATTTTTAGTAATGGGCCGATATTGTGCCGGTTCTCAATTTATAACGGGACAATAATGGGCCAATGTAATTGCTTGTATTGTAGCATTACCAGTTTTTAAATTGGCAAATATAGTTCAACCATCACGGCTATTTATTGGTTTTAAACGATGGGCCGATATTGTGTCGGTTTTCAATTTAAAACGGAACAATATTGGGCCAATGGAATTATCAGTATTTTAGTATCCCCAGTTTTTAAATTGGCAAATTTAGTTTAACTATCACGGCTGTTTATTAGTTTTTAAAGATGGGCCAGGACAGACTTTAGGGATGGGCCGATATTGTACCAGTTTTTAGTTTAGAGCGGAACAGTAATGGGCCAATATTATTTCTCTTTTGTTGGCTTATACGATGGTCCCAATATTGGCCTGATCGTAACATTGGGCAACTCATGGCAACCTCTACATGGGCACGCGTTTTGACTCGACGACAAAATATCCTCGACAAAATATCCGACGGCACAATATCCGCAGGACAAAATGTCCTCATGACAAAATATCCGCAGGACAAAATATCTGCCGATATTATATACAGTTTAAAGTGTACAGTCATGCCGTTGAAATTTATTCCATCTCAAGTGTACAGTCATGCCGTTGAAATTTATTCCATGTCAAGTGTACAGTCATGCCGTTGAAATTTATTCCATCATAAAAAGGAGGAAAATTATTAATATGTGACCCATATGTTTGGGTTTGTTTGTTTGTATTGGTTTGCTTGGGTTTGTTTGTTTTGTTTTGTTTGGTTGGGTTCAATGAAGAAATTCGCATTATGCCCCCACTCCACCATCTCACACGCCCCACAGAGGTGTTTTATTCTCATGACAAAATATCCGCAAGACAAAATATCTGCCGATATTATAAACAGTTTAAAGCGTACAGTCATGCCGTTGAAATTTATTCCATTACAAAAAGGAGGAACATTATTAATATGTGACGGATATGTTTGGGTTTGTTTGTTGGGTGCAATGAAGAAATTCGTATTACGCCCCCCACCCCACTATCTCACACACCCCACAATCTCACACGACGAGATTTGGGATATTGTCTCGCGGATGTTTTGTCATGAGAATATTTTGTCTTTCGGATATTTTGTTTTTCGGATATTTTGTGCTCGAATATTTTGTCGCGGATATTTTGTCGTCGGGTCAGATGTGACGCAGCCGTTTTATCGCTTTCTTCGAGTTTTCGTTTTCTCCCATTATTCAGTCGATACACCTAAATAAAAAATAAATATAAATAATAGATAGGGATCTCCGAGTCGTTTACGAATATTCAAAGTTTAAGAGTACTCGAAGTTTACGAGTACCAAAAATTTGAGAGTACCCGATTACAAAATTCGGGTACCCGATAGTGGCGGGTAATGCAAAAACGTAACCCGTCGGGTACCCGAGTGAATCGGGTGCCCGCACACCCCCAAAAATCAGTAAAGAATATGAATTGTCGATAAAAACTCGAATCACTGTAATTTAGTGAAAGGGATCACAGATGTCGTCGAAACTGATTTCTCTGTTTAATGTAGAATTTTGACGCTACACGGGATCTTACTAATTTGTGGTATACAAGTCGGACCGCGGTCATATAGGTGACTTCTAAGCGGACATTTGATATCGAGACGACTTTTGGACAACTTTTTGTAAACTCGGTCTTCCCTAGCGATCGTTAATGCGCCAACTGTGAACGCAGCTTTAAGAGTAACGAAAGGTTTTTTCTATTTCGGAGCGCAGGATATTCACGCAGCATAAGAAAAGCAATATATGGCACTAGCGCGAAAGGAGGACACCATGGAGCCTAGATACCAGGAGGTTCAGCGGCAATACAAAGGCGCTGAAAAAAGCGTCCCCGAAAATGTCCCGAAGTGATGGCGCTGGGGTGCAGCGGCACCTACATATATAGTAATATATTGGTCAACGAGGTGAAAGTGATCGGATGAGTTTCTAACCTCACGACAGACTGATCGTGACATCAAACGTCGAAATATCCGCCGATTCATAATTTCCTCATGGCGGTTCGGAAAAAAACGCAAAAGCGAGAAAAGATCTCAAACTCAAACTCAAAATGGCGGCGATACAGCCAATCTAGAAAACCGTGATTTTTTACATATAGCTTCACGGGAGAACGGTTTTCTCGTAAAATATAAGACCTGAAACAAAAACCAAAAAAATGATAATTTATGTATTATTAGCTATGGGACTACCTAGAAATTTGCTTTCAAATTTTGCAAAAACAGCGCTCTTTGTAGTGCGCTATTAATAATATCGATTTTAAGAAAATAAATCGATTTTTTGCCAAAAAAAGCAGTAAATTGTTTATAAAAAGAAGTTTACATTTAATCAAAAAACGGCTATGTACTCCCATAAAGAATATAATTGTGAAGCTGCTAGCAAAATTTTAAATCGATGCATGCAAAGGTGGTCGAGTAATCCGTCTTCCGAGATCGAAAAAACGGTGGTTTCGAGAAAAACGCGTTTAAAGTTGTACGAGCAACTCAGCGCGCTCCAAGGCGCTGCAGCCAAATCGATAATTGAACCTTTAAATAAAAAAAATTGCTACATGACCAATTGCATATTTTTTTTATGACACCAAAGTATTTTTAGGAAACAAAACGTCTTTTCAAAATCCTAGAGTGGTGTTATCCCTTAACACTAATGAGGGTTAGGTACATAATCTGTGATTTGTCTTAGATCGCACCCATGTTTAGCGTATATCTATATACACATGGGTGCCAGAGCACCCCAGCGCCATCATTTCTTGTTCTCGTTTTGGGGACGAGTTGAAAGGCCTCGTTGAACCTCCTGGTATCTAGGCTCCATGGAGGACACGATCGCGCGTTGTTTACATCGCTAGCCAAGTGCCTAACCTAAAAGTGTCAGCGCTTGACAGTTCGATCGTTGGCCCGGAAGATCCGCCGGGAACAATGAAGCGAACACTTGTCAGCGAGTGTTCCACCGCCTTTTTCAACTGCCCCTGGACCAGCGAGCAACGAGCGAGCAATTCTATCAAACGAGACAATCGATATTTGAACGAAGGCGCGGTATGTTAACGCCCTTGCGAGTCATCGATTTTTTTTTTCCCCACATTTGTGACATAATGTATCGTCGCGACTGAGCGCAAGGTTAAAAAAAAACAAACGAAAAAAACCAAAATGGTTCGCGTAATTCCGGTGCACAATTTTTCGGGTCAGGGCGTGGCGGCTATAGAGGAGCCGACTGCGTCCTGTCCAGCCAAATACATGAATCGGGAGATGTTGCTGTTGGCGTTGTCCAGCCACTGCGTCGAGGTCCACGAGCTGACGCCCGAGCCGCAGCTGGCGGCGGTTTTTCCCACCGTGGACCTGGTCCATCAGATGTTGCACTGCAACAGGGAGAACTACATAGCGACCTTGGAGTCCAAGTGTTCACGGGACGGCACCAGCGTCAACAATTTCGTGAGAATCTACGTCAATTGGGCGCTGGGCGGTAGTCAAAATCAGGCCATGAGGGCACGAATAGCCGGGAGAGTAACGCCCAGTTCCAACAGGCTATCCAGCAGCCTGGAGATGATAGAGCTGCCATTGACGGGACGTCCGACGAGGATAGCTTGTTGTCAAGTGACGGGCAATTTGTTGGTGGCGACGGGCGATACGGCGATCCTTCACGAGTTGAAGGTCGAGCGGCAGGCTCATTCCAAGCGCAAGTTCATCGACTTCGAGGCGCGCCCGTGGTCGCTGGGCTTTGCCTTCTCTCCCACTTGGCTGGAGATCGCCGAGGATTTCTTTCTGATCAGCGACGAACGCAACTTGATGGTCTTCAGGCTGACCAATCGACTTTACGAGGAGCTCGACCTGTTGAGCTCGCCCAACTCGACGGAATCTGCGATCCGTGGATCGTCGGGCTCGCCCGACGCTGGAGAACAACGTTCCAGGGAGAGCGGCAATCCCAGGCTGGAGACGCCAAACTCCGGAGACAACGACACTCAACGAAGCTCCGAGGCGAGACATTCGAGCGGAACGTGGGACCCATCCGTCCAGGTGTACAACATCACGAATCCGTCAAGCTGCCTCGACTGGGATCGCTTCGGCACGGAGGAGCGCCGGCCACAATCCCAGGAGACAACGAAAGACACTGGGCAAACGTGCGTCGAATTGCCGGCGTTGAAGTCGGACAGGCACAAGCCGGGTCCGATCAGCAATCCTTTCGTAACGAGTGCGCCGGATCTGGAGGTCGCGATAAAGACGAGCTCGCCCGTGGACGGTTGGTCGGAGAATTACGTGGTCCAGCGATTGCTGCAGTTGAGGATACGCGACGAGGGCGTTGGAGGAGGTACGCAGCGAGGTGAGAGCCCGGAGCTCTTCGCGTGTTCGCTCCTCAAGCCAGTCTACCTCAAGAGGGAGAGCTCCTCCGCAGGCAAAAAGTGTATCCTGCGATCGGAGAGATACAAGAATTTGAACGGCGTTGCTTGCGTTTTGTGCACCAGCCAGGAGGGCTACTTGTTTTACTTTCCTGCGCCGAGCGGAAGAGAGCTTCGACCGGTCTGCACGTCTTATCCGTTCACGGCACCGGTAAATCACGTCGTACTGGAGGACACCGTGCTGCACGCCCTCACCGAGGCCGGTCTCGAATCCTACACGTTGCGCTTGTCTTACGCGGCCGATTCCAGCGAGGACACGTTGGAGACTTCAACGAGCGAGGGTGAGCCCGTTTCACTGATCGGGCTGCGTCCCTTCATGGGAGTGCAGAGGCTGTTGCACGCTGATCGCTACTTGGTACTGCTGAGCCAAGCGGACAATCACTGGACTCTTTACGCGCTGTCGTTGCCCGGTCCGGAGGAGCTCTTCGACGACGTGCTCGGCGCGGCGATGAACCACAGGACCTCGAGTCCCGGCACCTACAGACATTTGTTGCGCGAGGGCTACACGATCGCCAGGCTGGCCAAGGACATTGAGCCTTCGACGAGCACGCGACCCGACCGCGATCCCGATCAGCTGGAAGACTTGTACAGGAAGTCTTGCGCTCTGCTGGCCGAGTACTACGTCAATTCGGAATCGCCTGCCGAGTGGAATCTCTGCGTGGCGTACTTCGCGATGGCGGGCACGAGGGTGGCCGAAGTTTTGTCGCAGAAGACGATGAGCTCGGCCCCGGGTATCGGCACGTATCTGACGGAGACGTTGCTGCGTTTGAGCAGCGGGCCCGAGGCTGACGCGCTCTTCCAATGCTTCAACATTGTCGAGATGATCAGCTCGACCGGCAAGAAAAACCTGCTCAGGCTCATCTTCGGCAGCCCCGTGCTACGGGAATACGCGACCGACAAGCTCATCGGCATTCTACTCGGCTTCGAACAGGACGACCTGACCAAGTTTGCCCTCGTGCTGCTCTACGTTCAGGCCGATCGTCAGGACCAAGCGGAAAAAACGATAAAGCCGATCGCCGACAATTGCGTGATTACCATGTCCCTCAAGTACTGGCATTGCTTGTTCGACGTGACCCAGGAACGGCACAACGGCCACGAGGTGGCGAGCTTCTCCGATCTCTCGGTCGTTCTCATGCGCGAAAAGAGCGCCATCTTTGCCGATGTGCTTGTTAAAATTGTGGACGCGCGGGCAGTAACGTTGCACCAAGTGTTGCAAATATTTCTCGCTCATTTGCCCTCGCGAGTCGGCCGGGACGGACACGTCGCCGCTGCCGTTCTTCAAACATTCGTCGAGGCTTATCTGCGCAAGTACTTCGAGGCCAAGCGCGACAGCTCGAGGGAGACCAAGAGAGCGGAGGCGCGTCACGACTACTCGATAATCGAAGCATTCAAGATATTGGTCCGTTCTTACTTGGGCAAACTGACCCAGACGAACGTCTACGCCCTGGAGGACAACAGAAACGATCCCGACGCGGACGAGCAACGGGAATATCTCTTCGAACATCTGAGGCCTCCTTACCTTGACAAGATCATCGCGAACAGCTGCCAAGACGAGACAAACTCGTCAACGGGCAAGTCTCGCGAAGAGGGCGCGAGAAAGGAGATCCTCAAGTTACAGGCACTCTTGACCAGCGGATATCTTCCGGACGAGTGCTACCAGGAGGTGCAACAATTCCTCAAGGCTCACAGCATCGACGGGGACTTCTCGTTTCGGCTGCTGTGCGTCGCCAACAATGAGGGCACACACATGCTCATGGACCATTGCCCGCAAGCTCTATTCCAATACGCCAAGGTAATTTGCCACTTCGATCAAGCGCCGAAACGCTTTTCGCCCCGGCAAAACTGATTCTGTTGGTTGTTCCTTCAGGAGAGGTACCGCGAGGAATCCGAGTGGAAGTATCTCGTTCAATTGTTGTACGAGAAAATATCTGGCGAAGAGAATAATCCCGATGCTTGCTCGGTGCACGAGCAAGCTTTGGAAGGTACGCAAATTGCACAAGACTCGTTATACTTAGGAAAAATTCCTCTTCTGCGTATCGGAAAAAAAACTTCCGGGCTTTGGGCATCGTAACATGACGTACAATTGTCCGATGTGGAAAACGTGAGAGGTTTATCAAAATATATGAGTGAGGTGATCTCGTGTACAAAAGTCGAGTCGGGAAAACAATTTGGTGATTTTATCCGCGAGTTTGAACGCAAAGTTTCGAAAAAGGGCCTTTTTCGCCACATGGTCTCGATTTTTTTTAGTCGTTTCGAAAGAAAAGTGTTAAAAATTATTATTCGCGTGTTGGCGTCGCTACACGCACCACCTGCTTGTAAAATCTGAACAGTTTGGAATTTTGAGTTAAAAGTGAGAAATTTTGAGGTCTCTTAAAATGAAAATATGCAAAAAATCGTTTTTTTTTTATGAGCCCTTGAGGGTTACACCTAGTTCGGGGTCGGAAAAAAGGTATTTTCGTGAATTTTGTGGCAAAACATGTGCAGGTTATCAACATTTTTTTTTAACTTGAAGAGTATGGTTTTAAGAGTCGTTTAAAATTTTGTTATTGAAAAATACTTATAAATATGGTAGATACAATGATTTGTGCAGAGCGCTGTTCAAAAAACATCCTTTGCAGTGACCACTGCTGCTCGAACAGAAATCATCCGAAATAAAAAAATATAACGCATTCCGTTTTTGCATGAAGTTATCTAGCGCTTCGACAGAAGATTTAATTAAATATTGATCAATAAAAAATTCGGTGAAAAAAACTCTGTTTGCGTTGATAAAAAAAACTATAAGTCAAAAAAATTCCTCGTTGGGGGACTGCTTTTTGATATGTAAAAGAAGCTTGTAAAATTCGAAGTGGATCGGTGCAGTAATTTTTTAGATATCCTGTTCACTGATTTTGGAAAAGTTATTTTGAGAAAAATGCGTATAAAGCTCGCCGGTTCGCGGAACTTACCTAAACGCCCATAACTCCCTCTATTGTCAACGGATCAACTTGAACTTTTTAGAGAATATTTTTGAAATGTTGCAATTTGAGCATGCGTCGAAAACCAAAAAACTATATTTTGAATCATTCCAGCTAGATGTCAATAGTCAACTTAATAGTCAATTTAACTTGGAAAATACATTTTTCGAGTGACCGAGCTCATGTAAAAAAAAACATTTGGAAAAATTCATGGACGCCGAATTTTAGTTCCGAGCTCAACCGATTTTTCCACTCCGGTGGCTGACTTATAAAAAGTTAAACCATCGCGCATTTGTTCCAGACACTCTGATTCACTTAGCACGAACGATGTCACTGAAGGGGCTTCAGCGTCTGCTGTCCAACGAGAGTACGAGTATTCTTCAACGTTACGGCGACATTTGTAGTCAAATTATGCACGCGGATCACGTGAATTCGATGATAATAGGCACCGGTCAGCATCTCTTATTCAATATTAACGTTTGAACGTTCGATCTCGATAGAATTTTTATTATAAACTTGTTTGAGATATAAAATACATGTTCTCCTATTGGATTGTTGATAAAAAAAGGCAAAGAAAAGACTAAGAAATTGTTTATTTGCTCCCTCGCAGAGGGGGCTATTATATAAATATATATATATGTATATCGCGTCTGAAAATTGTCAGTTCACGTTCCTGGCGTTGATAATAAATTTCGTGATAGCAAATCACTCAATCGTTTCTTCCATTTGCGTTTGACTTCTTGAGGATCGTGCTGGACGCGAGAATAAACCATACATGTTGAAATGCAATAATGTTTTGATTTTTTTTTTGAGGATGTATGGGAGACGCAATGCTACGATGGTGATAAAAATCGATCGAGTCTGTGCAAGATTTATGGGATCGTTCTACTACTACTGGATACGATGAAAGGAAGCATATTGAAAAGAATGTGCTAGATCGGAACATGCATAAAGCAGGGTTCCGTGGTCATTTGTTCGTGCAATCAATTGTAAAGAAGCTTTAGCTAACATGTATTTATTATATAGTATTGAGGTTTGCATCGTTGGTATGCAACAATAATATACTTTTTTCGTATACGAATCAAAGTATATTTATATAATTTATAACCAAAACTTGCAGAAAAAAGATTTTAGATAATAATAGAAAATGAAGGAATGGAATAAATTGAGAAGAATTTTCGTTGCATTCCAACTTTGTAAGCGTTTTTTTTTAAACCACGTTTTTGAAATCGGCAGGAAGTATTTAAGCAGTTTTCATTCGACTTAAAATGTTAACTGTAGCTCCTTAGATAGATTCTCTAAAGAAGTACACACGATTTTTACATTTCATAAACTATTCTCGTTTTTATAAACAAATTAGGGCCGATTATTCAGCCAAAAAAAATGTATTCAAAATGATGGCATTTTGAGAAAAACCCATATTTTTTAATCATCGTGTGCACTTCTCTAGCAAAACTAATCTAAATGACGAATTTGGTTTGTTTTGTTCTTGGTGCTAATCCATAAGCGTCCTGCGTCCTCCCGCAGAAACGTCAATACATGTAAGATAAACCTTCAAAACCTCATTATGATTGCTTTTTTAGTATTGTCAAAAAGATTTCCCAAAAAGTCTCTTTTTTTCGGTGAGCCACATAGATGTAACGCCGTAACGGAAAAAGTTTGTATCGAAAGTTCCAATCGAATGCTAGTATTTAGAATTCCTCGATTTTTCAAATCACTGACTGAAAAATGAGAGGCATCGTTCATCACTTTGGAGCTTGATATTTCGCAAACAGGGCTTACAAATGACAAAGTTGCAGATGGAATGTCGATTTCATTTTAGAAGACCTGTCCAATGAAGCTTTGTACTATTACAAGTTGGGGTAAAAACTCTAATTTTTTTTCTTCAAATTAGTGCTAAATATTAATTGCCGTCTTCATGGAAGCGTCTACTCGCAGCATTTCATGAATATTGCCTTGAAACTGTAGAAATCGTGGGCCTTGCTTGACTACGTCTGAAAATGGCTCGCAATATTACAGACATTTTGCCGCACGCAAATGCCGCCTTATAAATCGCGAAATATGAATTCTTAATAATTTTGGGTTATTAATGTTAAATATTAACAGATAAGATTTGAATAATTATTTAAAAAAAGAGTTGACCTGGAAATTGCAAGCTTGGTTCGCAAATAATGGCACCTACAACTGATTTTACTTTGCATCTGCCACTCACATTGAATGATTTGAAATTCCTTGTACTCCCATACATCCCCAATGAATATTTTCGTATGCTCCTTTACCTGCATAATGTGTACGCCTTGTTGCGTCATGACGACCAATTCCTTCAACCCGTCACCGGTCAAATCTACGTAAGCTATCGAGTATATCGGAGCGTCGAATTCCTTTCTGTCCGTCAATTGCCAGGCGTTGTCGCGCCGGGTGAAAATCAGAAATTCCTGATCGTACGTGCCGAGCAATATTTCATTTCTACCATCCATATTTATGTCAGCAATGCAGGAGCTCAGAACGCAATCAGTTGACTCCGTTCCGATTAGTGTCACGTCGGATTTCATGCCCGACCTGAGCACGTCGCTGCGAAACAGACACGAAAAAGGATTGAATTCATTTTTGTGCGGGATCAATCGTTCTGGAAGGCACATGAATTTTCGAAGAAGGCGAACATTCTTGTAGGGACAGATTCCAGGGCGTCAAAATTTCATAGCGACGTTTTCAGAAAAATCGATGTGTCGACAAGTTTTTCGGATGTGGATTTTTTCTTGATAGGTGATTTTCCCAATGACCTAAGTATTATTTGAGAAATTGGAGTTTGTATAAGATGCAGTTAGGCGGAACAAAATGAAGGGTAGGATGTGATATCCCGACTTATTGGGGACTGTTTAGTTTCTTTTGGCACATTATTTATGTTTGAGTCCGTTTGATTCGGTGTGTTATTCATGTTTGGGTTTGTTTGATTTTTGGTGCATTTATTCACTTTGGGTTTAGTTGACTTTTTAGTGCATTATTAATGTTTGGATTTGTTTGATGTTTGGTCCATTCATTATGCTTGGGTTTGATTCCTTGGTGCGCTAATTGTATTTGGGTTTATTTAATTTCTGATAAATTATTTTTAGAATCATTAACTATTTTTAGGTTTGTTTGTTTTATTGGTGGATTCTTTATATTTCGGTTTGCTTGATTCTTTGGTGCATTATTAATCTTTGGGCTTAGATGATTTTTTGGTGCATTTATTGTGTTCGAGTTTAGTTGACTTTTCTTTGGTGCACTATTTATATATGGGTTTGTTTGAATTTGATAAATCATTTTTTGTAACATTTACTAAGTCGGGGTTTGTTTGATTGTTTGATGCATTCTTTACGTTTGTGTTTGCTTGATTCTGTGGTGTGCTATGCATTTTGGGGCCCGTATGCTTTTTTGATTAATGTATTATGTTTGGGTTTGATTTTTCGGTGCACTATTTATGTTTCGGTTTGTTTGATTTCTGATAAATTATTTTTTGAAACATTAAACATGTTTGGGTTAGTTTGATTTTTGGTACATTATTTATATTTGTGTTTGTTTGGTTTCGAATGAGTTATTTGATGGCGAGTTTGTTTTGATTTTTTTGGGGATCTAACTGTGTTCAGGTTACTTTGATTTTTTTGTGTAGTATTTATATTTGGGTTTGTTTTTTGGCGTTCTAATGATGTTTGGGTTCACATGACTGTTTGGTACATTATTTATGTTTCGGTTCGTTTGATGCACTATTTATATTTGTTTGTTTCATTTTTGATAAATTTTCTTTCCTTGAGTTTGTTTTGATTTTTTGGAGCATTAACTGCGTTTAGGTTACTTTGATTGTCGGGTTCACTATTCATGCTTGGGTTTGTTTGTTCGTTTGAGTTTGTCCAGGCCCGATTGATTTCTTCATGAATCATTCATGTCCGAGTTTGTTCGATTTTGTCAGTGCGACTTTCGTGTTCGGGCTTATTAATCTACATCAGTCCAATTTTTTAGTACGACATTTGCGTTCCTAAGAAAAATTAATTTCTGAAAAACTCAGCTGAATTTTGTCGCGTCCGGAGACTGTACTCGTGCCAGAATCATAACTAGTCAAATCTCACGTGAAAACAACAGTCCCATTGAGAGCATTGACGACAAGAACGTTCAAAAATGGATCCTCATCCGTATCATCGATGTTCGCAGGAGCTGCAATGAAAATAGCATAAAACAATTATACGACCGGACTCACTTTAACGCTACACTACTTTCATTTGATTTTCGCCAATGTTCCGTTTTGTTACTTTTCGAGAGTCGTACAGAGAGTGTAGCACCCCATAGCCACTCTCGAAATAAAGCACGCAGCCATCTTTGCTTACCGAGTTGTTTCCAAAGTTCAGGCACCGGAATTCTGTTGCCATCCGGAAATATGTTCACCGAAGAAATCGGGCTGTCGTATCGCAGAGTCCAGCACTTCATAACCGCCAAATTGTCGACATCTATCAGGGATACCTTGACGAGTCCGCACTTGCAGCCAACAGCCGTCAATCGTCTTCACGGCGAGAACAAAATTACTCAGAATAATGCGTCTGATGATAAGTACATATCGGAGCGGACTTGAAGGACGTAAGTTAACAGCTCACACCTGGTCGAAATTTGGGAAAAAATCGATTTTCGGTTTTCAACCGATTGTCAAAATATAACATTTGAAAATGTTCTCTGAGAATTTAAAGTCGATCCGATCAAAACTTGCGCAAGTTATGGGTAGGTTCCACGAACCGGCGAACTTTAACCCCGTTTTTATCAACGTGACTTTTTCGTACTAAGTGACCACGATATCTGAAAAATCAGCGCACCGATAAACTTCAAATTTTAAAAGGTTCTTTCACATATCATAAAGCAGTGCTTGAACGGAGGAATTTTTTTCTTCCATGCATGCTTTTCTTCATCGACGAAAATGGAGCGTTTTTTCCACCGAAAATCGATACTTCCACTGAGGACAATTTTTCAAAAATCGATATTTGATTGAATCTTTTGTCAAAGCACTAGATACTTTCATGATGGTTTCGGATCATTTGTCTCCAAGTAGCGCTACGCACTAACCTTTGTGCCTAACAAATTTATAAATATTTTGCAAATACAAAAATTGTTAAAGATACCTAATACCATACTCTTTAATGCAAAGAAAAACAAAATTTACCTGCAGACGCTTTTCCCGAAAAAAAATCACGAAAATTCGCCTTTTTTCCGGCCACGAACTAGATGGACCCGTTACTTGGGCGTTGCATTTTTTTTCCCTATTTCGCGTCGCCCGAAAAACCCGCGCAATTATAAATGGCATTTCAGCCTCCCTCGTTTATCGCGTTATTTATTGTGTACCTTATAACTATAATTAAAGTATTGTCAGTTTTCAGAATTGAAATAAATCCACGTTTTTCTAAGAATTAGTGACTGAGTTTTTATTACGCAGTGTTTTTAAATTACAAAGGATGTTCAAATAATGGCGTTCCACTTCCAAGCATAAATTAATACCGCGAATAAATAATTGATTGATTAAAAAGATACTGCGAATACTGAAACAAGTATTTCGAATAAGTGCCCATCGTGTTCCTTGTCAAATCGTGATAAAATAGGCCTACATCGTTATGCACAGAATAGCTTTGTGTTTGTTAAAACAAAAGTTTTTAAAAAGTCCGGCTTTAATGGCCAAATGAACAAATGTTACGGACAAAAGTTACCGGTTTCTTTTTACGTAGAAGAAGATGCCGCTACCAAAAATATAGATTCCCATTAAAAAGGAAAAAGTTGACTTTGAAATAATGTTGAAAACGTTCACTAAATAAAAAATGCATCTTGCCATTCCACTCCTCGTTTGAATCTACTCGATTCGTGCCACGAAATGGTGCGATTTACTTCGCTGCTCTTGAGTGATTTCGAGGTCCGAAGATAAATGGGATGCCATGTTTCACACGCACGCACGCACGCACGCACACACACACACGCAGAATTTATAAATAATGAAAAATACACGTGATTAATAAACGACCTATTAGGCCTACGCACCTTTTGCTCCTCGCGTAATAATGTATGTCAATTTTCAGTGCGACCGCTCGCAGATCCGCCAACTCCGGAAAGTACTTGCCTACGGGCAATTCGGTGTATCCGTGGCTCAGCTTGTCTTCCCTGATCATGTGGATATTCTGATCGTCCCCGGAGATCAACCAGACGATCTATAAATTACGAGGTGGACATTTTTATACCATTGATTATTCGTGAAAGTGGCAAGGTGATTTTTAATTCCATTCGTTATAACGAACGCTTAAAATAGTGTTTTCTTTTTCTCTCAAAAATCGAACTTTTTCTATCGCTTGACATTTCCGTAATTTTTAAACCTTCAAAAAAGCATCCGGTCGTACGAAAGTTTCATTATTATACTAAACGTACATTTTTTACCTCTTCTTTTTCGATTACCATAGTTGCTTTCTTTAGATAATAATAACTTCATTGTTTATGAATATTTTTCAATTAAAAAAAATCCAAATTAGGCAACACTATGTATTGGGGGCGGGGGTCTTCATAAGGGAAGAAAAAGCTTATGGTCCCACCACAACACTTTTGACTGTTGAAACTTACACGCGTTTACCGGAAAACAACTTTTTTGTGACCCGTGTACAAGATGACTCATAAACTATTTGATCGATAATTTTGCTATATTGCCCTCTTTTATACCATAATTACCATCTATGCGAACCTAAAAATCCTTGAAAATCATTTTTAAAAACTACTCTTTCATTAACCACACCTGTAGAAAAAATTGCATGAGAAATAAAACATTTTTCCAGAGACACACCATATTTAGAATTTTAACTTTTCTTTGGATATTTAGGTTCCCATGGAGCGTATGGGTCTTTGAGACGCTAGGTTGTACGCCCTGGAACCGTCCAGGCGGCAACCGTTTCTGAAGCTAGTCTCGTACATCCGACATTCTCAAACATTATAAAAAAAAAAAATTCTACGAAAAGTAAAAAAAATTAATAATCCGGACATAAAATTTAGATCATGTAAAATAAATAGTTTCGACACGAAAAAAATCTTGCAAGTTCGCTTATTTTTGACTGCCTAAAAGGATCTTGTCAGAAAAAAGTATCGAAAATCGACCTGTTTTTGAGGCCCCAAGCTTAGTGAACCTCGCCAAAGTTAATCGTGGTTTTGACTCAATAACCTCATTGCCGTTTTCCGAGGGTGGTAAAAACGTGTGATAAAGGTGATAGGGCGTATAGCTCAATTCGAGCATCAAGCAGTTCTGAGCTATCGATTCGATGGAGCTGCTCTCCTCCGTGTCGCCATCGCCCACACCTTCCGTGTAGATGTTGAGGTACCTCTCGACCGAGCTCTCGTTGCTCTGCTTTACAAGAGTCACTCCAATCACGAGCTCGTTGCCCGAATCCTGCTTGTTGTAAGCGTCGATAGAAATTATTTCCGCTCCACCTAAAGCCAAGCAGTTATGAATTTGCGAACGATGGAAAGCCGTAGAGTTTTCTGGGCTTCAGCGTCGGACGTAACCAGAGCCGCTACTGACTCGGAATGTACGTGAAGAGTTGCTCCTTCACCAGCGGCCTGAGATATGACATGGGACACCAGTGATACTCGCACGAGTAGATCTTTCTCTCAAGCGAAGCCACCAACACTTTGTTCGCTTTGTTGGAAGAGACGAGCTTCGTCATAGAGTAAATGTTGCCCTGAGAGGGCAGGGAGAGCCAATGCGCCTCGATCAAATCGGCCATCGTTCGGCTAGTAAATTCCTTCCCAACAGACAGTTCATAATTATTATTCACATAATTATTATCAGTCGATTCGATGATGTTCAATTGTGCGGATGACGAGTCTCGTTGAATGAAATCGTCGGGAGAATACGGGATTTGCCGAAAGGAATACAACGTTGTTCGTATCGCGATTTGAGGTTATGTACGTCAAGTCGTGATAATTCCTTACTTTTCGTCAATAACGGTGTGATAAAAACAATCGTGAGGTGAGCATTTTTAAGGCAGGATTCTACTTTGAAACGTTGAAAAAAAAAATTTTTTTTTTACATTTTTCGAAAGTAAATATGTTCAAGAATGTTCGGTCAAACTTTAATAAAGTTCCAAGCAGTCTAACTATCCTTTTTCGCCTTTCGAACGCACCTACCTGAGCGCGCTATTGTGATCCGCCCGGCGCGCGGCCCGGATCAGCCGTCTACCTGGCTTTGTTCGCTAAGACAGATGTTCCCCTATCGTAAACCGTTATACCTATATATGCTTATTAACCAAAGTACATACGTACTGTTCAGACGGCTGGTGCAAGTATAAGAAGGCCGAAGCAAACAACGCTTTAAAAAATTATAAACATCCTCCTGCTCTTGCTAGTGACGTACAAGAGGTGCTGAAGCCGATCTACGAAGATCTAACAAAAACGGAATTACTGGAGAGATGTTTGGGTGGAAACACTCAAAATAACACCGAATGTTTCAACTCTACAGTTTGGGCTATGGCACCGAAACATGTCTTTAATGGCAAAAAAATAGTCAAAATTGCGTGCCTCACTGCTGCCTGCGTTTTTAATGAAGGATTCAGCCCAGTTTTAAAAATAATGGAAGTCATGGGCATTACAATCGGCCCAACCGTCATGCAGTTCGCCACTATGCGCGACCAACATCGCATCGTTCGAGCGAACCGCCGCTCGACTGAGGCTTCTAAGGAGGGCAGAATTTAAAAAAAAAAAGGCTAAATTAGATGAAAACACCCACCTGGAACACGTCGAAGGCATATTATATGGCCCAGGCATCGCTGATTGAGGGCAAGATAATTTTTTCTACGATTTATCACTCACCAAAACTTTAAACGCGCTTTTCTCGAGACGACATTTTCAAGTACCGTGGTCGTGATAACTCAAAAAGTACTGAACCGATCCTTATGAAATTTGGAACACATATTCTATATGTGTGTACCAACCGACCTAACTACAATCAACTTAAAATTTTGATTAGAACTATTTTTTTATTGCAAAAAAAGACCCAAAAAAACGCATTTTTTCGTATTTTAGTCGCCATTTTGTTAATTTTGCACGTATATAAAATATTCTAGTTAGGTCGGTTCCTGAAGACATACTGAACATGAAACTATTTGATTTTTTTGTTTCAGACCATCCGTCGGGAAGATTTCACGACCACGGCAACGGTACCTGCTTTTCGAGGCGTCGGCTTTAAACATATTTTACGTGTACAAAAAATGAATAAAATACATTAAAATTTTTTTTATGTACTTAAAGAGTGTATTTATTGAACAGTTTAAACCCCATATCGATATCTTTAATAGTATTCTCAGAAAAAATTCACGAAAATAGCGTTTTTTTCATGGTTTCAAAGTAGAATCCTGCCTTAAATAGAGAAACCACCAATTTCCCCCGAGCTGCATTTCTTTCATTTTGAGGTTATGCGATCTTTTAGATTAGGCAAGTCCCTCAGCCGCGACAAGCAAAAAACTCACGATAAACGATATCAAACGTGAAAATTCCTCACTTTTCGTCACACCAGATTACAGCCATAAAGAAACCAATCATGATTCGATCTTTTCTACGAGCACAGGACGCATTGCATTGTTTTGAGTTTAGGTTATGTAACGTGACAGCTGACGCACGCACACACGCAAGAGCTCTACCCACGGACCAAACACTGAGAAAACTACTGTCCGAAAAACCGAGGTTAAAATTCCAAAGTCCTTCGGTAGTTCGATCAAAACGTTCGTCCCGAAATTCGTGCGCATTTGTTATTCGAGTTCAAAGAAAATAAAATACCGACTCACCGAGTTTGTCAAATTTTGTCCGTACTGCGCTCGACTGTTTGTCGCGAAAAGGCGTCGAGTGATCGATATTCGAACAATAAGAATCTTCGTATTGCCATTCCTTCGGGGTTCGTAGAGTTTTCGTCGAACGACGCGAGAGTTTGTTGGTTATGGCTGCGACGTCTACGAGCGAGGACACGTGGCCTATAGGGATGGACGGGATGACGGAATGGTTGGAGCGCTCGTTGTCCTCTGCGGCTGAACTCTTCTCCATCGTGTTCGGCGAATCTTCCGGTTCCACGAGCCACACGGAGCCCACCGAGACTCTCGTAGAGAAAACGTTGTGCCTGTTGCAAAGCACCGTCGGCGCTCTGTCCTTCGATCGCTTTCAGATGCAACTGCTGAAAATATTTCTCCTCGTTCTGATGAGCACGGGCATTCTCATATGCGCCGCTTGGCACATCTACGGCCAAAGAATCTCGGAACGTTTCATGCACACGGCGAGAGATACCAAAGCGGCGTCTCCGTGCGAGACAAAATAATCAACGTACAAAGTACACTTACAGCTGGAAGAATGAAGACACGTTTCGCCGTTTTTAAACTAGCAACAATGATATATCAGATTTTTTTTACTCTAATCATTGAACTTTTTTGCTCTGAATATTTTATTGCAAACTGATGCGAAAAGTGCCCCACTGCGAGAAGCTGAACCTTGGGGATGAAATTAGGAAAGAGCATTTTTAATGCTGTTGAAGTTTGCACCGTTGCAAAGCACCAAAAGTTGCTTACTATATTTACTATGTTGAAATTTGCATTTTTGGGACACAACAGTTTTTTTTTTGCATTGCCAAAATATGTTTTTCATCGATCCGAGGTCCAACAATCAGTAGAATGATTTTCAGGATCCTTATTCAAAATCTAAAACGTAAATTAACACGAAAATATTTTCTGTATTAATGGAAATAAAAAAATAAAAGATGAAAATAGAATTTTCGGTCCAATCCAATCATGCAAACTTCAATACATAAATGACATGTGAATGCCCTTATTTTTTATAACAAATATTATTTTGTTGCATATTTAGATCGCAGATCTCATTTTTCAAATAAAATTTCTTTTTTTTCTTCATATTTCGATTGTAGATCTAATTTTTACATAGCAGAAATTCTTCCTTGGCTATTGAGATTGTAGATCTCTGAATAAAAATGTTTAATTAAAAACATGGTTCAAGGATTTCTATAGGCGAAATTTGCGAAGAGAAGGCAATGCAAAAAGAAATGCATTGCGTTCCAACGATGCAAGCGTCAATCTCATCATTTTCAGAGGCAAATCGGTCACATTGCTGTTTGGATCACCAGACTCCAACAATTTTTATCCATTTTTCATTTCCGTATGTCAATTATAACGCGAAGTTTTTTCTCCGCGAACAGAGGTCGAAATCTCTGATAAGAATACATAAAACCGTTTGAGTGATTTCTATAGTCTAGATATTCTATAGACTAGAAAGAATCAAGTTATTAAAAATGATGAATTACCTTCGCACTCCAATGATGCATCATATAATTCGAATGGAATCTCGGGCGCTTTAGAGACCCTCTAAGGAATTCCCATTTTCGAAAAACCGATTCACCAGTCACATAATCACCTTCGAAAAACTGATTCGCCGGTACGCAACACGTTCTTCAACGCGAACCTTTTGGCACTTGGGATAAAAAAGAGAGACAATGAAAGAAATGCCACAATATTCCGCATGTAATAGAGATAGTTCGTTTGTAGAGGCATTGTATATTTTGTGACAGATTTTCTTGCACGCGTCCGCGTTTGGATTTGCGTCGAGACAAAAATCGTAGATCGATTGAGCGGTGCAACAAAAATAAAAATAAGAATAGTTGTATCACAAAATAAAGATAATTGTAGGAAGTGTGTTAGTCCGAGTTCGATTAGATTTGCGACTAAGAAACGGTCGTTTATTCATCGCGTGGTGTGTTTTTCTACAAGGATAAGCATACAAAATACATAAGGGCGGATACATCAGTCTTCGACCTCCCAAGGCTTCTGGTGACGGAACCAATCCCAAGGAGCAGCATGAATGTATCTTGCGGGTTCTTGCAACGCGACGCCGCCCTTTTCCATTTCGGCCAAGAAGAGTTTGACCTTTTCGCACTCGGAGGACTGCAAATTGCTGTGCACAGCAACTATTCCGCTCTCCAGACAACGCTGGGCCATTACGCGACCCAGGTTGAGGTACGCAGTGCCATCCTTGGGTCTGAAAAATCATGGAAATAAATCGTCATTTTTTTAAACCGAAAATTTAAGCTGTCAAATTTATAAAAATGTTAGCATCAAACCTGTAGCTAAATACCAAAACAATTCTCAATGCAGATGTTACACAATGTGGATTATGAATTTCGTAGATGTTAGGATTGTCTATTGGTATTGCGTTACTTTTATATAAAAAAATTTGCATAAAAATCCCTAATTGCAAGTCAAAATATTTTTGTGTTGTGTTGTCCAGTGTTTTGTGTCTACATTGAGAAAAATTGGATAATTTTTATGATGAAGTCGTTCGAATGCATTTTCATTCTGTACAGCCCAATTTGGGGAGGGGGGAATTTAGGCTACAATAATCCACTTAAACGTTTTGTTAGTATTTTCTTCAGCAATCTACAATGTAAATCTGAAAAATTGAAAAATAATAAATTTCACGATATAAACTTCATTATAAAACTTGGTGCATTTTTTGGGGAATCAATTGCATCTTTTCAATGAAGTTTATTCTTTTTTTGTACGTCATCTTTGAGGGGTCTACATGAGTTTGGAATTTCAAAATTACGTTTGTTATTGGATAGTTTTGTAGCATAGGGTCTTAACCTTAAGGTGCAAAAACGTTTTTTTGAAAGCTTGAAAAGTTGGTCGACTTTTGACTACTTTTGAAGGAATCAGGGCCAGGGGTTTACCTATTTTTCTTGCACGTTTTTCTCGGATCAATGTTTTACGAAATGCCGTAAGTTACTGAAATTTTCTATCGTTTGACAGTATGATTTTTTAATATGTTTATCCATTTGTTGATAACACGTTTTTGAGTTGTGCTTTATTTGGCTGAACATGAAACTTCTTTTTCAACAACTTGGCGCTATAGTAATTTTGCTAGGGTTGTTGTAAAAAAAGTATTCCGACATTCGACAGTTTTATTATTATTCAGAAAATACATTTTTAAACTCTTCATTTCTGATCACCGTAGTTGCAAGAACCACTTACACTGATTGGCCACTTAGCAACTGTGGCATTTTCTTCAAATAATAATAACTTCATTGTTTATCAATATTTCTCAATAAAAAACTCAAGCTTGATAAGACTGTATAGTATAGCTCTCTATTTCCAAGTTTACCTTTCTTATTTGTTAACATTTGTCTTTCACAATTCTTTGGTCAGTTTTCCGTTCATTTCTTTATCAATTTTTCCTTTTAGTGCCTCCCCCTTGTAGCCATGACGCCATTTTACCAAACCATCTACCACTTCCTTATTCATGTTTTATTTTATTTTTCCGCCGTCAAATATGTGTTCCAAACTTTCTTCATCCTATTTTTCTATTTGCTACCTCCTTTTCCACAACCATGTCTCCACTTCGTAAAACATCCCACTCTTTGGCAAGACTATATATTAATTGTGTACAAAATCTTAACTAGGTCATTGCAAAAACCTGATCAGAAAAAGATGATGAAAATCAATGTGTTTGCATTTTCAAAGTTCATGCAGCTCCTTGAATGTATAGATATATATATATGTATATAGACATATATCAGTTTTTGGCTAAACACGGCATCATTAGCTTCTAATTCGATCAACACTGACATTTGAAAATTCTCATAATTGCTCACCCTCCACAGAGGGAAGAAAATTCCAACTCACTTGTAAAGTTGCTTCTTTATCGCCCACTCGCTTGAAGACGCAGTCAAGACAGTTCGGTTTTCAAAGTGTACGATTTCCGCAGTCACGTAACGCGACGATTCGGTCACGATCAATCTGATGAAAAAAACAAGCCGAAAAAATCATAGAATTCGATCTACAAAACGATTGCCAATACATACACGAACGTCGATTGAGGTTAGGTGCAGAAACAAATTGGAGGTTAGGATGGGAGCTGCGATTGCGGAGCCGTTCTAAATAGTGCTGGTGTCAGTATTTACGACCAAGTTTTTACTTGAGCAATAACTAAGCAGAGGGTTTCATAGAATTCAATGTTCAAAAGGACTGGCGATTGAGGTTAGGTGCAGAGGCAAATTAGAGGTTAGGAAACAAGCCGAGATCGCTGGGACGTACTTGTGCCAGTATTCGCGTCCAGGCTTTTCCAGGTGATAGCCGGTGGGTTTTCTCGCGATTCTCAGCAATTCGAGGCTTCTCGGGTTTCTGTTCTGCAATTCCTCGCAGTTCTGCACGAGCTCGGCATTCGTCTGAACCGACCGTACGTTAATTTTGGAGACAATCGGAAAATTGCACGCACGCCTGATCAACGGATTCATTTTTCGGTTCGTCGTTAGTAAAAATATTCTCGAAGAGCACACAGTCACTGACCCGAATTGCGCAAAATATTAACGACCGGTGTATTATTTACAATGAAGAAGCGCCGATTTAAATGTCCCGGCTGAGGAGACTAAGAACTAGAGCGACCGAGCGCCGTTCCGCTGCGACTGCGATGCCTCTGGCGGCCGAAGCTCCCACCACGCGCACTCTCCTCGACCAAGTGCACGCTCATCGCACGCATGCGCGCACCGGACCATCGCGTGAGGATGTAAACAACGCACGTGAAAAATTGATAACGCACACACAGCTGGAGCATCGAGCAAGCGAGAAATGAACGAGTAAACAAAGCGTCGATTATGTTTGTCTACGAACAGTCGCACGATGTCGGGTTAGACGAACACTCATTTTTATTTATTATTACGAAGCAACATTCCTCCTCTCACGCGTCATCGACAAATTGTCGAACGAGCGTGGCACTTTTGTCACGATAATTCTCATATTCTTTTGATTTTCCCGTTGGCCAATTCCAGCTGCCAATTATTCCCAAGATCAGATAGAACAAAAGAGGCTGCTCGCGCTTCGGAAAAAAGCTGAGAAGGAATCGAAAAGCAACGCTGGCACGAGCAAGGCCAATTTCAACTCCCTGGGCGGATACAGATTTGATCATGGCAATGCAGGCTCTCCGAGACGGGAGGCTCCTGGTGTTGGGGATGGAAATAATTGGAATTCATCGTGGAACAAAAACAAAAGTTCTCCCGGCGCTATGCGAACGCCCAAGTCGTACGACGACAGACCCAGCCCCATAAAACCGAAAAATTTCTTTGGTTCAACGCCAACACTGTTCGGCACCTGTGCCATGATCACGGAAGCCCGCTTTGTAGTCGACGTCGAGTACAATCAGAAGCTAATCGACATATTTAAAACCATGCCTAGTAAATTGTACGGTGAGTGTTGCTTTACGCTCTTAACGGGTTACCCCTAGCGCGTGCCCAGAAAAAAAAGGAATTTTCATAAGTTTTATCTGGGAAAACATATGTGTTAAAAATTTGTTTTCTTTGCACTAACGAGCAAGCTTCCAACCCTACGTTAACACTGGGTCATTTTTAGCCAGAAAATAGACAATGTCCCATAATTTGATATTTCCCGGATTTTATTTATGCAGGCATATTCAGATATGTTTAAAGCATACCTCTGATTTTTTTCAATAAAACCCGACCGAAGGGTTGTCGATGGCAGGTGAATGAAGTACTATTAGGGTCAAATTGATTCAGTGTCTTAAAATCATGGCCAAATATGAGTATGTCAACGAACGGTCGATGCCGTATTTTATAGGCTGAACATCTATTTGCAAGGTGATTTTTTGGGAATTGAATTTCGAAATACGGTTACATCTACAGTGTTAGTACTTCACATTTATATTTATACATATTTGAAATAACATCTTAAATTTTTCCAAAGCATTCTATTCGAAATACATACATGATATTTGATGTTGCACAGGTCATGACGCGGGTTTTTTTCATCATCGGGCATTGTGATTTGTCATCTGAAACAAACGATTTTTTTTTCAGAGTGTCTCCCCGTCCGCATATCGGACGAATAAGTGTATGTTATTCGTCCGGACATCGGCTCAGTTCACCTCGAATTTCCAGTAGACGTACATATTATTGTGATTCGTGTCAGCTAGTATCCGGACGAATATCATATATATAATCGTCCGTATAGAATGTGTTAAATTGTTAAACAAACTATCCGGACGAATAATTTACACGTATTCGTCCAAATAAAATCTTTATAATTTTGTTTGTGTTTGTTTGTATGGGTTTGTTTGTTTGGGTGTGTTAGTTTGGGTTGTTCGTTTGAATTTGTTTGTTTCGATGTGTTTGTTTGGGTTCGTTTGTTTGGTCTGTTTGGGTTTGTGCATTGGGATTTGTATGTTTGGGTTTGTTTGTGTGGTGTGTTTGTTTGTTTGTTTGGGTTGTTTGTTTAGGTTTGTTTGTTTCGATGTGTTTGTTTGGGTTTGTTCGTTAGGATTTGTTTGTTTGTTTGGGTTTGATTGTTTAGGGCATTATACAGCGTGAACTTCGTGAACTGAGCTGCTATCCGGACGAATAACATACGCTTATTCGTCCGATAACCGGACGGCTAGCCGCAGGGTTTTTCTTTTATTCTCTACGAATGTGCTTATTATTGGGCACCCCAATAAAAACTGTTAGGAAAAATTTACGATATGGTGGGGTTTGACAAAGAGTACTCTGATTTTTACAATAAAGTTTGCATTTCTAGCAGCACGGTAAAATAGTAATTATAAAGCAAACGAAAAGACAAAGGCCCGAACGATAGCCCGGCATAGACTCTACTTGTGTGCAAAATAGCTAGTCGATCGGCCCGGCGGTTTCGGAGAAAAATGCACACCCGACGTTAACAAAATTTCGCGACATAACCTGCGCAACTTCAAATATCGTGTACAATTTCGAATACAATACTTTGAAAAAAACGTAAGATGTTACTTCAAACATGTAAACTTTATAACTACGAAATAGTAACATTGTAGATTTGACCGTTTCTCTAAATTTAATTCCCGAAAAATCACCCTGAAAATGGGAATTAACACTAAGATTTTTAAGACCTTTTACAATTTTGGTATTGAAAAATATTTATAAAAATATTAAAGGGATTTTGACAATTAAAGGGAAAGGACAAACAAAATATTGATTTTTGATCGAATAGCCACAGTCCAAAGTAAAAGTATCGATTTTGGGCGAGAAAAACGCTTTATTTTCGTTCACAAAAAAAACAACTTTGCATCGAAAAAAATTACCTTCGTTCAAGCACTGCTTTTCGATATGTAAAAGAAGCTTGTAAAATTTTACGTTGATCGGTGTAGTGATTTTTTTAAAGATATTGTGGTCGCCGATTTTGAAAGTCATTTTGAGAAAAATCCTTTCATAGTTTCCCAGTTCGCGGTTCGCCGGTTCGCAGAACCTACCTATAAAGGCCCATAACTCCCTCAATTTTGGACGAATCGACTTGAAATTTACCCAGAATATTTTTCAAATGTTATATTTTGAGAATCCGTCGAAAAGAAAAATCGATATTTTTGAAAATTTCTACGAAGTGTGAGCCCTTAAGAAGGCAAGCTCATGCATTTGTAGTCGCTATTCGACGGATGCAAAGATTTTTACTTTTTTTTTGGTTTAATTTTCGTTCAAATTTTTCAACGATTTTTAAAGATTTTCTCGAATACGATACATTTTTGGGACATGGTTGAAGGTCGCGTCATCGGAGCGCAATGAAAATTATGTTAAATTTCTTGATTACTTCACTTTCATTGTTGAAAATATTTTCCCGTGAATTTAGGCTGTAAACGTCTATTAAGAATCCTGAAGAAGATTTGACTGATTTTTGCATATTAAACGAAATTATTTGGGATTGAATCTAGAGCGAAATACGAAAGACTTGCTTAATCCTGCGTTCGTACACTGGGTCTTTGAAGGAACAGTCGAAATTTCCAACTCACCTGTTTTTCGGCACACTTTTTTATTAACACCGGTTTTAAAGTTTTGACTTTGGCAACCTTTGGACCACGTGGTAGAACACTTCGAGAAGTAACCCTGATTTTTTTCAGGTCATTTGAATGCCTTGAAAACTTTGAAGACCTGACTGTTTCCTGAAAGACCGAGTTTACACAATGTGTCTCGAAAAATATAGTATACACCCGGAGGGTTAACGAGTCTAAGCTTGCGGCCCGAAAAGCAGGTAGATTTTTGATGTTTTTAAAATGAGGGTGTTGGAATGACAAGGTCGGAATTTTACACACCGTTAATATTCGGTCGGGTAAAGTTCCGAAAAGGTCCAACCTCCGATCGGGCTGAAATTTTGCACAGACCTTCCTTTTAATATCCTTAGAGATCCCCTAAAAGAATTTTTGGCGAAGTTCCATAGTTTTCGAGATATTTCGAGATAAAATGAATCGAACGAATATATTTTACGATATGACGTACATAGAATAATTACCCAAGTGATGACGTAAGTAACATCCCTCAATTTCTCTTGTCCAATAATCAAGTCTATTCAATGAATTGTCATTTCCAAGTGATCGTTACTAATTGACACGACGAATTATCTGATTCCATACACTATTAAAACACAAAATCCGAATCGGTAGACCAGCAAACCCGGCGGTGGACTTTCCTCCTAACGGACTACGAAAAATTAATAGTGAGCTGTCATCCGCTGAGGCCTCAAGTGATAATAACGGGGATTCCGCAATACGTACTGACGGTGAGATAATGTTCTTTTGCCCACCATAAACTAGTCAAAAAGCTGAATATCCAACTTGTATTTTAAAAATGAATTTTCTTCTGTCAAGCATAGATATTCAAGCGGAATCTCAATAAAAAGACTGACATAGAATTAATTGATTTGTCGTCGATCGACAGCAAATTAACTGACAGCCTTATGCCCTTTCAGCGAGAGGGAATATGGTGAGATTTCATTAAAAAAAGAAGAAAACCGTATGCTATTGTAAAAACCGCCACGGGGAAGGATAAAAATGGATGTTAATTTTGCAGTTACGGTATATCGAAGAAAGGTCGTTGTTTCATAGCCGACGACATGGGCCTTGGCAAGACGATACAAGCTTTGGGCCTGGCTCATTACTATCGTGAAAATTGGCCCCTCCTGATCGTCACACCGTCGTCCATTAGGTAATTATAAAAAACTTTCCGCACTCGCAAATTTGTCGTTAACTGATAACCATGATATTTGCAAAGCTCGAACGATACGCGACAACGTTGAAAGATCGATATACAGGGTGTCCCATTTGAAGTGTTGCGAGCTGCTATTTTTGAAAGTACGCGAGGCAATGCAAATGGTTACAAATAAAAGTTGTTCGGTCGTAAGAGGACGCTAGGATATGACTCTTAGTTTGACCTTGAATGCAACCGCCAAGGTCGTGTAAAGGTCAATTTCAACATTGTCAATAGACACCCAAATTTTTTGTCGTTTAATCTTGTAGCTTATCTCGAGGACTTTCCAAAACACTATGGATAAGTATTTCTTATCCATAAAAAAATACTGAATTGTAGTGTTTTGAAACGGCCTCGAGGTGAGCTGCATGAATATACGATAATAAATGTGGGTTGCTATTTGAAATTTTGACTATGACCTTCACGTGACCTTTGCCTTTACACCCAAGGTGAAAATGGGTAAAAGGACTTTTATCCCCTCGGAACCGAACAACTTTTATTTGTAGCATTTTGAATTGATACACGTATGTTTGAACACAGAAGCCTGTGACGATTCAAATCGGACACCCTGTACAATTCAAGTCTCGTTTAGAAATCGATACTTGGGCACAATAGGTACCAATGGTCCGAGGCGGTTTACAATTTTCTACCTTCGGTGCCGAGTCATTACGTTCATCATTTCACCACCGGCAAGGACTACGTGGGCGATGGTAAAATAACTATAGTCTCGTACGATTTACTAGTCCGAGCGATTGACTTATTCAAACGTCACACTTACGGCTTCGTCATATTGGTGAGCGACAGTCGCGTCTTTTGTCTTCGAATTTTCGTTCTAAGAGAAAAAAAGAAGATAGAAAGTATCGAATTTTTTTTTTTGCGCTTTCAGGACGAATCTCATACGGTGAAGAGTGGCAAGTCGGCGAGGGCCAAAGCCGTCCAGTGTATAGCATCGCAAGCTCGCCACGTCGTTCTTCTGACGGGAACACCCGCGTTGTCCCGACCCATCGAACTTTATTCCCAAATCAGTCTCGTCGTACCCTCCTTCATGGGGTAAATACAACATCGCGCTGATATTAAATGAAAAATGGAAATATGTACTTTTTGGATAATAATGAAACTTTCGGATGACCGGTTACTTATTCGAAATTTTGAAAATTGCGAAACGCATGCAATTTTGCGAATTTCAACAAAATCATTACATTTGAGAGTCTAGGCTATAAAACTGTGCCATCAAAAACGTTTTTTGTCCCTTTATTTCAAGCTCATGCAAACCCTTTAAGAGGGTATAAGTGAAAAAAAAATTATCGAAAACACAAGTGGTTTCTAAAAAATACACAAAGTTTTATGATATTGAAATTTGCAACGTTGGAATGCAACGATAATTCTTTACGATTTATTTTCTTTTGTTATTTTTATATTTTATTTTTTTTGCAGCTTTGCACTGTACCTGTCGATTGAAATCACCAACAAAACGTTTCAGTGATTTTTTACAGCCTATGTCCGTCAAAAATTCCGAAATTGAGAAAAAAAATGCATTGCGCTTCAACGACCTTGTCCTAATTTTTTTACACCTTTTAGGATCAAACCTGAAGCAAAATACCAAAATACCAAAAAAATGGGATTAATGTAAAATTTCAGATATCACGATTACGGCGTGCGCTACTGCGCCGCGGTCAAGAAAGCCTATGGTTGGGATTATTCGGGCTCGTCCAACATGCAAGAATTGCATTTGCTGCTGCGCTCCTGTTGCCTCATTAGACGATTGAAGTCCGACGTGCTCAAACAGTTACCGGCAAAAATCAGGCTCGTGAAATTACGATTTATTTTTTTCCTCCATATCCTGTAAATTTTGCGAGTTCGTCAGAATTGCATCGATGAACGTTTACAATTTTACGGATTTTTTTGTTAATTTATTTATTCATGTATTTAGTTATTTATTTATTATTTAATTACAGACAAGTTGTGATGTTGGATCCGGCTCTGATAAAGAAAGCATCGAAAGAGGCCATGCTGATCGCGGCGAAGTTGCAGGACAAGGGATTGAAGTATTCGGACAGAGAGAACGCCATATTGCAATATTATCACGAGTCGAGCAGCCAGAGGCTCACGGCCGTGTGGTTCGTAGTACATTATCTTTTACCGTACAGAGTGTCCCGTTCGTATTTAGACACCGAAATAAGTCGACATCAGAGAAGAAAAAAATACAAACATTCCTAAAACTCGTATTCTACGGATTCGAAGATTGAGTCAAATTGTCTTATTCGTTTGTTGGACGTTCTCACGGTCATTTCGAAGTCGACTTTGAATTTTTAAAGGAACTCATATTTATTTATGACAGGCTGATATTCGACGTAAAGAAAACTATTCACTTTTATCCGAAACGTTTGTCACTTTGATCATTATTTTGGGCGATGTGCGAAATAATTGCAATGTTTATTTTTTTCGGCTAGTGGGCATAAATTTGTCACGGTAACAGGAACGACAAGATGGAGATCTTCATTGAAGAGATAGCAAAATATTTATACGATTTGCATCTTTGGAATGCAACGAAAGTTAATGTTTACATTTGTATTTCCTCATTTTTACAAGCTTTTATTCAACTTGGTTCGTTCGTGTGTCTGTCTTTCCGGTTCAAAATTTGTAATCCAGTTTTCAAGCACTTGCTGGCATCCGATTGAGCTGAAATTTGGCATACCTATGTAACTTCGGTGACAATGGAATAATATGGTACCATGGAGCTTGTCTGATGATGGAGGTGGGAGGTGGGCAATGCAACCGTAAGGGGCCAGTCCACTTTCGAGCCACGAAAAAAGGCTATTTTCGCGATTTTTTTTGTTGAGGATTTTATAAAAGATATGAATATAAAAGTTGTTGGGCTTGATGAATGAAGTCTTGAAATACATTTAAAAAAAAATTAATTCATTTTTATTCATTTTTAAGTACAAAAACTATAGTTTAACGTAACGCCGCAAACATAGGTGGGCTAGGTAGCTCTATCACAACTTGGCAACGGCTTGTCTGAAACAAAAAAATCAAAGTCCATTAGATTCGGTATGACACCAGCTACAAAAAGATCCTCGGATATCAAGTTTTATCGATAAATAAAAAAAATGGCAGATGAAAAACGAAAAAAGTTTAAAGAACGCGGTTTTCGCAGTTATTCGCAAAAAAATGAGTAAAAATAAAAATTTTAAAACCATCGAGGGTCATCTTGTTGCGAATCATGTTAACAATATGTACTTCAAATTTCAAGCGAATCGGTTTATTAGTTTCAGAGATACGATGGAGCTAGATTTTGAAAACGTTGTTTCGAGAAAAACGCGTTTGAAGTTTATACTATGATAGGCCGAGCGCGCCATACGCTCAGGTAGACGACATGAGGTCCTGACGTTCAGTAAAAAAAAAATACTCAGAGAGCTCCGTTTTTCATAAATTTTGACACAATATTTCCCAATGTACGTACTTTCGAAAACAGTAAAAAAAAGAACGATTTTTTGACATTTTCAAAGTGGTCTGGCCCCTAACTAGCATATACTGGGACAGTCGAGTTTGTGCTCATTTGTTCTGTTGTCATGAGTACTTTTCATTACACACGATAACGAGAGTCTGATAATTATGGTGGGAGGTGGAAACTGAAATTTCCTAATTGCGAATGGTTGGACAATCGATTTTGGGCTCATTAACTTTGTTGACTTGAGCACAATTTATATTACGCTATTATAATGTTTCTCGCCAAACCTTTATAACCAATGACATGGGGGTCTGGCATGGCAAATAGATAAACAAATTCTAATACTAAAAAGAACAAAAGAAAATTAACGGAAAAAGAACTTTTTAAAAACAAGCTTTAATTTAAAACCTACTGTACTAAAAAGTAATAAATAATGTTCAGTAAAACTGAAAATCAAAACACTACAACTACAAAAAAGTCTCTTCCTTGGTGTTTCATCATAAGTGCCAAGTACTTAAAAGGGAATTGTTTTTGAAAAATTGGAAAAAAAACTACTTTTTTAATCCACATTTTACAGAAATGTTGCGTGAAATGTTGATTTTTGTTTGTAAATACGTGCCATTTTCTTAAATTGGCATTTTCTTTATTTCAATTACCGTCACATAGAAACTATACATGTTCTAACTGACAACATTTTTGAACTTTTTGCAAATCAAAGTCTACGGGAAGCTAGACTGCGCACCGATTCGCAACTCCCGCGGCGACCTTGCTGTAACACTCTACCACAGCTCCGCCATCTTGATGATGAATTAATTTAAAAAAATTGTTTCGTGTACTTAAATATACTATTAAAGTATACATAAAGTTTGATAATTATAGAATAATTATTGCTCATTTTGAAAAATCCCTCAATATTGCTTATTTTTTCCTGTCTAAATGTATATCCCTCCTTAAATAAAAGCTTGTCTAAAAAGTTTTCTTTACGTTTATTTTTTATTATTAGGCCGACCATTTTTTGTTGTAGATTTTAGGGGTAGACCTCGAAATAGGGATCTTAAAAATTGCTCGGCGCTTACATAGCTAAAATCCGCAAAGAGAAATGTGAGCAATTTGAAAAGATGAATTTCCATTGCATTCCACCGATGAAAACTCTAATCTTATGGATTTCTTTTTATCTCCAGACTGCCACGCGATGTTGAAGTTTGCATTGTTGAAACGCAACGATTTTTTTTTTGTTTTACCACTTCTTTATTTGTATTATTATCGAAAATCTTTTCCGCAGATTTACGTTTTGCAGATCTCCGATGAGAATCCTAAAAAAACGTTCGGGTGATTTTCGTAGCTTGAAGCAGCCGAAATGAATTTGGCCATTGTGTCAAGATAAAGTTCCATTGCATGCCAACGATTCGAACTTCAACATCGACAAAGATCAGACGTTACTGGTTCTTCGCAAGCATTGAGAAAACAAGACTCAAGAAAACAAGTTCAACTCTTTTATCCTGCGCAATTAGCCTGCAAGAATTATTCCACGACTGGTGGAGCATGAGATTGAAGCTTGCATCGTTGAAATTCAACGTAAATTCTTTTTTATCTTTTCGTTCCCTCATTTTTATTATTACACCAAACATTATTCTGCAGATTTCAATTGTGACCTTGAACTAAGTATCTTAAAAAAAAAAATTCGTTGCTTTTCATAGCTAAAATCTGCAAAGAGAAATTTAAGGAATTCGGAAACATGAATTTTCATTACGCTTTAACCGTATAAACCTCAATCTCATGCATTCATTTTGATCTCCAGAGTGTCACGCGATATTGAAGTTTGCATCCTTCGAACGCAATAAAAATTCGTGTTTTGTTTATCCATTTTTTTATTTAAATTGAAATTATTATTCAAAATATTTGAAACTGCCTGAATAAATTTGGGCAACATGTACAAATTTTTGTTGCATGGCAACTAACAAGGAATATCACTTAAGGCCATATGTCACACCGACCGAGCGGCCACAAGTGCGAGAGAGATAGCTGATTTACAGATTCCCAATGTTCTCCCAAACGGTTGATTTTTTGGGGAAAATAAAAGAAACACTCTGTCGAACGACGAACGTCTTTCTCTTCGTAAGCCCGAAATGTGGTCCGTCTGCGAGAGAACTTGGCAGTAGGATGTTTACCGACTGGACGTGTGAGCCATGTCCTTAAGGGGGCAGATACTTTTAGGCGAGGAAAAAATTGCTGATTTTCATGATTTTTTTTTTAGGAATTTTTTCTTCACCATTTCTGAGACCCAGGGAGTGTTTTATTACTACTTTTGGATGTTACATAGTATTTATTTATTTAATTCATCTCTAAAAATGGCGGAGGTATGGCGCGGCCTTCGAAGCAGGTTGCGGCAGAAGTTGTCAGACGGCGTAACACGTAGCGTCGGCGAGATTAATCGAAGAAAAATCAACAAAGATTTTTCTTTCATCAACACTCATACGCGGAATATGAACCTAGAAAAAGTGAGAAATGTTGAAAATCGATCAAATGGTACGCTTTGAAACAAAAAAAATGAATTTTCCGAAAAAAATAGCTATATTTTGCAATAAAAAAAGACGTTCTTGTTAATTCTCACAAACATTTGGGGTGATGTTTAAGACAATCAGGTTAGAAAGATTTATACCAAATTTCATCAAAATCGATCGATGAGTTTTTAGCTACACGTCACGCCAGTTTTGGAAATGCAGTTTAGAAAGCCTTCCACACCTCCGTCATTTTGAAAGATTAATAAAAAAAATTTATTAATCTTTTACAGATTGATTTACAGCCAAAAGTAGTAATAAAACATACCCTAGGTCTAAAAAATGGTGAAGAAATCTCCCCTTAAAAAACTCATGAAAATCAGCAAATTCTTTCCTCGCCTAAAGGTATATTTTCCCTTAAGGGGAAATATACCTTTATATGTAATAAAGGTTATATGGGGTATTATAATAAATTATTATGTGGGGTATAATTTCCCCTTAAGGGGAAATATACCTTTTGACCTTATACTGTGGCCTTAGCCGAAAGGTATATTTCCCTTTTAAGGAGAAATATAAAGGTATATTTCCCAAATAATATACCCAAAAGGTATATTTCCCCTTAAGGGGAAGTATACCTTTTGGGGTAAGGCCACAGTAGAATTTTCAAAAAATCGATTTTTTTTCTCGCTAAAACGGTGCTTCATCATCATAAGAATAAGTTACTATTCGATTTATAGCAAGACAAGTGTTTTACACCGATTTTGAGCGTATAACGTAAGCCCACCTCTGGCACGGCCAGAGGCATATGTAAAACTTTAACCGCGTTTTTCTCGAAACAGCTTTTTTCCAATTGGCGTGACAAATAACTTCAACAATTTTCATTCGATTAACTTCAAATTTAAAAGTTATGTTCCTAATTGCATTTCGCAGAGAAGTACGTACGGAATTTCTGATTAATCGAAAACTTTTCATTTTATGAGCAGTTTTATACGAACTTTTTCACAAAAAAATCATTCCTACAATTACAACAACATTCAAATACCTACAACTTTTGAATAAAACAATATTTTTTAAACTCCGTACGTACTTCTCTAGGTATTCTAATGTGGATTGACGAGAATTTTTGTTTTTGTGCTAGGTAAAAAATTGTGGATGCTAAATGTCACGCCGCGGAGCGCCTAAAAAAAGATAGAACATTTTAGTAATCGGCCATTTTGTACATCGAAAAAATATATATATATTTTCTAACAGCTTGATATTCATACTAAATAGATGTGTAATTAATTTTATGAGTGAATTACTTTTTCGTACGTAAAAAAATGGTTAAATTCGCACATGATTTTATACTCGTTACTGTGGCCTAGCCCCTTAAGTGTTCGCCTTAAATTTAGTTGAAACTCATATATGTGATGAAGCATTGAAAACTAATAGACCATATGTTTTTTTCATCGGCGGAAAAAACGGCTTCAAGTGGGGAAAGGCGCGCCGGGGGCTGATTTTGCAGTTTCACCTACAAGCAGTCTACCGATCTGATTGAAACAAAAACCAAAATTCCTCTAATGCAATGCGATGAAAAATCCCCTATAGAAGTATTGAAAAAAAAATTAAACCACGGGGTGGTTTCTCCGCTTTAAGCCATTTTCCCGGCGATAAAAAAGTACGTGTCTAATAGTTTTCTATACTTGATCAGATATATGAGTTTCAACAAAATCGAAGGCGGACACTTAAATGATGTTCCTTGTAAACGAACTTAAGCATCACAGGATGACTGGAAATTTCACAAGGGGAGGCTGTCAATTGTCAAATTCAGATTCGATTCATACTGCTTGTAATAAAAGCTCATGGCCAGAGGTGTTATGGGGCAAAGCAGTAAGATGCGCTTCTTCGCCGTTTTCTAGAAAATCGGCATTGAAATATTCCGTCGCGTTCAACTTTCCGTGTAAAGAAGTTTTCAAGGAGCTCGTGGTGCAGCGAGCTTGTTCTCTGCTTCATAAGCCCGTCGTCCCCGGTTCCGATCTCGCTGCTGGCCACTTTTTTAAATTCAAATGTGTATTTCCTATTTCTGCTTTTGAAATATAACTTTGTTTACGAACAACATAATGAAGTTCGAAAGCGTCGATTTTTCCACAACAAACGGCATTAAAAAAAACTTATTATATGCATAATTGTTGAAACTGATTACCGGGAATTATTTGCATACACATTTGAATAAATTAAAAAAAAGAAGTTGCCAGCAGCGAGTTTTGAACCAGGGACAAGGGGCTTTTGAACCACAGAGCTTGCTCGCTGCGCCACGAGCTCTTTGAAATCTTTATTTACGTAGAAAGTATTTGAACACAATGGAATATTTCAATGCCGATTTTTTCGACAACGGCGAAGAGGCGCATCTTACTGCTTTGCCACATAACAATGATATGGAAGTTTGCATCGTTGGAACGAAAATTTTGCAGACGGGCCTTTTATGGCAAATTGAGCAATGAGTCGACCGTTTTTAGGAACCTCATGAAAAATCCACAGCTCATAAGTTTGCAGGATTAGAATGTGGATGATGAAAAAATTGAGGAAATTAAATAAAAGAAAAAAATGTTCGTTCCATTCAAACGATGCAAACTTCAACACCATGCATAACACCTCTGAGCATGAGCTCTTATTATACGCAGTATGAATCGATACTGAATTTGACAATTGACAGCCGCCCTTGTCAGTGTATTTTCACGGACTTTCGGTCGAGGTCTAAAATACACGACGGTCGAACGTCAATGTCATTGCAGCAGTTACGTGACCCACCTGCTCGAGGCGGAACAAAAGTTTCTCATTTACGCTCATCATCAGATCGTACTCGACTCGATCTGCGAGCTCTTGGCTTCGAAGGACATCCGGTATGACGATCAAAAACGATTGAGAATGCGTTCCTTCGGGTATGCGATCAGACTTCCAGTAATCGTCAACCTTGCCACTCTTCAGGTTCATACGTATCGACGGCAAGACGCCACCGGAGCAGAGGAAGGCTCAGGTTGATCGCTTTCAAGAGTCGCACAGTTGTCTGGTCGCAGTGCTGTCGATAACCGCGGCGAACGCCGGGATCACCTTGACCGCCGCTCAGCTCGTGGTTTTTGCCGAACTTTTTTGGAATCCCGGAGTATGTGTAACAAACCTAAACGAAATGGTGGCCCGCCGGTAGTTTGTCCAAACAGAAATTTTTCACTTTCCGTCTAAGCTGGCGCTATCCCTTAAGATTCGTGCGCAATTTTGGCCACTTAAGATGCCGGGAGCTGAGAGAAGTGACATCGTTTACGCGATGGGTTTTCTTTTTCCATGTTAAAATTATTTTCGCTTTGCAGATTTTGTGCCAGGCAGAGGACAGGGTTCACCGGATAGGTCAGGCTAGCAGCGTCGTGATTCGATATCTCGTGGCGAGAAACACGGCCGACGATCATCTCTGGCCCCTGATACAACGTAAGATCAACGTCCTGACGAAGGTCGGCCTTGATCAAGACTTTTGTCTGGACAAGGCGAAAGTATCGGAGCAGAAAGCGAAGACGCCCTCGCCCACGAAGAGCAGACAAACGACGATGGATTCGTTCGTGTCTGTAACGCCCTCGAAATCGCAAACAAATTTAAATATTTCGGGAACGGAGCAGGATCGAAACGTTTCCGGCGGGGAAGAGCAAAGCGTCGCTTCGACTTCCGAGCACTTTGAACACTTGCTCGACCTCGACGAGGACGATTTCGCCGACGTTGATCTCGATAATATTTCGTGATAACGACCCCACTTGGATAATTCGAAGAGTTTGATACGAGGTTGTCTCGATTCGTCGAAATTCAAATTTCTCCGCGCGCGTAAATATTTTTCTCATCTCCGCAATATTTTTTGAATCGCTGTCATTGTTGGAAGTGGATACGTCACTCGGTACAAGTACGGATGTGATATTTGTTAATAATATATCATGAATTAAGGAAACGATCGATCGAAGCGATTGGTACGAATTAAAATCGAATTTAAAGATAAGACAAACACGTTTCTTATTTCCATTGCCCGAGGGGGGGAGGAGGAGATGATATATTGGAATGTTTGTTGGTGTTTGCTCATTGCGGCTTTCCGCAAAAAGCGCAAAAAACGAAAGAGTCGTCGAATTTTCGTGTCTCACTTGCTTAATGGAGGAATTGGCTCAAAATGTTCGAGCCTCGCGGTACGGCGATCATTCCATTTTGTCGTGACAGCTCGCGTCGCAGCCGGACACTGTCCTGGACCGCTTTCGCTCACTGCAGCAACGATCTGAGCTTCAAGCTACTATCAATTGACCTTGATCAACCTCCTATCTACCTGCTATTAATTGACACTTGAGAAACCTTTTTCCTTCGGTCTTTGCAATAGGAAAAAAAATCAAGAGCTTTAAATCTGGTGACCTTTGAGTGGAGTCCGGGGAGTGGACGGCCTGTATCACGGTGCCCAAGATCACGAGATTTAACAGCCTTGGATTTTTTCCTCTGGGGAAACACTGGAGGAAAAGATTTGTTCGGTGTCAATTGATACCAGGGAGCAGCCCGGAGCTCGAATCATTGCTGCGGTGCGCGAAATTGCTCAAGAACAGTGTTCGGCTGCAACGCAAGCTGTCAGCCTGCGATGCGATGCTTGCGTTACTGCGAGAGTACAACATTTTTAGCAATTCTTCCATTCGGAAAGTTTTTTTAAATTTTCTCCTAAAGACATAAAAAATAAACAAATCTCGACATGAGATTTTTTATTTGTAGATCAATCGCCAAAATGGTATATATATCCTTACGTCATTGTACATGAGATCGCGCGGTGCGGTTTTCGATGATTATTAAAAAATCTCAATTGGCGACACGACTGCTTCTTAATATATATACAGGGTGAGGCACTAACTGTTGCGACCTTGAATATCTCTGTAATTATCGACGTCACAAAAAATGTTTGAAACAAAAGTTGTACCTTACGAAAGGGGTCATCAAATGCGACCATTTTTTTTTATCTCGGTGGAGGCGCTGTTGCACAGTAAAGGTCACCTCCACTTTTTTAAATGGGACGGTACAGAGCATCGAAAACTGCATAAAAACATTTAGGGTCCAAAGTCGTTCAAGGTTATTTAAGACCGAAAAGTGACATGAACTTTATTTTTATGTGAAATTACCTTTATTCACAGTAGATGTTCAAAGTCATTGCCATTGGAATCAATGCAGTATTGCAATCTCCTCATCACGGATTGTGTAGAATTTCTTATCACTTCGGCACTTATCGCCGAAGTCTTGCCATTGTCTTGTATGTAAACAACGGCACCAAACCTACAATGTACACGGAACATTGTACAATGTTTCGCCCAAACAAACCCAAGATAACGATAGTAAGAATGGTGAGACTAGTATTAATGAATCAAGCGAATGTAAATTATGTATTCTTTTGAAGAGCAAACTGATATGCTTCTAATTTACGGAGAATGTCAGAAAAATGCAGTGAGAGCTAGAGACTTATACGCTGAAAGATTTCCTGAACGTTCTCATATTACACGCCGTACATTTCCAATTTTGTACACTAAACTGAGGCGACTGGACCCTTAACCCGTCGGGAAAGTAACCGACAAAAGCGAGTTACTAACGAAGAAACGGAAATTGGTGTTCTTGCCGCCGTTCATCGAGACCCTTGTGCGAGTTCTCGTCCAATTGCGAAGGAATCTGGCGTAAGCCAAAGAAGTATTCTACGTGTTCTACATCGTCGAAAATATCATCCTTACCACATCAGTCTCCACCAGGAATTAACTGGTACGGATTTCATGAATCGCACTGAATTCTGCCGATGGGCTCAATGCCAGATTCAGACAGATGACTCATTTATTAATCGGATTTGATTTACTGATGAGACAACATTTACGAATCATGGAAATATTAACTTGCATAACATGCATTTGTGGTCAACTGAAAATCCACATTGGCTGCGGCAAGTTGCACACCAAAGACCGTGGTCGGTTAATGTATGGTGTGGGATTATTGGGGATAGAATCATAGGCCCTTATTTCATCGAAGGGAATCTTAATGGTAGGAAGTACAGCACATTCCTTCAAGAAATATTAAGCCCGTTATTGGAAGAAATACCTTTATAAACAAGAAACAGAATGTGGTATCAACACGATGGGTGACCGGCACATTTTTCGCTGATAGCTAGAAATGAATTACAAAAGAGATTTCCAAATCGTTGGATTGGACGCGAAGGAGCTGTATCGTGGCCGGCTCGCTTGCCAGACTTGACGCCTTTGGACTTTTTCTTGTGGGGATACTTGAAAGATCTTGTTTGTAAAGAACGTCCAACTACGCCGGATGATATGCGTGAGAGAATTCTTCGAGCCTGTGATTCGATAATTGCCGAAGTAATAAGAAATTCTACACAATCCGTGATAAGGAGATTGCAATACTGCATTGATTCCAATGGCAATCACTTCGAACATCTACTGTGAATAAAGGTAATTTCACATAAAAATAAAGTTCATGTCACTTTTTGATCTTAAATGACCTTGAACGACTTTGACCCCTAAATGTTTTTTATGCAGTTTTCGATGCTCTACAAGATAGTTGAAAAAAAATGTACCGTCCCATTTTAAAAAGTGGAGATGACCTTTACTGTGCGACAGCGCCTCCACTGAGATAAAAAAATGGTCGCATTTGATGATCCCTTTGGTACGGTACAACTTTTGTTCCAAACATTTTTTTGTGACGTCGATAATTACAGAGATATTCAAGGTGGCAACACTTTATGTGCCTCACCCTGTCTACTGTATACTGTTACAGAGCAATAGCACTCAAACTATTGATCATATCCAAAAATGTTTCAGACAAAAGTTTCAATGTTCGAGAAGGCCGTCATACCAGACTACCCTATTTTTTTATCGGTGGGGGCGCTGAAGCTACGTCAAGGTCAACTCCACTTTTTTTAATGGAATGGTACTTTTTTTTAACTATCTTGTGGAGCACCTCAAACAGCATAAAAAACATCAGGGGTCAAAGTCGTTCAAGGTCATTCAAGGTCACCTATTAAAATTAAATACAAAACTAAATATCTCGAATCACTACCAAATATTTGGTAGTGATCCGAGATATTTAGATTTGTATCATCTATACTGACCTTGAAAATGTACCGTTCCGTTTGAAAAAGTAGAGTTGACCTTGACGTAGCTTCAGCGCCTCCACCGATAAAAAATAGGGTAGTCCAGTATGACGGCCTTCTCGAACGCTGAAACTTTTGTGTTAAAGATTTTTGAATATGGTCAATAGTTTGAGTGCTATTGCTCTGTAACACTTTTTGTGCTTCACCCTGTATATACCGCGGGTCCCCAATAGGCTGAACTCGTTGTCAAGACGACCGACCAACCCAAACACATGCTTCACTTGCTGAGGGTAAACAAAAAAAATGTCGACGCTCGATATTTTCACTTGTCCGGTGGTTTACAAGTACAAAACGCGATTGTTCTCTTTCAGTGTAATTTTCGTACTCGTATTAATTTTCGTCACGATTATTTGCCCATTAATCATCGTGTATCACGCAGGCGGTACGTAATAATGATTGTATTGAAAATTCTTCGGTGTTTTGATGGTGTTGAAGTTTGCATCGTTGGTACGCAACGAAATATCTTGTCGAATTTTTAATTTCTTTATTTTTATTGTTATTTAAAATCTTTTTTTTCAGGTTTCGGTTATAAATTTATGATAAGAGTCCTCAAAAATTTTCAGTAATTTTCGTAGCCTAAACTTGCCAATGAAAAAAAAACTGGCGATGGGAAAACAATATATTTTTTTCTGCACTCCAACGATGTAAACTTCAATATCATATGTTTTGATCCTCCAGCTAACATAGGTTGTACGCTCCGTCGATTATTGTGTCTCAGGTTTTTGGCTCCGAAATCGAATTTACGTGGAAACTCCTCTCGTTAACTTTGCGCATAAATATTTCCTGATCGGTGAGAAAGATTTTCACATGAGACCAACAGCTTGTTCGACTTTCTACAAATACAAGGGCAATCCTATCGATGATGAATGTACGATCGTCAAAGTAAGTCCGAATATGTTTACCTTGCTTTTTCGAATACGGGATTCAAATGATTTTGATTGAAATTATTGTTGCTGCTTTATCGAAGGTGCAAGAGATCGACGCAAACAGAGACAGGACAGCGGACCTTCTTAAATTCGAGGCACGATTTTACAGCGAAGAGCCGTTGAGAACGCTCAGACTTTTACTCTTTTTTCACATCGAATTGAGGGTGAGTTCTTTCGAATGAAATGTTTTGGCATTTTTTTTTCGTTTCGAAGAAACTTATATCATGCAGATCTGCATCGTTGGAACGCAACGAAAATACGTTTGTATTTTTGGATTATCAATTCGCTATCCTATTTTTTGTGGCTTTTTTGGGCTACACGAATCCCTTGCACGTTTTTTGAAAGATTTTTTGCTAAGTTCTAGATCCGGCATTTGCCAAAAATATTTTCGGTCATATTAAAGCCGTGCGGGGGGGGGTAAAAGGAAGACATTTTTTTTTCAAAATTCTTGAACACAAATTTGCCAAAAAACATTTTAGGTCGTAATAAAATTGGAACAAAAAAAGATAAAGAATTTTGGTTGCTCCTCAACGATGGAAACTTCAGGCCACATGCCTTAAAATATGGATGAGACGATTTCAAAAAATTATAAATACCGCAAACTGACGTTGAACTAAATTTTTCACAATCTGCTCGGTAACACCTAGAGAAATAGGCAGGCTTTTGTAAAGTTTTATTTTTCATAGAAGTAGCATTTATTCGAATAAAGTTTTATTTCTAGAAAACAAATATCGTGATAAATTATTTACCCGAGAAGTATCAAAAAAATTAGAAATCTTTACGTATTTCTGTAGAAAATTTAGAAGATATTCCGAAAGTTTGCAGCGATTCCGACAAAACTTGTTCGACTTATGCAAGCCAATTTGAAAAATGTTCTTCCAGGAATAACGCCTCTAAATTGTTGCGTCATATTTTCAGTTTGTTGGAGAAAATGTACTACTCAAAGTGGCGAAATTTCCGTATCGGCCCGAATGCACTTTCTCGACCCTAAAGTATGGTTTAAAGCTGAAAGCTCGTTTCTTTTTCGCGCCTCTGGGCTAGCATATAGATTTTCCGTTTTCAACGGATTCTCAAAATTAGCGTTTGAACAATACTCTCTGAAAATGTCATCATCAAATGATCCGTTCGAAGTGGAGTAAACAATGCGCGTTTGTCTCGAAATTACTTTTTTAAGATCGGTGATCACGATGTCTCGAAAATCACTGAAACCGATAAATTGAAAATTTTACAAGCTTCTCTTACATGTCAAAAAGCAGTGCTCCAACGAAGGAATTATATCGTCGATGCATAGTTTTTTTTTATCAACGAAAATAGTGCGTCTTTTTCTCCGAAAATCAATACGTTCAGTATACCCCCATGGAAATTTATATACGCAAAAATATACTGCAAATTTATTTTATTCATAATTGTAATACATGTGAAATGTATGCCATATATTGAAAATATATGTGCCAAATTCTAATTTTCGTAACGTTTTTATATATGAGATGTACATGCGTGGTATTACTGTATATCAATGTATCATATATCAATGATATATGTAGCATTTACCCTGCATATATACCACATATATTTAGCATATATGTTGCATACACACTGCATACATACCACATACATACTGCATAAATGTCACATATATGCCACATATATACAGATATGCCCAGCATATCTTTATATATGTGCTTGTATGTAATAGTGTACTTTAACTGTAAGTTAAGTTTTTTTAAGTTTAAGTTTTAAGTTTTGTTAAGATTAACTGTAATAGTGTTTATACACAGCATATATTTCTTGTCAGGAATATGTATCAAAAATGTATGCGTCATATATGATGCATAAATGAAACATATATAAGTCATATATGACGCATACATTTTTTATATATTTTTCTGACAAAAAAATGAATTGAAAATATATCGAAAATATATGCGTCGTATATGCCTCATATATGCATCATATATAGTGTTTATACGTAGCATATATTTTTTTGGTCACAAAAATATATCGAAAATATATGGGTCATATATGCGTCATATATTTGGTGCATATATACTGAATATACACGTATTATTCTATTTTTCGTCAATATATATGCGACCGATATATATATATATGTAGCATATATTTTCTGCATAGATTTTACATACATAAATTTCTATGGGGGTAGACTGCAGCCATTTTTTCAAAAATCTATATTTTATTAAATTCTTCGTCCAAGCACTAGATCACGGGTAGCCAACCTAATTTCCTTTTCTTTTGCTAATTAAAGCAGACAAGCAAGTTTGCTTTTTGTGTTTTTTTCGTGATATGTACAATCAAAGTTAACATTTATGTTCATTTGACCCAGCTCCGCGGGCCCCAAAACGACCCCCGGGGGGAAGCATGCGGCCCGCGGGCCAGGTTGGCCACCCATGCACTAGATATTTTTATGCAAAAACTAAATGCGTTTGATTTTTTTTTTTCCGATTATTTGTTCCCGAGCACCAGTGGTCACCGCGAAGGATCATATCCGAACCATCACATCCACCACATTTATGAATATTTTTCAATACGAAAATTGGCAAAGACACATAAAACCATTCTCGTTATTGTAAAGACAAATAAATTGGAATACCTGCACCCATCTTCCCAGAAAAAATGCACTAACGATCTTCTTTTTTCCGGCCCCGAGCTAGGCGTTACCTGTCAATTCTTAACGATACAAGTGTTATAAACTATAAAATGAAAGTAGTATGGAATAAAAATGTTCCAGGAACTCGTCCAGGCGACGATGGAAACGCTGATCGTCTTCGATTGCTCGCTCAATCACGATGTCCAAAAAGTACACTTCATCGGCGATCTGAGACTGCAACAGAGGAGTCTTCTCCGCGTCGACAGCTTTCCTGAAGTTTACAATTACAGCCTAGACATGGGCGACAAAACGATCATCGAAGCGTTGTCCGAGAACGCGAAGAAGCAGCGTGAGTCGTTACAGGCGTGTTTGTTAATTTTTTTTCATGACTCATGTATCTCATGGAAAATCATTTGCAGTTTCCGCGCACTTGGCGAACACCCGAGTGTCGTGGGAAACGGGCTTCTCCAGGGACGAGCCTGTCGTCGTCAGTGGGGAAATTTTATACGCCGAAGAGTTGATACATTACCAACCGGGACTGTGGGAAGAACTCAAGTGGGCATGGATCCAATATTTGTCCGTTTTTATCGTACTCGCTTATGTGAGCACAAGGTTATTGAAATTTTTATTCTCGCAGCAACATCTTCGGAGTTACGTCGTCGTACCATGGAAAATTGAGTAAAATAAATACTTCTGTGGAAAATTTGGAAGTTTTGGTTTTGTTCTATGGCAAAGAAAATGTTCTAAAAAATGCAAATAAAACAAATTGGGAAATATTTTGACAATTGCAGCACGTTATTTTGACAATTACGGACAATTACAAAGGTATGTACAAGATCAACGTAATCTCACAAATGTTCGAACATAGTTTTCTCAAAGACGGCTAAGTTTTTTAGGAAAAGGAAAACATTAGGCTCCGTAGAACTGATGCAGAGCTTAAGGTATACCTTTTGCGGAGGGCTCTTCTGAATCATTGGTACATTACAGTGGCCCTTGATAAAAATAAGTCACAATCAATTATTATACCCAATGATAAAATGGAATAAAAAAGGTCGTGCAAATTTACTAGATTTAGACAATTTTACATTTTCTCTGAATGTCGGGGCTACGAAAATTCTGCTAGTCACATTTTTCTAAGTTTTATTATTAATGTTTTCTTCAAACATTCGGTGACCCCGTTTTTATTGCTGTTACGGAATCTTTAGATTTTCTGCGCGCGTGAGCAGATTATATCAGGCATCGAGAGTTGTTTAGTTTATAAGTTATTAGATGGAAATGTGGCTAGCCTGTCATATCCATAAAGCATCTTATAAATGAGACGATTTTTAGGGTCGTCATTTTTCGTTAAAACATCGGTAACTTGGCTTGAAATTATGCCAGTATTACTGGGATATATTTTGACTTGATTATAGACGAAAATTAGTTAATTGTTAAATATTCGGGTTCGCGAAAAGAAACCTTAACCATTTTCTGTTGCCGTAAATGTTATTCATCTCTGAGAAATCGCTGTTCGAAAATTTCAGTCTTGGAGGCTAGATACTGGCAGAGAACAGATTAAACAGATTTACGTATTACATGCAACAACAGGGCCCGTGTTAGCTTTTGGCACAGAAAAAGTAGTTCCGCTTTTCGACTGGTTTAATGACTTTAAACAGCTTTTCGATTGGTTCACCCGAGTAAAAATGATTGTATATACTTAGATACAATTATATAAAAATGATATATAAGCATATATATTTATATATAGGTTTATATATAATTGTATATAACTCTATACATTCGTATATATAATCCGATATAAACGTACTTCCATCAAATTTGATTTGATAAAATTATATATAGTTCTGTATATAATGATATATGGAGATACTATTTTTATAGGGAGTTTATATAATTAGATATAATATCATATACAGTTATATATAATTTAATATAGTGTTGTATATAATTATATATATACGTGAAACTTTATTTACGGTATATAAAATTGTATATGACTGTATATGACCCGAGTAAAAAGGATTGTATATACTTAGATACGATTATATAAAAATGATATGCAATCTTATATACTTATATAGGTTTATATATAATTGTATATGATTCTATACATTCGTATATATAATCCGATATAAATGTACTTCCATCAAATTTGATTTGATAAAGTTATATACATAGTTCTGTATATAATGATATATGGAGAGACTTATTTTTATAGAGCGTTTATATAATTAGATATAATATCATATACAGTTATATATAATTCAATATAGTGTTGTATATAATTGTATATATACGTGAAAATTTTATTCACGGTATACCGTGAATAAAATTTTCACGTATATATATAATTATATACAACACTATATTGAATTATATATAACTGTATATGATATTATATCTAATTATATAAACGCTCTATAAAAATAACCCGAGTAAAAATGAATATATATAATCATATATAATTGTATATTAATTGATCATATACAATTGTATACAAAAATTGGCCCGATAGAATTTTATATATTTGTATATAAACGTATACAATTGTATAGAATTTTGTATATTTGTATATAGACGTATACAATTGTATACGTTTATATACAAATATATAAAATTCTATCGGGCCAATTTTTGTATACAATTGTATATGATCAATTAATATACAATTATATATGATTATATATATTCATTTTTACTCGGGCAATGACTTTAAACCGCTTTTGACCCACGGGATAAATGGACTTTATAATACCTCAATTTCTTCGTATTTTCATAAGAAAGTAAATAGTGTGCGCGCCATCTGATTTAATTAACATTCGATTAGTGAACAATCCAGTTAAAGACTGAAAAACTGCAAAAATTGGCAAAAACCTCATTTTTGCATAAAAATTGGGGTGCGACCGGACCCCAGTCATGAGTTTTAAGGTTAAATGAAAATTAAAAGATAATCATACACAAGAAATTGCAATTACTAAGTGCCGTAAGGAATTAAAAAATTGTCTTGTATTGTTTTCTTGTACAACGAACGGTGGAAAACGTCTCATGTAATAATTTTTTATTCTTGAATACATTTTGTACTATAGTCAATATGATAGTAAATTATTCCTAGTCAAAGAACAATGCTTTGTGATCTGTTTGTATTAAAACTCGCAATCAGCGAATCGGTAACGCGATTATTTTGATGATAACATATTTTACTAAAAATGAAAAAGAAAATCACACGAACCAAATTGCAATTGCTCAGTGAGGTAAGGAATTTAAAAAATTGTCCAGTGGTTATTTTTCCGATTTGAGAAAAACACCGTAATAACAATATAAAGTCGAAATGATATTGCTTGCTTCAATGTTTTCAAGATAAAAACATGCTTCAATGTTTTAAAGATAACATATCTGTCCTCTTGTCAATATCAAGGCTGGTTAGTCTTGAAAATTCGATTTTAACTATTTTCAAATTGTTCGAATATTGTGTGTATTATCGTATTTGTTAGTACAGTAGAACCTTGTTTATCCGACCTTCGATTAATCGATGTTCCACATTATTCGAGTCACCTAACTCATCCGAATACTCCGCATTATCCGAGGTGTATCCTCGGATGATACGCAGAATCTCGGATAAAACGGAAGAATCTGCTATGCATATGCGGAATAGTCCTATATTGCTACTGTTTTCCGTATTATCCACGGTCTTACATACAGGTCTGACAACGGCGGTAGTGGGGATGGCACCCTTAGCGGTTCTGTTTTTTATTCCGATTTCTGCCGCTTGGTGCGTGACAGCAAGGGGAAGTAGTGGTGCGACGAAGAGAGAAATAGTTCTTCTGTCCTTTTCCCTCCTGAACGCAACGCATGCGGCGTTTGCCCTAACTTAATTTATCATGCTGTCGTGTAAACTGCATAATATACGAAACCAATAAAAAAAATGTGTTGATTAAAAAAAAAGATGACTACTTTCATCTAAAAAAAACTGAAACTTTTTGAATACATTAATTCATACCAGCACATATTACGACCATTTACATCCTTTTTTCTCCAATGTCTCACAATACATCGTTCTTCGAAATGTTTTTCGCACACGTACTGAGACTCGTTGAGTCTCGAAATAGCATCGAGCCATTTTTTGTATCGTTCGACGTTTCTGGGCACGCGAAACACCCCAGGAAACATAAATGTCCAATTGACGTCGATAAGTTACCGTTGTCGGGTTACCTTTAAGACATGACCGCAAGATAACTATTCGACATCTTTCAAATGACATCTCGTATAATGCTGCCGTAAAGTTATTTTTTTAATGATATCTTTCGGCGATGAAAACGGATGTCTAAAAGGTATCCCAAAATATTATCCAATTGATGACTTTTTTAAGTTATCAAAAAGTTATCTATTTCCTGTTATTTATTGTATCTAGTTCAACGTTATCCAAAGGATATCATAAAGACGTCTTTTTCATGACATCTTTCAGATTTCGGTAATATGCTGTCTTTTAGGGCTTATGCTGGGAAATAGTAAAAAGTCATCCAAATGTTGTCCTAAACATCACATCCAACGGATCACTTTTATCATAGTGCGAATTTAGCGTGTCATATTTCATTTCACCGGCAAAAAATGGTGTGTAACAACAAGTAGTTGAAAAAATCAAGCTGTTGAAAGACATATACGTGAGTGCCTTAAAAGGCACTCACGTATACCTACTATTCTTTTCGCCTCTGTGAGTACATGTATGTGCAACCACCAAAAGACGTGACTGCAACGGGAGAGACGTCTAATAACGACTGTACCGTTTTTATAATATTAAATTACATTTCACTTATAATGAATTAATCGATGTTTTATTTATAATGACTTAGCCCACTTCGAAACCGACATAACAATATCGTATCAATTTGTTCATGATAAAAATTAACTTATTAAAAGTCTAGATTATTGAGCCGTATTAAATATTGTAGACTATTAATAGGTTAATTTTTATAAAGAAATCGATAGGATATTGTTATACATATATATCGCCAATAAATAGATATCTTTTCGATAGTACTATTCGATACCGTTTAGATGTCGTTTTGTTAACCTCATTCGGATGCCTATTGGACGACTTTTAGATGGCAGTAGTATCTTGGAATTTTTGTGCCTTTAAGAAGATATCTTTAGGATATATCGATTTGATGACCTTGCGCTAACGTACCGAAAACCGAAAAGAGTTAACCTTTTATCGACTTAATGTTATCAACTTTTAATAGTTTGATAACCATTAAAAGTTACCGTATAGTTGACTATCGGACACAAATAAGTTATCTGCCAAGCGGACATAAGTGATACGTTTTGTAATACAAAACGGCGTCTTTTTGGACAACCAAAAAGTTATCCGTATCCGTTTCGCGATATCTTTCGGATGCCATATAGATAACATATTGCTACCTGAGTACGGAGCATTTCTGCTTACAATTTTTGTACCCCGTTTTACAATAGCGAACCGCGCAACCCTTAGCCATTTCGCATTTTTTTGCAAACACTGCCAAAAAAAATTTACACTTGTGCGTAAAAACACGATAAAAAATGTATCACGGTAAATCGCGTAGAACCTTCTGGTATATGGTCGCAAATAAAGGTTATTTCGACAATCGCGCCACAAAAACATACGTAAACACATTGGGTTCATTCGCCGGTGAGAGGTGAGGGGGAAACTACTTCCCCTCGCTAGTAGCGACGCGTAGCGGCGGCTAGTAAATCGAAAAGTGAAGCCGATAAGCGTACCCACCCCCACCACGAAAATTTAGCTTCGTTGCAAGACCTGTATGTAAGACCGTGGGCAGGGTACAGTGACACAGCCCTACTGATGGGTCTGTCACTGTACTCGAGGCGAAACGCAAAAATTCTTTTCCTGCCTCGTACTATCTTACCGACTTTACAGAACCTGGACATGCAGCGAACAACTACAGGAGTAGAGAACCACCGACCGAATCTCTACAAACGCTCCCCTTTTCGGCGTGCCTCGGAAATGGCGCCAAATCGCGGCGGCGAGTTCGAGAATATAATTTTGTGATCATCGCCTCTGTCGAGGTTGCAGATTCCCTTGTAGCCGCGCGATCACCGCTCAAGTCGGTATCGCAGTCAGCGTGAACACGAGTGGGTAGCTTGGTGGGGGGAAAAGTCTCCGCCCCTCGCAAATCGTGCTTACTCGATAGGCGAATAGAGCGAGGTTTTCCGTCCGATCGAGCTCGACATATTTGTGTAGCCGTACTGCGGATTAGAATACGCATTAAATGAGTTTCAAAGTGCAAACATGTATCGAAATCATTGTTTTCTCTTGGTTGCCTGTTTATGCCGAGAATGCGAGTTAAAAAAATTAACGACGCAACGCCTTGGAAAATAAAACGCCGAAACGACCGTGGAAGGTTCAAAGAGAAATCTTGAGCCTTTGCCGCGGTCGTTTCGTCGGTTTTTTTTCAACATTAAACATCATAGATAAGCGTGTATCATAAATGTTTCTCTATCCTTAATGAGCGTCGTGGCTGAGTTGGCAGCTTGACGGATTAACAATGCTTGCGGTCCGGGTTCGATCCCCGGTCAATCGATTTTTTAATCTTTTTTTTCTTCATTTTATATTCAAAAAATCTCGACCTTTCTCTCGCTTTAGCTACTCTATCCTGTCCAGGCATTATTTATTGTATTTAATTCAGATATGTTTAATAAACAAAAAGACATTGCTACCGGGGACCGAACCCGCAGTCGGTCGTCCCGCCAGACGCATGGTGAAGTTGCCTAAAACGAGCGGGCGTTTAAATTTTTGGTGCAAACGGTGCTGGAAAACATGATTGAAAAATAAATGTTTTCCCCGATACGTAAATGAGTTTTTATTTTTCCCCTTAGAAAATTAATTTTTGAAACTGTTGGTAAAAAGTGCCGAAATGATCGAGAAAGGCTCAAAAAGAACTTTGAGTCTTTCTTGATCGGCATTTTTTTTCAACACTTTTCACATTGGATAAGGGGCGTACACCAATTGCGTAACGCCAAATTTCCCCATTTTGACCCCCCCCCCTCCTTCCCCCACGTAACAGGACCGTAACGCTTGGCTGGACATCCCCCTGTCTATACCGTTGCGTAACGGGTGCTTTGTCGTCAATAATTGCGATTTTCTTTTCATACAAATAACTAATTATGAAAGGACCCAGTTTATACTTTTTTAATGAAGTATATATTCATCTAGTTTTGTACCTATTTTTATGCAAGAATCTTTAAAATTAACTCAGATATATGCCTTGATTTGACGACGAAAAAAATGTCTCTTCATTGTTCTATCGATATCTTTATGAAACTTTATGAATAAAAAGTCAAAACTTTATCGATATCTATACAAATGTAGCTATCCTTATGCGTAGCCGTTTCTTATTTTGGTTTTTTTTTACATAATGACGACAGTTTGTATATTTTTTTCTATTTTTAAGACCCTTTTTTGAATTCAAGCAGTCTAGGAAAATAGTAATTATCAAAATTAAACAATCGGCTACGTGCAACATTAGTCACTGCGATTGGAGAGATTTCAACGAAAAAAAATTGAAAATCGATTGATAAGTTTTTCAGTATCCGCTGGGACAAGATCCAAAAAGGAGTTTTGAGAAAAACGCGTTTAAAGTTTTGGTTTCGTTTTTCTTGATATAAAGTTATGTTTTTTTAGAATATTGATACATACATTGAAATATCTAGGCGCGGGTGATATGACGGTTCTTCATCTTCATTATATTTCACAAAATAATAAGAGCCTGCACTTCCACTATTGTGAACGATGCCACACCTGTAGGGACTGAGGGCACTAACCGGTTGCGCTACCTGTTCTCACTAAAGTGACTGTAGATCCGGCAATTTTCGGACGTGTGAATAAAAAGGTAGCCAACATATTTTTCAATATATTTACTTTCAAGTATTATAAAAATAAAATATGATGTTCTTCAAATTTTGCTTGGGGAAACTGGGAAAGCCACTGTACAAGTTTTTGCACCGTGAATCCCCTCCTTAACTGACAGTTCGTATGGCAAGCTGTCAACTTTCCGCGGTAAAATTTCGCGCGATTTTTTAATTAAAAACTCGAACATGCAGATGTTGCTATTTCTGGCAGTTCGAAAATCGTGACGTAACGCAAACTTTGACCACCCCACGTATGTAAGCCGTAGCGCATGGCGGGCTCCTCCTCAAAGTGCGTTACGTAATTTGCGTACTTAAGACGGAATGACACCTCATCGCGGTCGGTATGGTAGAACAATTATAGATACCCAAAAATCTCTGAAACGGCTCTTCAGATCCCGTCGAAACTTTGCCAAACGACGTCAAATAGATAGACGAACAGCTGTCTGCCCCTTAAATTTCCGGTATTTGAGAAAAAAACGTAGATTGGCTTATGATAAGACAATCTACGTTTTTTTCTCAAATTCTGAAAATTTGAGCACAGCGAGAACACTCGCGAGGTGTATCTGATGAGTTAATTTAAGTGCATTTTCCGGGTTTGTGCGAAGCACTACACTTGGCGCAGCGATAAGTGAGGTTGCAATTTACACTCGCATGTCCCAGTCGCTGACATTTTCTACATATTTTACATTATAATCTCGGCCACCTGACCACATTTGCATGGAATGCATATTTACGTCGGACATAAATTGTTATGGCATTTTTAGGTTTCTCTTTCACAATTAGGTGGGTTATTGCGCTACGACTTAAATGTAGAAACATCTCAAGGCAGTACTACAGCTACACGAAATTTATTTATACAATGAATTAAGGGTAAGAAAATAAAAATTTTCAGCTCGTGTGACAGCTAATAACAACACAGACAGCTGATCACCACGCATGCGCAAAACATTCATGTATATATACACACAATTACTAACTTCCTCTGCGCCGCTTATGCGGAACCCAATTTTGTCCCACTTTTACGGACGCGCCAGATCACGGAGATTGGACTCCTTCCTTATAGTCTCCTTGGTTGTACATCTCCCTATTAATCTCTGTCGACACTGCGTTCGTACTCCGTACTTCTCGTCTTCTACTACGGGTAATGCTCGCTACTGCCTCGCGAATCTCTTCGTTGTTACTGTTGTGGCGGGTGGTGCTATAACTTATGCATAGGATATGTCCGGTTGGACTTTCGTGTGTATCGCTTCAATTCTTTTGACGAGTTGTCGTTGTCTAATGTCTTCCTTACTTTTTGAGCGTTTGTATATGAACTTGTAGTGTAGGCATCACTTATAGATCACTGGGTGATCTGGGTCATTGCAATTTGCACAGCGGAGGAGCTGTTTGTCTGATGAGTTAATTTAAGTGCATTTTCCGGGTTCGTGTGAAGCACTACATTTGACGCAGTGGTATATGAGGTTGCAATTGGCACTCGCATGTTCGAGTCGCTGACATTTTCTACATACTTTACACACTATAATCTCGGCCACCTGACCACATTTGAATGGAATTTATATTTACGTCGGATATAAGTTGTTATGCCATTTTTAGGTGTTTTTTAAAATAGGTAGGTAATTGCACTACGACTTAAATTTAGAAACATCTTAAGGCACTACTACAACTACACGAACTTTATTTATAAAATGAATTAAGGTTAAGAAAATTAGGATTGTCAGCTTATGTGACAGCCAATAACTGTACAGACAGCTGATAACAACGCATGCGCAAAACATACGTGTGTATATACCACATGGTCACTAGCGTCCGCGGCGCCGCTTATGCGGAACCTTGTTTCAGGACACTTTTACGGACACGCCGGAATACGGAGATTGGCCTCCTTGATCCGCTGCATCACAAGACTCACCGTTACCATAAGTCCAGAGTTGCCAGATTGGGCTATAAACCGCGATTTGGGCCACCTTGGGAGGCCATTTCGCGGCCCAAATGTTTGAAACGCGCTAAAGCGCGATTTGGGCTATTTGGGCTACAACTACACGAACTTTATTTATAAAATGAATTAAGGTTAAGAAAATTAGGATTGTCAGCTTATGTGACAGCCAATAACTGTACAGACAGCTGATAACAACGCATGCGCAAAACATACGTGTGTATATACCACATGGTCACTAGCGTCCGCGGCGCCGCTTATGCGGAACCTTGTTTCAGGACACTTTTACGGACACGCCGGAATACGGAGATTGGCCTCCTTGATCCACTGCATCACAAGACTCACCGTTACCATAAGCCCAGAGTTGCCAGATTGGGCTATAAACCGCGATTTGGGCCACCTTGGGAGGCCATTTCGCGGCCCAAATGTTTGAAACGCGCTAAAGCGCGATTTGGGCTATATGCGAAAATAAAATGGCTTTCTTTGGGCTCTTAGACCATGTAACTACAGGACGCGCCTAGCATAGTTCGCTTCAAACAAAACCATCCGCACATTTTTACAGGGAGTGAGGAAATACACACATACACACAATTTACTACGGTCACAAATTATCATCACGTATTTACTCACGCACATAAGAAACATACCATTACATAACATAATACAGCCCGCTAACAAAACGATTATACAAAAATCGTGTTCTTTTTTTACACACTATACGTATGTGGGCGCCAAAATAGAAGAATAGAGGAGCACCCAAGTCGATAACGCAATCGTTAACAACTATTTTATGGAGGTAACTTTCATTATGGGTTTTAGAGTAATATATTTGATACCTATAAATAATCGAACGTAGTGAATTCATATTTATTAAAATCTTAAATAAAAATATACAATTATACAACCATCGAGTCATTGTTATGTGATTCACGTGGTGTGATTTAAAGTTTGTATGAAATTGCGTCATGGATACAAAAAGCCCATTATTGTCCCGCTTGAATCCACGGTCACAGACAACACGAATTTTATATTTATGATTATGAATTGGAGGAAAAGTAAACTTCAAATGTAAAAAAGAAAAACTATTTATTAATTACGTATCATAAAATAAAAATACATAACGAACGACCAACATAAAAAAGCATTTTTCTTCTGCCCGATATACTCATCCCGCGTCCTAATCTCAGCCGACAAGGAAAGCTGAGTTCAACTTGAATCCGGATGATCCGGACTCCGGCCCTGTCCCTGCCCAAGAGAATGTGCCAAAAAATATCGATGTACCAGAGATTCAAATTTCGAATGCAGAGGACCTGCTAACCGAATTTTATGTTTCTCTGATGGACACAGTTGATTTAGATTTCTAGAGAACGTAAATATATTTACTTTAATATCCTTATTCATATATCATATATGAGACTGTGATTGAAACTGGGTTATTTTTGTACTAGTGATATTTCAAGGAATAAGTATTTGTTTATTTATGTGATTGTTTTAGCCTACTACAAAATACAGATATTTGATTATGTTTGATTTTAAAATAATTAAAGAAATAATTCAATTTCTAACTTATATTGGTGCTTTTCCTTCATGACCTACCAAAACCACGAATTTGGGCTATATGCGAGCTTTTACCGAGCTATTTGGGCTTCGTAAGGTCCCGCGGTTTTTGGGCTACACAAGCGACGTCTGGCGGCGGTTTCGCTCACTACACGTCTGGCAACCACGGTCTTGCATACAGGTCTTGAAACTCTGGTGGTGGGGGTATGTCACCGGATTGAAGCACCGGCCGTTTCGCCTAGTGACCACGAGTGTCGCTGCGATAGAGTGATGCAGGGTGTGCGAGAGAGATGGAAATCGACTTTTGACTCATAGGAACCTAACCTAGCTGTACAATTGGCTGGTGAAGGCAAATTATGATATTCAATGTCAAAAATGGATGATGGACCTAAATACAATTAAAAGTAACTTTATCGTAAGCCTGAGAAAAACCAAAAGACTATAGTTATCCAAGTGGGTAGAATGAATATGAATGTTTTTTATATAAGTGTCAATGTGAGCTCGTGTTGGTCGAGGGGTTCGGTGCAAGCTTCGTAATGCTGCTTTCAGGGGGTTCGATCCCTGTGCGCTCGGTTTTTAAAAACAAGTTTTAGCTTTTTTTTTAAATAGGCTTTACGCGTTGTTTTAATTGACCGGACAATAAGTGGCAACTATTCCGGACCGAAGTGGAATCCAGACCGAAACACTTGCAGGATGTATTTCTTGAAAATGAAACAAATACTTAAGAAACAGTGCTTCTTTTGCAATTCTTTATTTCCCCTTCGAAAAATTTTAATGCATGTCCCAAGAAACATCTTCAATAATCTCTACTTTGCAGTTTCCGAAACGGTTTGCGTTGGTAAATAAAAAAAACCTCTTTTCCTACCTTTAAGCGAAGGACTCTCGAGTTGGATAAATGAAAATAATTCACTAACTTTGTTTTATGTTTTCCAGCCTGGAAAGTATTTATTGTAATGATCCCAATCATTTTTCATTTTTTTTCAGGTTCCCGGCTCCAACGCCTATTTCGTGTATTCTCGATGAATATATTTCGGTTCGAAATGATTTTCGCCCACGTGTCTCGGCTCTAATTTCCCAACTCCCGATATCGCGGTCTTCCATTTCTTCAATTGCGCCAAGTCTCTCGGCACTCGAAACACTGAGCGTTTCGATATTTCACTCCGAGAGCCTGTTTCACACGTTGGCACAATACACCACTTAGTCATTTTTCAATATCACCGTTTTAACAAGTTTACAAGTAGAGCACGTCGCGTGTGGTCGCGTGAATCAGCGGTTATGTTTGGGTTTTGTTTACTTTTGAAATCTATTTCCGTCTCTCTCACACCGCCTGCATCACTCTACAGCAGCGATCCTCGTGGTCACGAGTTGAAACAGTCGGTGCTTCAATAAGAGGCCATCCCCCACCACTGAAATTTTGAGCGAGTTTCAAGACCTGTATGTAAGACCATGCTGGCAACTCTGCATAAGCCACGGTCTTACATACAGGTCTGGAAACTCCTTAGGTGGGGAGCACGATCGTATATACAGGTCTGGGTACTCCGTTCGAAATTGCGTGACTCGAAGTGACGCCTCTCTTTGCACATTCCACCGTGACGCTAGTGAAGGGGAGGCACTTTTGTTTATACCGCGTTTACGGAGCATGGCATGCGCGTAGTTGTGGCGACGGTCGTATGTACGTTGTGTCCTAACCTCGTTTTGGCGGGGTAATTTCGAGTGTATCGTAGCCACGGTTTATATTCAATACGGAATAAAAAAAGACGAAGTGTCTATATATTGCGATGCCGAAGCGGTGCATGATTCCGGGATGCAGAAGTGGATACATAAATAACCCGGAGCACGGCTCATTAATGAAAATTCAAAATGATGAAGAGTTGCGTGCTACTAGGTGCGCAACTAAGTTTCCGGTTTTTTTTACCAATAAAAAATCGAAAATTTCAAGACAAATACAAAAAGTGGTTCATTCGAAGTATTGTCCCTCGATATTTACACATTTTTGCCATCTCTCTGGCAATACATAAATACCGCGATGATAAAAAGACGCGTCTTTGGACTAAAACCATTCGTCCAACCAATTTTGTACTGCATCGTAATTGGCTAAGTGTAGCCCACCCAAGCCATGCGCCATCGACCGGAACAAGTGATAGTCTGAAGGGGCCAGGTCTGGCAAATACGGCGGGTGCGGTAGCAGAAGCGATTTTGAAGCGATTTAGCCGTGCCGTCGATGTTGACGCTTCGCCAAGTGAAAGCCGCGATTTTCTGCGTTTGGGATTCTCGAAATATATCCATTTTTCATCGCCAGTAATAATTCGATGCAGGAAACTCTTTTTGTTCTGCCGCAAAAGCAAAATTTCGGAAGTGGCTCTTCGATTGTCCATTTGTCTCTCAGTCAACTCATGCGGCGCCCACTTTCCTTCCTTATGAATTTTTCCCATGGCGTGCAAACGTTTCAAAATACATTGCCGAGTCACATTTAATGCCTCGGCAAGTTGATCTTTTGTTTGAGTGTCATCTTCATCCAATAACGCATGCAGATCGGCGTCCGCAAATGTTTGTGGTCTTCCCGAGTGCTCCTTGTCCCCAGTCTCAAAATCGCCACTTCTGAACCGCTTGAACCAATCTTCACACGTTGTTTTTGATGGTATGTGTTCGCCGTAGGCCTCCTCCAGTAACCGACGTGCTTCAGCTGCTGTTTTTTTTTAGGTTGAAACAGAAAAGCAATGCTTCCCGCAAATGCTGTTTATTCGGCACAAACTTTGACATTTTCGAGGTTAGAAAAAAGGTCGTTGGGTTGCGATATTTGTTTATATTACGACTGGGTATTCTTAACAGATGTCCAAGCTATAAAGACACCCAATTTCAGACCTGTATGCCGACTACATGTGTCGCTAGCGCCATCCATGTGTGAAACCTGGGAACTTAGTTGCGCACCCAGTAAGTGGGTGAAGGCACTAACGCTAGTAATAAATGGACAATTAAATTAGCGATGTACAAATAACTTTTATAATGTGCGGAGCATACCCTGTGCGGACCATTTTATTTCGATCGCAGTTCACTACTATTTGCGGCTTCTTATGCGCCCACTGACAGCCCAAAAAACGCGGCACGTCCAAAAAAAGTGGTGATACAAGAAAATATGCGAAATTACATACGCATTAGGGGTACAGGAAGGCGTACACCTTGTATATTAATAATCAACAATTATTTAAAACTTTAAACTAAATTTTCGATCTTTATAATCGCTCCCACTTTCAGCATGTTATTTTATTTTAAACTTTGGTAAATATTCGGCAGTAGGGGTTCCTGCTAGAATCAAGTTATTTTTTTTTCGTATTTTATACGAATATACCCGAGTAAAAATGAATATATATAATCATATATAATTGTATATTAATTGATCATATACAATTGTATACAAAAATTGGCCCGATAGAATTTTATATATTTGTATATAAACGTATACAATTGTATAGAATTTTGTATATTTGTATATAGACGTATACAATTGTATACGTTTATATACAAATATATAAAATTCTATCGGGCCAATTTTTGTATACAATTGTATATGAACAATTAATATACAATTATATATGATTATATATATTCATTTTTACTCGGGTCATTATATACAGAACTATGTATATAACTTTATCAAATCAAATTTGATGGAAGTACATTTATATCGGATTACATATACGAATGTATAGAATCATATACAATTATATATAAACCTATATAAGTATATATGATTGCATATCATTTTTATATAATCGTATATACAATCCTTTTTACTCGGGTCATATACAGTCATATACAATTTTATATACCGTAAATAAAATTTTCACGTATATATACAATTATATACAACACTATATTGAATTATATATAACTGTATATAATATTATATCTAATTATATAAACCCTAAATAAGTTTCACGTATATATATAATTATATACAACACTATATTAAATTATATATAACTGTATATGATATTATATCTAATTATATAAACTCCCTATAAAAATAGTATCTCCATATATCATTATATACAGAACTATATATAATTTTATCAAATCAAATTTGATGGAAGTACGTTTATATCGGATTATATATACGAATGTATAGAGTTATATAGAATTATATATAAACCTATATATAAATATATATGCTTGTATATCATTTTTATATAATTGTATCTAAGTATATACAATCATTTTTACTCGGGTAACCATTTAAACAAAAATTACCCTGATTCTAGCAGCAGCCCCGCTTCCGAATATTTACCCAAACTATAATTTACGCGTTAATGTCGAATGTACTTCCTTTCCGGAAATGAAAAAAATATAATTGGATTGAGCGATACTTAAATCGGCCTATCCATGTCAAATACTATGAGTATCATTAACTAATGGCCCATCGCTCATATTTTCGGTTTATACTTTTAGCTTTTGTGTTCGACTAATTATTTAGGATGTATTCATTTTTCATTACGGTCACGTGAAGAGAAAGACAATTCGCATGCGCGCATACATCGCGCTCTGTCACACATGCCTCCGAGATAGCAGCGCTCCACGCTTTTGCGGCCAGTTCCGCAAAGAGAGGCGTCAGATAGAGGCACGCTTTGGGATATACGGAATATACGGGAGTGCCCAGACCTGTATATACGATCGTGGTGGGGAGTGACTCAGATAATGAGGCGAACAGGCAGTTCTCGCTTCTGCCACCCGAAGCGTTGGTGGGTAGAAGTTGTCCAACGAATCGCAGGTCCGAACAGCTGTGCAAAGGCGCAGATTTTTCGAAATAAGCATAGTCTGTTCGGTTTAGCTACACTTTCTACAATTTCAATAGATACCGTAATAGAAAGTCCTCAGAAGGCGCAAGAAGTTTAGAAAAGCGTAGCCAAAACGAACAGACCTAATATGTGTAAGAGCGATATAAATGGAAAATGATTGAGTATTTTTTCACTCCTGAACCCCCGGGCAGGATGAGAATTATTATTTCAGTAGACTGTATTTCTCGTATGTTCGAACTTCTGTAATATTTTTATTTGGTCTTTCGCCATTTGAGTAAATGGGGTATGAACAAATTTGTGCGGTCTAAATTTTTGTTCCTTATAATTTGTTTTTTCTTTGTATATTGCATTGCTTGTTTGTTTCTACAACTTTTATTTTTGCTTTTGCTTTTTCAACAATGTTAATAAGAACCTGAAAACAAATATGATGGAAGAGGAATAAAAAAAAGAAGTGAACGCATTGTGTATGTTTGAAGGGCACCATTTTTATTGATTTGTCAGTTAAGCGAGTTTGTTGTTTACAAAACATTATTTTGCCGTTTTTGGTTTCGTTGATAGGTAAACTGGCGCATCCGCAATTGAATATAATAAAATATAGCAAAGGATAAGGCCGGGTCCACCCTATGTGGTTGTACCGGAACGTTTCAGCTAGTTTACATTTGTAGAAACGTTATGAACACGTGTACTGGCTGTCAGGTTATTTTTCCATTGCTGTCTATCTATATCTACAAGACTACTTCTACTTGACAGCGCTTACAGTGGATAAATGAGGAACTACGTTTGTGCCTCACTAACGATGACACTTCCCACCATGCAAAAACGCCGGAGTTTCCAGACGAATTTACGGACGTTTCTTATATCGTCGCACCATACGAAGATTGAACTCCTTCCCTATAGTCTGCGTGTCCTGCGAATTGGTTATTGGATTTACCTCCGTGGTACATTGTTAAGATACTACTGCAGTAAATAATTCTTTTCCCGCTCTTTTCTTTAGCTCTGTCAGCTTTGGATTTAGATTTTTAAGATTACGAGAGTCACTCGCAGGTTAAACCTGCGAAGTTCGAGGAGTGATTCTAATTTTTCAGAGCAGACGGAATGACACCTCATCGCGGTCGGTATGGTAGAACAATTGTAGATACCCAAAAATCTCTGAAACGGCTCTTCAGATCCCGTCGAAACTTTGCCAAACGACGTCAAATAGATAGACGAACAGCTGTCTGCCCGTCAAATTTCCTGAATTTGAGAAAAAAATGTAGATTGGCTTATCATAAGTCAATCTATGTTTTTTTCTCAAATCCAGAAAATTTGAGGGGCAGACAGCTGTTCGTCTATATATTTGACGTCATTCGGCAAAGTTTCGACGGGATCTGAAGAGCCGTTTCAGAGATTTTTGGGTATCTATAATTGCTCTACCATACCGACCGCGATGAGGTGTCATTCCGTCTTACAGTGAGCCATTTTCAGAGCCAGCAACCACTTTTTTTAAAAAAGGTTTCATCTTTAGGTGACTTATGGAACGACAATTCACTTTTATTATCTGTCTTGCACCCTGGAACACAACAGGATCTCGAGTAATTTTTCGATTTTTGTACTTTGTCCATTGTTATTAATGTATATTGATCACGTTTACTATACTAGTTGAGCTTCTGCCTTAAGAGGGAATGACACCTCATCGCGGTCGGTATGGTAGAACAATTATAGATTCCCAAAAATCTCTGAAACGGCTCTTCAGATCCCGTCGAAACTTTGCCAAACGACGTCAAATAGATAGACGAACAGCTGTCTTCCCCTCAAATTTTCTGAATTTGAGAAAAAAAATGTAGATTGGCTTATGATAAGCCAATCTAGTTTTTTTCTCTCAAATTTAGAAAATTTGGGGGGAAGACAGCTGTTCGTCTATCTATTTGACGTCGTTTGGCAAAGTTTCGACGGGATCTGAAGAGCCGTTTCAGAGATTTTTGGGAATCTATAATAGTTCTACCATACCGACCGCGATGAGGTGTCATTCCCTCTTAAGTCACGAGAGGCGCCAAAATTTGTTTGCATTGGCGCCTCTGTCTTTGGATTTTCGCGCGTCTGGCGTTGCGCTCGCAGCGTCGCGGCGGTAACCACAGGCTACACTACTCCCACTCCTCGACACGCGCACGCGCTCCCCTCTATTCTCTACTTTCCACGCTTTTGACATTCGTGTAAGATGGCGGTATTTTTCAGTGAACGCGCGTGTGAACGGGTACTCGCGGATTTTTCGTAAACATTGTTTTTTTCGTATTTTTTTTCGTGAATAATGTCCGTCAAAGGTTTATAAACAATGGAAGTTGGTGCAAGTGTCGGTGCGCGCACCTCGCGTTTCATGATGGAGGGAGTCGGTGCACGTGTCATTCGTGGGCCCGAATGGAAATGGGGCAAACAGGTTAGAAAATACACCTTGCGTCAAAATTTCATCATCCGCTTCCTCCTTATCTCGCAATTTAACGAAAAAAACACCTTTAGGAGCGTCGAATGAACCATTTATTTACTGAACCAACGCGTTGATCGCGCGATCTTCGTTACAACGTATCGTAATAGGCTTGACGTTTCTCCGAAATTGGCGCAAAAGGAGTTTGTTTTCTTTTTTCGCCGGATGTTTTCTCGCTGTCTGCGAATTTGCGCCTCGACAACGAACCAAACAAACCCAAACCCAATCAAATACAAACCCAAAGCTAAGCAAATTCAAACAAACGTAAACCCAAGCAACCGAACAAACCCAAACTGCGAAATGTCAATCGACCAAGCAAACACAAGCAGCAACACGCCAGTCGTGCAGTGCACTATCAAACGAATCCTCTTTCAATCTGTATTTTTCGTCATGACAGCTCATAGGAGAAAAACGTTCGAGTCCGACGTTGCACGCTCGTTCGTTACTTTTCTTAGTGTTTTGCAATGGATAATCGATTTTATCATTGAAACAAAATGGTGACGTTTGTTTTTTTTTCCCCCAGGACGGCGGAGAGGGCCACGTAGGCACGGTGCGAAATTTCGAATCTCCCGAGGAAGTCGTGGTCGTTTGGGACAATGGAACCGCTGCGAATTATCGATGCTCCGGAGCCTTCGATCTTCGCATTCTGGACTCTGCCACGACAGGAGTCAAGCACGACGGCACCATGTGCGATAATTGCAGACAACAGCCGATATTTGGCATTCGTTGGAAATGCGTGGAGTGCATCAATTACGATCTTTGCTCGATATGCTATCACGGCGATAAGCATCATCTGAGGCATAGATTCTATCGCATAGCGACGCCGGGCAGCGAGAGGGTCATGCTAGAGCCACGGCGAAAAAGCAAAAAGGTAGAGGTCTCAAGAGTAGCGATGGTGACGCGTCAATGATGGAATGCTGGATCGAAGAGGCTTCACGATGAACGTTCCTGTTACAGATCGCTATTAGAGGTATCTTCCCCGGAGCCAGGGTCGTGCGCGGCGTCGACTGGCAGTGGGAGGATCAGGACGGCGGCAATGGACGCAGAGGCAAAGTTAACGAGATCCAAGACTGGTCCGCCGCCAGCCCTCGCTCCGCCGCTTATATCATCTGGGATAACGGCTCGAAAAATCTTTACCGCGTCGGATTCGAGGGAATGGTACGTTTCCTCGCAGGGACAATGCTGGCAGGATTGTTTCTTTTTTTTCTTTTTCACCGAGCTTGCGAAGTTCTGTTATTAAATTTCAGCAATTTTAGGTTTAGAAAAAAGTTTGATGACGGGAAACCTAGGTGAATGATAATTTTTGTATGAAATTAGTTGAATGATAAAATTAGCGATTCATAGGAATTTAGGAAATTGACATAGTTAAGTACATACTTAGAAAATTGATGAATCAATGATGAATTTAGAAAATGACTACGTTCATGATGATTTAGTAGATGTGAATTTCCGTAATATATTGAAGAATGACGAATTTAAGAATTTTATTACTTAGTCATTAATTTCGAGGCCAATTATATAATTAACAATCTTCGAATTTCATGAATTGATTGAGAATTTGGGAAATTGACGTATACAATAAAAATGTAGGCGTGTACGTAATTATTATTAATTATTTCAGTAAGTGAAAAATTGATATTTTAATTACAAAAACATTATTATACAAAGTCAAATCAATTGATCGATCAGCGACGAGTTAAGAGAATCAATCAACTGAGTAGATGTTTTTAAATTACAAAATTCATGACGATTCAATAAATATGAATTTTAGAAATGTATTGATGAACGAAGAATTTAGGAATTTTAGCGTCTAATTATAAATTGAGCTAATCGTTTGAACGATTATTAATTTGGAAACTAATTAATGAACAGAAAATTTGCAAAATTAATGGGAGATTGGTTCAACAATAATTAATTTAGGGAATTTAATAATTTAGTAAAAGTGTAGGAGCTTACGTAATTAACTAGATACTTAGGACACTGATAATTTATGTGGCTACGTAGAAAATTGGTTAATTAATCACAAATCCGGAAAAACAATTAAGTCCTTGGTAATTGATGACGATAATCAATTTATTATTTAAAAATTCGAGCAATTTGTTGATGGCAGAGGTATTTAGGAAATTAATCTATTGAGTAGATACTTAGAAAATTGATTAACTTAGTAGATGTAGCCGATAGGAAACTGATTAATATCAATAATCGAAGTTCAATATGAAGTTCTGGTATCAAGTTTCGATAAATGTAGATTAAAAAAAGTTCATTAACAGAAAATGTAGTTGAATAATAACTTTAGTGTGAATTTAGATTTGTGATAAATTTAGTAAAAATTCAGCAAATAAATTGCATAGGCATTTAGGAAATCCACTACCCAAGCATATATTTCGAAAATTGACGAACAACTTACGAATTAAGAAAAATACTAAACTGTTGACAATTAAATGAATATGAATCTCGGAAAACTTTTGACGCAAAGGGAATTTAGGAGTTTGATTACTTATTGTTAGTTATGAATTAAGAAAATTGATCGAATGATTATTAAATTGAATACCAATTCATAAAATGAAAATTTGCAAATCTCATTAATTGATTCTAAATTTGGGGAATTGATTAATTCAATAAAAATTTAGGAATTTACGTAATCAACTGAAAATTAAAATATTAATTACGTCGGAAAATCAATTGAAAATGGTGTCGTCAACAGATCAGTTGAAAATGTGAACAATTATATAAATTTAGTAAACGAATCAATTGTACTTAAGAAATAGCTGAATTAAGTAGATGCTTAGGGACGATGTTAAAGTCTTCATCGCTGCAGTGTAATAAAACTTATTTTTTATTCTTTCGACCTCATTGTTATCGCTAATAATTTCTTGCAAATTCAAGCTGTACACGTGCAATAAAGATCCTGAACAGGTTTAAAGTGGTTTTCGTAAACAATTTTTTTCTATAAAAATATAGGCCATTGGAAAATATGTATTTTCCTTTTTTTTCAACGATGCAAATCTCAATATCGTCAGACGAAACTGATGAATATTAATAATCGAAGTTTAACATAAAGTTCTACTTCCTAGTAGTAGAAGTAGTGGTAGTAAGCAAATACAGGTTTCGAAAAAAGTTCATTAATAAGAAATTGAGTTGAATGATAAATGGAGGCTAAATTTATTTAGATGATAAATTCAGTATAAATTCAGTAAATAAAGTGAATAGGCATTTGGAAAATTAACTAAATATTTAGAAAACTGATACATATCTTATGGATTTAGAAAATCACAAAACTTATGACAATTGAGTAAATATGAATTTTGGAAAAGTATTCATGAACAAGGATTTCAGACATTTGATTACTTACAAGGAACATCACTTGAATGTCCACCTTCGATTCTGTTGAAACTAATATATGTGATAAAGCGTTGAAAACTATTAAACAGGTATTTTTTTTTTCGGCGGAAAAAGAGTTTTACGGGCGGAAACCGCCTCTCAAAGAAAGGCATATCGACGGCTGATTTTGCAGTTTCGGCCACAAGCAGTCCACCGATCTGCATGAAATAAAAACGAAAATTCTTCCAATGTAAAGCGATAAAAAATCCACTATAGAAGTATTGAAAAGAAATCAAATTAAGGGGTGATACGCTTCTCTTTGAGGGTAAAACCGTTTTTCCGCCGATAAAAAAAAACGTGACCAATAGTTTTCAATGCTTTATCACATATAGTAGTTTCAACAAAATCGAAGGCGGACACTTAAGTGATGTTCCTTGCTAGTGATAAATTGAGAAAATTGATTCAATGGGTGGTAATTCCCAAACCATTTAATTAACTAAAAATTGGCAGCATTAATCAATCCATTGTAAATTCAGAAATAAATAAATTTAGTAAAAATGCACGGGATTACGTAATTAATACAGGCAGAGTTATTAGGGATATTAAGGTTACAAAGCACAGTTAAAAAAAAAACGGATTTTTTTTAGAGAAAAAACCAATTAACAGTTTTTTTTCAAAACATCTTTTTTTTGGTAATATTTTCTCTAAGTTCTGGTAAATAAATTAATCGAAAGTTTTTGAAAACTTTTGTCAAACCTTTTGTCAATTTTTGTTCATGCCTAGTTTTGAAAAAAAACTGTTTTTTTGTAACCTTAATACCCTTTGCAGAAAATATCGAGAATTAATCGCATAAATGTTCGACTAGTGAATACAGCTTGGGGGTATCAACTTTTATTTAATGCAATTAAAGATGAGTCAAATTATGGTGCGCCGAATTGTGTCAAAAATGAGTCAGTATTGTTTCCTGAAATGTTTTACAAATTTGGAAAAAAAAATTAAAAATTTTCGATTTTTTTCTTTCGTAAATTTAACAAGCAATTAGAGCAAAGTTGTGAAAAAAGTCGAAGAAAAATGGTCTTTCCATTTTGATGATGATTACACGATGTTTAGGAATACTTGTTCGTTTAATTGTTTTGTAAAACTTTGACCAATCGGTCTGGAAAAATTGTTCAATGGATCAATTTGAAAGTTTACCGGGCTATTGGGAGTACATTAACCTGAAAAAAAACCCGGCAATATTAGTCTTTCCATCGATATTTGTAAAGTAGTGGTAGATTTCCTGAAAAACCATAGGAAGTTATTTTTTTTAACTTTTTTCAAATTCATGTTAAAGGTGAAATTTTTTTTTCTCAAAAATGAACGAAAGGTTCTTGTAGGAAATTTATTCAAGTTTTCAAAGCAGCCCTTTAATTCCTTGTACGATCATTGGTTGCTGAGATATCGATGATCAAAGATAAAAGGTAAAAGATAAAAATCAAAGATCTTATATCATTCAAAGTCGGATATCTCAGGAAAAAATTGACGTAGAGAGACAAAAAAAAATTAAAGCTGAATAAACAAGCTAACTGACCTATACATTGATTTCACTGAAAAAAAAATTCCCGAGCCCGTAGACCTTTTAAAAAATCATGAAAAATGGGAAAAAAAATTCTCCCGTTATTTCTTATGTTTGCGCGATAACCGTAGCTCAGATTTTCTTTGCCGAAAGATCTCGAGACATGAAGATCCAAAATGCTTTTTTTTATCTCGATACGACCATTTTTTACATAGATACAGCGCTTCAAAAAGCAACGAATTGAATACACTTTCTGTTCCTTTAATTTTTTGCGGTAGTGTATTTTAATCTGAGTAGGTTTAAGCTGGGTAGGTATCTAGAAAATTTATAAATAGCTTATGAATTTAGAAAACTATGAAGCTTATGACAATCAAATATGAATTTCGGAAATGTATTGATGAACGAGGATTTAAGGAATTTTATTACTCACTTATTGAGTAAATTGGTTAAATGATTATTAGGTCGGGAACTTATTCATTAATTAAACATTTGCAAAATTCATTAATTCATTGTAAATTCGGGGAACTGATTAATTCAGTGAAAATCCAGGAGTTAACGTAATTAACTAATTTAGTAATCATAGATGTAGAATTTTTTTTTATTAATGCATCAATTATTTAAATGATATCTCCAGTATGAATTTAGTCGCATGATCACTTCAGTATAAATTCAGCACATAAATTAAATAGCAATTTAGTAGATTGACTAGCCAATATGGTCTTCATGTTTGCATCGTTGGAACGTAACGAAAATTCGTTTTTAAAAGCATTAACTTGTTGCCATAAAATTTTTGTTGTATTTCTAGGCTACGAGAATGACAAACGTCTTTTAAGATCTTTTCAAGCTCTACCATCTTAACTTGTCGGAAATATTTGGGGGGGGGGGGGGGGTAGAAGGAAAAAAACGTTGAAGTTTACATAGTTCGAACCCAATGAAAATTAATACCTTTTGATTACTCAAATTTGTTTTTGTTGACTTGGGCTGTGAAAATCCTTCAAGCGTTTCTACGTATTCTCATTAGAAATTTACAACTTCAATTTGCAAACAGGAAGAGTTTTGATAATGATAAAAATAAATAAATGAAAAAATATGCTTGCCTTCCAACGTTGCAAACTTCAACGTCATAAAGAAAACAAAATTATCGTTGCGTTTCAACAATGCTTCATGATGTTCAAACTAACAAGGGGAGGACGCCAATCGGGACCCACCGATTTCGCTCAAACTGCGTGGGTAGAAGGAAGTGGGTCCCCACCTAGGGTAGTTCTGTAGTTTTGGTCAAATATTAGGAATTGGCTGAAATCGTATAGGCATTGAATGTTACTATACGCTCCGACCGAAACTTTTTGCTCATACGTGTACCTACAGAACTACCTTAAGGTAATCCTATCGCCAGGCTTCAATCCATAGGATTTTCATTTTTTTTTGAGCTTCACTAAATATATTAATAATCGTCTCTGTAAAATTTCCGGGTCGGTTATCGACCTAATTACAGAGAAAAATATTTAACTGCGTATTTTTGCGCAGGAATTCCGAGACGACATACAAGAACCCAATTTCTGGTTGCTACAAAAGTGTATATAATAGTGGGAATCCGTCAGATTCTTAAAAATAATCAGATTTACATACTCAACACGCGTAGTAATCCAATGCTCTCAGCAAAAATTACGCTCATTGACCTAACTTTTATGCAATATCAAGTTTAATTTGACCTTCCGGTATTGGATTTATTACCACTTGCTACGATAAAAAGACGTGACGGCAAGGCAACAGCTGACCTCATCTCACTTATTCGAATTTCCACACATATTTCATTTTTACCCGACATATTTCGCCGAATCAAAGTTTCCACGCTTTTTACCAGTCGCGGCTCGAATACAACGCTTTATATTTCCCGCACCTGACAATGTTTCGACAGATTGCCGTTTAAAAGTATGGAGGTAAACTCGCCTGGTTGAGTAAAAAGAGACGGAGATAGAACCAATGTTGCCAACTATAAAACCTGAAAATACTGCGCGAATCGTTGGAATAACAATTTTTCTAATTAAATGTGAACATTCATTAAACAGTTTAAACATGGGAAATTTTAGTTATTACCAACTATTTGTTTGCACATGTAAAAAATATAAATTGTACAAGTCTCAAGTATGATCAGTGGTATGACTAGTGTGAAGCGATAGGATTACCTTAACGTCCCTAAAATGTTTCGCCTGAGTGGGCCATAGGAAAGGGTAAAATGCTCTCCAAAGACTTCCGAGTAGAGCTTGAGGGATATTTTTTCAACCATTTCCAAGTCAGCGGCGTAGCGCAGTGGTCAAGCGCATTGCCCGTCACCCCGCTGGCTTGGGTACGATTCTCGCTGCTACCATCGAAATTTTGTTTTTTTAATTTCTCGTAAACATTCAACTATTTTTTATAGAATTTATTCAAGCAGTTAATTTATATAATTAGGTGGAATTTTTAATAAAAATAAAAATTCCGATAATTCTTGCAATTAATTACGTACGCGGCTTTTTATTCATTAACAGAAATAATTTTACATTTTTTAGTGTGATATTCATCGTAGAAATATTATTTCCGATGATAAATAAAAAGCAGCGTACATAATTAATTGCGAGAATTTAAGGAATTTTTATTCTCATTAAAAACTTCACCTAATTATATAAATTTACTGCTTGAATATATTTAATTTTTACAACAAATAGTCGAACATTGCGAGAAATTTAGTAACATTTTTTTGTATGCGGTAGCACCGAGAATCGAACTCAAGCCAGCGCTGACTGCGGTACGCAGCTGACTTGGAAATGGTTAAAAAAAATATCCCTCGAGCTTTACTCGGAAATATTTGGAGAGGCTTTTACCCTTTTCTGTGGCCCACTCAGGCGAAATAGTTTAGGAACGTTAAGGGGGACCCGCCTCCTTCTACCCACGTAGTTTGGGCGAAATCGGTGGGTCCCGATTGGCGTCCTCCCCTTGTAAGTATATATTTAGAAAATTGATCAATCACTTTTTAATTTAAAACATTACTAAACTGACGACAACATTATGAATTGTATTATATTCAGCAAACAAACCCTCGAATTACTCGATTAATTCAATCGATTTAACGAAAACAAAGAAAAAAAGGAGGGTTCCATTTTTAATAAATTGTCCAAAACGCAGATGAAAGAAATGTCTATGAGAATTTCGCGCGAAAAATGGGAAATGTCACACGAAACAAACGTTGTGTTGCAGGCCGATTTGAAAGTTGTCAGCGACGCGAAGGGACAAACGGTTTACCGCGATCATTTGCCGTTGTTGGGTGAGCAGGGACCCGGAAGAACGGGCCCCCACGGCCTTCAGATTGGCGATCAGGTAAACGTCGATCTCGAGCTCGAGATCGTGCAATCGCTTCAGCACGGTCACGGCAGCTGGACGGACGGTATGTTCGAGTGTCTCGGTACCACTGGCATAGTTGTCGGCATTGACGAGGATCACGACATCGTGGTCTCCTATCCGAGCGGCAATCGTTGGACCTTCAATCCCGCCGTATTGTCCAAAGTGCAAGTCCCCGTGACCGCCAGCAACTCCAGTACCGAAAATCAGAGATTCGCCGTCGGCGATTTAGTCCAGATATGCAACGACCTGGAAAAAATCAAATTGCTGCAGAGAGGCCACGGGGAATGGGCCGCGGCAATGGCACCGGTACATTTTTAACTCATTCTATTTTTTACCATGAAGCTTGCGGCGTTGAACAGCAACGAAAATTATTTTCAATCTATTTTTTTATTTCTATATTTTATTATTATATTTGTTGCTTCTTTTTATTACGAATAATAATGATTTTTTTCCACTCGGAAGTTTCTTTGCAAGTTTACATCGTAGAACTCCAGTGAGGATGAGGGTTGATGAGTCGCATTCCAACAATCCAAGCTTTGACATCATTTCAGGCTTTTATTATTCAACGTTCCTTTGTGCGTTCTTCTGGGGCTACTTTTATTTATCACGAAAAAACGAAAAATTCGTCAATTAGGTTTTTTGGCGAATACTCAAAGGGAGATCGGAAAATTGCGAACTATGATTCTTTCTTTTCTGACTTTTTTGCGATTCGCATTTGAATATATTTTCCTGTAAATATTCCGATGAATTGAAATTCTTGATTTTGAGAAAAATTGCCACGACGTAGAGTTGAAAAATCGTATTTTTTTCCTTCAACGGGTTAGACCCAATTTGTAGCCGGAAAAAGCGGAATTTTCATGATTTTTTTTATGAAAAAATGTGTGCAAGTTTTTAAACTTGTTTTTATTCTACATTAAAGAGTATGGTTTTATTTGTCCTCTACAATTTTTGTATTGAAAAAATATTTATAAATGTGGTAGATACAATGGTTTGTGCAGAGCGCTATTTGAAAGACGTCCACCGCGGTGACCACTGCTGCTAGGATACGAATCATCTGAAATAAAAAATCGAACGAATTTAGTTTTTGCATGAGACCATCTAGTGATTGGACGACGGATTTAATCAGATATTGATGTTTGAAAGAATGGCCACAGTCCAAAGTGAATGTATCGATTTTTGGTGAAAAGAACACTCTGTTTCCGCTGATTAAAAAAGAAACTGCATCGAAAAAACAAATTCCTTCGTTCAAGCACTGCTTTTTGATATGTAAAAGAATCTTGTCACATTTGATGTTGATCGGTGGAGTGATTTTTTCGATATCTTGGACACCGATCTTGAAAAAGTGATTTTGGGAAAAATGCGTTTAAAGTTCGCCGGTTCACGGAACCTACCTACAAAGCCCATAACTCCCTCAATTTTGAACGGATCGACGTGACATTTTCAGAGACAATTTTTTGAATTGTTATATTTTGAGAACCCGTCGAAAACCAAAACAGGATGATTTAAAAAAATGCTAACTAGGTATAAGCCCTTAAGGAAACTATCAAAGATAAATAAAGGGATCATCACAGTGCAACGTGTTGAAAAGTAGCCGATTTTCCCGATTCTTGTTTAGATGGCTAAAATACGCTGATCAGTCTGATTTTTTTATGTCTAATCAAACCACTTAGGACAACAGAAAATAAATTTCTAAACGTTTTTTTTAACGGTTGAAAATGTCTTTGAAAAAAAGGAGTCCTCACGGTGTACACGGTTGTGGCCGTAAATATTATCTGAAACAAAATTTGTAAAAAGATTAGTATTTAGTATAAAAGCCGCTATCTTGCCGTGGAAGTTTTTTTTTGTTGTTTTCACCAAAATTGACAAAATGGCGGTGGTTTGAAAAAAAGTACCGAATTTAGTCACGCCAGGTCTCATGCAGCTAGTCGAATCCCTTTTTCTGAGAAAGGCTGTAGCAACCGGAATAATTCGAATTTCGCCCCAAAAATTGAACAGCATGTTTATAACCGTCTATACTATCGGATAATGCAACCAAAAAAGAAACGATTTTTTTAACACTTCGGATTGTGATGATCCCTTAATGAAATTTTGCACAAGTCCAAATATGTTATTATTTAAGCACTTCAATTAATTTTTCTATTAATTTTAGACCCTGGGAAAAGTCGGTCGCGTTCAGCAAATTTATCACGATGGTGATTTGAAGGTCGAGGTATGCAGCACTTCCTGGACTTACAATCCCCAGGCTGTGATCAAAGTGGCAAGCAGCGATGGCAGCGCTCCGGGGATCAGCAGTGGCGGTAAAAATATAATACCCCCCGCCCCCCTCTCTCGTACCACCAAAAATTGATAATAATCATTTCGTTGACATTTCAGAACGTTTGTCAGCGATGCTGAAGAAATTGTTCGAGACCCACGTATCGAGCGACATAAACGAGGAACTTGTGAAGAATTCGGCGACCGGGGACGCTGCCAAGTGCGAGGAATGCCTAAAGCGTCCGGACGCTAATGTGAACGGCTCCTTTGCCGGTCATACCGCGTTGCAAGCCGCCAGTCACAAGGGCCATCTCGAAGTTATCAAAATATTGCTGCGCTTCAAGGCCGATGTTGAAATCGAGGTATACTTTTCGACCAATATAAGATCTTACGCCAATCTTAATTATCTTACGATAATAATAATGAAGTTGGCATGTTGAATAACATTCTTGCTGTTTTTTTTTCGTGAAAATTACTGCTTTATTTTAAAAAATCATTCCTAATGCTTTCAAACGTTTCGAAATTGTCGTGTGATCAGCTCCTAAGGATTCTGCAAGTTCAGCTGTCGTCTGACATGTCTTCATGAAGTAATGCCTCCAATACGACACATCAGAATCATTATTTTTGAAGCGTCTAAACCAATCTCTGCATGTTGTTTCCGACAGAGCATGGTCGCTGTAAGTCTCAACGAGGATTCTGTGTGCTTGAACGGCAGATTTTATCTGAATAAAGTAGCGCAGTAAAATTCCCCGCCAATACTCTTTTTGGCACAAAATTTGACATTTTTAACACTATGAAGAAAAAGTCGTTTACATTACGGCGAACTGACATACACTGAATTTTAAGCTTGCCTATAGTACCTTTATAGATGCGTTACTATCTTAAACTATACGCGCGCAGTTCTGGTAACGCCATCTGTCGAAAAACAGCGAGACCTTATTCAACGTTCTAATGATAATAGTATAACAACAATAATGAATAGTATATTAACTATATATTGGTATTACGACAACAATAAAAAGCGATGATATTGTAAACTCGAGACAACAAAATCCCAACGACATTGGCGCACTATAATAATAATAATAACGAAAATAATTACTATCATGTTAGTAAGATTAATCAATAATAATAGTTAACTAGTAGTCGTGATACCGACAATCATAGTGGCAGAAGTCATACCGAGAACAATAACAGAATAATAAAATAATGATAACAACAATAGACAACGACAATCTAATAACAGCAACAATAATAATACCGACCAACAATAATAGTAATGGTGATAGCTATGATTTTTTTCTTCATTCCGCATTTAAATCAATAAAATAACATTAATAAACATGTTAATTCATTTAGATATATATAATTAGCCATTCTTGCCTCTCGGGCTTAATAACATTACATCAAATTACAGCGGTTACATAATTCTCTCGTATACTACTCTTAAGTCTACATATAATCGTGTCTTTGGTTCACATTAATAACTTTATCCCTATTACGACATTTCTATTATAAATTATCATCTTATATTCGTTTTACTTTTTGTTTTCTCCAGTCCGCATCTTTTCCTCAAACGTTCCCACGTATTCGCATAGTACGGGCTTAACTTTTCCATTTAGCAGCTCGTTTCATCGTATCTGCTTCTTCGTTTGTATAAAGCGTTCGTCCACGCTCATCCTCACATCACTACTTGTCGATTCCCTAAATTTCTCGCATTGCCTTATATGATTCAAATTCTCGCGTAGAGATGTATACTCTTAACAGTATTTCGAGATGTCTATTCTGCACCAGTCTCCGTGCATCCTTTGATCATTTCGTATTTCACATCCCTTTTTTAGCTTAGCTTCTAGTTGGCTCAAATCTCTACCAATTCCTATTGTTGGCATCGACTCCCCATCTCCTACTTTTCTAAACGCATTTTCCATTTCTCTACCCTACTTGGCAGGGTATCCATTTGCCCAGTTTCTTATTTTTCCACTGAGACAAATTATTGACCATCTCTCGCTATTGATTTTTAGTATGTTTAAAATGTAGCCACTCGCCCTCTTTCTCGCTTCAAACTCGATTTTTAGCCTCCCGGTCTCCATTCTCCATATAAACGCAGGTGTATTAGGACTCACCCCCATGATGATTTTCATATAACTCCCCGCCACTCTTTCGAGTTCACTTCTCTCATCCCACCCCCAAGTTTTGGCACCGTAAGTTAAAGTCGCCCGTACTAGTGTTTCCAGTAGGTACGCTCTCCCTTTCATGTTGTTTACTCTTGCCCTTTTCATTATTACCCACGCTACATTTGTCGTTGCTTGTTTACATTGGCCGCCAGCACTTTGAGGTGTTATGTGCACGACTTCTTCACTGTGAATCAGAATCCCAAATATTTGTAGATTTTTACTTCCTCAATTTTGTTATTCTCATACTTCTATTCCTTGTTTTCCTTCTCCCTCCCGTCTCCCCTGAAAATCATCACCTTCGTCTTAGCTACATTAATTTGCATCCTATTTCTCTTCACGTATCTCTCTAGGATCTTAAATATCGCGTTCAATTAACTCGCACTTTCTGCCACTATCGCAATATCATCCATAATAGTAAATACGGATGATAAATGATATATAAATAATAAAACGACATTAACGACAAAAACAACAGCAACAATAATTATGAATACAATGATGACGATAATAGTAGTAACAGCACGAATTAAAATACTGTACGCGATGCAATTTTGCAACAACAAAAAAACCGGAATTACACCAACAAGGAGCATCACTTGAGGTAGTACGAGTGCGCAATCTTGATTTCTATAGATTTTGTTCCAATTTTAACCAGACGTTGTTCATATTATTATGCATGCTTGAGTGAAATTTCAGAACAGTCGACTATTTAGATTGGGAGATACTGGGTTTAAAAATTGTAACTTTTAACACTGCAGGGTCTACATTGAAATTTAGACAGAATAATTTTGCGTAAAAAATATTTGTCTCCTATAATAATAAGACATATGGCAACACCGCAAAACAATATTGTTCAATATTGCGAGAAAAAAATAATTATCGTATTCCTAAAGTTAAAAATTTTGTCATAAAAAACATTTGCCTTATAAATATTAATATTTTATATTGTTAATGTTATCTTTATTAACAAATAAAAGTGTTGGTTCATTCATAAATAATTAAAAACTTGGTTCGAGTAAAAATGACTTCCAAATTAAAATTTTTGTTGCATAATTATTTTGATTATGCCGCGCAAACTCACGTCATTGGATACGTGAAACGGTGCAGTGTTGCCATATGTCTTCTTATTATAGGGGACAAATATTTTCTACGGAAAATTATTCTGTCTAAATTTCAATGCAGACCCTGCAGTGTTAAAAGTTGCAACTTTAAAACCCATTATCCCCCAATCTAAATAGTCGACTGTTCTGAAATTTCACCCAAACATGCATAATGATATGAACAATGTCAGGTTAAAATATGAACAAAATCTATAGAAATGAAGATTGCACGCTCGTACTACCTTAAGGAGTTTCCAGACCAAAATCAAAATGCTTGCAGACGATTGAAATGTATATGACCGAATGATTTATTTAGGGTGCATTAATTAACTGTTCAAAAGTTGATCCGTTTGACAACATTATTTCGGAGATTTTCTAATTTTCAAGTTGAACCATCATCCCTTTGGTAATCTACATGGCACTTTGTAAACACTAGTTATAGGGCTGTAGGGGCTGAAATAATACTTGGATTAAAATTTTTTTTAACTGAGCAATCTGTGATTATAGTGTTGGGAATGTCGTTTCAACAAATTAAGCGGTTTCTCTACTTCGGTCGTCTACAAAACTCGAAAAATGGTGTGAATTTTGGGATTGAACGGTTCGTTTTTGGACAACCTACGAAACTTGTAGGTTGAACGCGGCTAGACCGGGTTAATTGACTCCGCCGAGTGAGCAACTCACAGTCAAGTATTAACTGGCGGCTATGATCACGGCATTTAAACTTCATAATGAAATGTATTAATTCATCCGCTTGACACTTTTAGCGTTTTCTCGACTTTGTCAAATTAAAGACTCTTTAGTTATAGTCAGCCTTGCCAATGGCAGAAACGGCTGCTATTGCCAAGTTTATCGGTTATTTTTTCTTGAATGAAATTGCAACATGTTTACGTTTAATTGCAAAATTCATAACTAGTAATATCGTTTGTCGGCTTAGAAATATTCGTCAACAATATTATAAGCTAGAAATTGCCCAATATTAATTTATTTTCACATGGAATTTTATTCACCAGCGTATTAGGCCACCGCTTTCTTTGAGGTATGATTACCCTCCTCCGCCTTAAAAGGTTTTTCCGCCGATAAAAAGCATACGCGTCTGATAGTTTTCAATGCTTTATCACATATATGAATTTCAACAAAACCGAAGACGGACAGTTCAGTATTGTTCCTTGTAAGAAGCAATACGCGTAGTATGTTTATAACAATAGTAATGATAACCGCAAATAATAATAATAAATCTAATAATACTTATGGGGATTGAAAGTAGTGAATTGCATTAATAACGATAGGTAAAATATTGATAAGTCTGATAATACCAGCTCTAATAAAAATAATCCATAATATTAGTAACGGTAACTAAAATAATAATCAATCTTACAATACCTATTACAAATAAAAGTAACGAATAGGATTAATAACGATAGGCAAATTAATAATAAATCTCATAACTCTTTGACGAACCAAAATAATCGATAGTATCAGTAATAATACGTAAAGTAACAATGAACCTTATAACACTTATTACGAATAAAATAAATGAATAGCATTGATAACGATATCGAATTAATAATAAATCTAATGATGCTCGAAAAAAAATAAATAAAAAGTAACGATGGACTGATTCATGGTAAACCTAATAATCCGTTCACGAATAAAAATAATTATTGGTATTAGTCATTGTAGGTTAATTAATGATAAATCTAGAAATCCTTTCACGAACAGAAATAATATGATAGGATTGGTAACAATACGTAAGGTGATAATGAATCTTCTAATACTTATTACGAATGGAAGTAATTAATAGCATCAATAACGATAGACACATTAATGATGAATCTAATCATACTTGCACGTATAAAAATAATGAATATTATCAATAACAATAGGCAAAGTAATAATACTTTTACGAATGAAAATAATTGTTTTGCATGAGGAGTTATAGGCAAAGGCAATAGTTATCATAATTCTGATAATGTTGAAGTTTGCACCCTTGAAACGTAACGAAAGTTCGTCTTTTTACTGTAAACTCTTGATTGAGTCCAACATTTTTTTTACACTTTTAGGCTACGAGAACCACGCAAATGTTTTCTTCAGATTTTTGCCGAGCTTTGAAATTTAAATTTGCACGAAAAATCTTTTGGGTTCGAAAAAGGAAATGACAAAATGGAAAATTTTTTTGCGGTACAACGATGTAAACTTCAAGACCATTGATTTTGACAATAATGGAAGAAAGTATGACATATTTGTCGAAAGGGTCGATCGAATGTTAAATCGCGGGGATTTTTCCAGGACGAGGACGGCGATCGAGCCGTTCATCACGCAGCCTTTGGTGACGAGCCTGGTGTGATGGCTCTCGTCGCGGGTGCCGGTGCTGATCTGAACGCTCGAAACAAGCGACGGCAAACTGCCCTCCACATTGCTGTGAACAAGGGCCACGCCGGTGTCGTGCGAACCCTTCTCGAGTTGGGCTGTCATCCGAGTCTACAGGTGAGTAATCTTACATTTTCTCTTTTCTATTTTTTGCATTTGTACGTTTTCTTGAGAATTTTGCGCGGAGCCCTTCGACTTTTCCGCGATCCATTCACGTATGTGCAGCACGTAAGAGGCAAATTCATGGATGCAAAACGTGAGCTCAAATCTCGTGAAATATGGCCTCCGTGGCGAGGTTAAGTGAACGCCGCCTCGTCGAGCGGGGGAAAATCCCCGATAGGCATATACCGGGTGGCCCGTATTAAGGGGTTAGGCTACTGTGGTGACCCGAAGATCGGGGTTATTTAGAAAAATCCATCTTGGAGGAATAATCAAGATGAATGAAAAATCGTTTGGGCATTCATTTGTATGTACATGAAAAAAGTTGCGTAACAAATTTAATGCAAAATATTCATAATGAAAGAAGTTATAAACAATTTCGTGAAGGACCTTTGAACTCAACGATGTACTTCCTTTTGGCCACCCGGTTGATCTGAAACGAAAAAATACGAGTTTATTTTCTTAAAATAGATGATGGCGGTTAATATTTGACCGACCTTTTTTTATATCGTGATTTAATCGTTAAAAAGAAATGTTTGGTTTTTTTCGAATTTTTTTTGTTTTGAAAAAAACGGTTACGAAGAGAAACGCCGGTCAAGACTAAACTATCATTACACTAAATGGCTGTACCAAGTTTCAAGTCAATTCGTTCATATCGTGTCGAGATATCGTGTACATCGTTTTCAAAAACATAGTTTCGAGAAAAACGCGTCCAAAGTTTTACTGGCAGTTATATCGATGTAATCAATAAGTTTACCTTGAATCTGCGATTTCTGCACAATATGTTGGACCTTTCTTTCCCTAACGCCTCAACGGGTCTGCGTTAGCCCGGAGCCCAAGAGACAGGTCGATTTTATATAGGGGAGACTGGGGACACTTGATGCTTCCTCTTGTTTTTACTCCAAACTCCCTTGCTGAATATAATATTTCAAATGTCTTGGCACCGAAAAACGTGGAATTTCATTAGGAATAATCGGCATAATAACGACTAAGGTTAGTTTATAAATGTTGTAAATATCCTACCAAAACTAGAGGAACGGAATGGTATCAAGTGTCCCATATATATCGGTGACTTGATCACCCCCGTATGGATGACTTGATCCGGGGGAGCATACTCCCATATAGGACTCTATATAGAGGGCACAGATACCATTGCCTACATCTTCAGGATCTGCAATGTAGATATGCAATAAAAGATGTTGACATAGCATCTATAATATTTTATATATAATATATCTATAAGATTTTATTATAGCATCTATAATAAAATCTGCTCAGTCAAAACACATAAGTATCTAATAAACTCAACATGTTATTATTTATAATTTATCAAAATGTTCTGTTCCTATTAAATAATCTTTAATCTTTTACGTGTCATTATATCGTAAAGGTAATCAAGTATTTTTTTCATCTTAGATTAATGATCTTTCTCAAAGCTACCTATCTCTTTTTCATCTACTTTTCAATTTTGAACTTTCTCCATGAGTTCGCAAACTCAATGCTAATTATTCTCTTTTGATGATGTTTTTAGCGTTGGAGCAGGCAATTTCTTCAGAACTTCATATTTAGCGATTGCACTAATATCGTCTTGAATATGCCACTTGAAACGTTTTCTGAGAGAAATTCGGAGAGAAAAGAAAAACAATAACTAAGGGACACTTGATCCGCGCGATCAACTCTCCCTTAAGAACGTGTACCAAGTGTCCCGCAACCAAGTTGCGGTAAAAAAGCCATATTTAGAAAAAAGATATTTAAATTCATGTGCTTTCTGTGCAAAACTGTAAACTGCATCTATAATCACTTGTATTAATGACTTAAACACCTAGAACAACTTTTCCAAATAACAGTATAATCAAAATTAAAGCTTACAAAAAATATTTATCTGCCGCACCAAACATCAACCCGTCCGCCATTTGCAAAGCTGTGGAGTTTGACGGACGGCACTACTTTAAAAAGTTTGTGGGTACCATAGACACCTAGTGTTGCCAGTTTACAGTAATGCAATTTTGTCGTGCACCAAGTCTCTCATAAGGATCCAGTGTCTTCAGTCTCCCGAACTTTTTTTCTGATGCGACCATTCAGATGACGAGGTTGGGATTTGAAACAATATTAATACATAACCTTGCCAAGTTTGATTTTTTTTCTCAATTGAAAAATATCGATAAACAATAGGTTTATTATTATTAAAATCAAGTGCTGGCGCTGCTGCATAGCCAGTCAGTGTACCGAATACTTTTTTGAAATGTTGAAAGTTACGAAAAAAGCCTTTTCAGAATTGCCCTTTTGACCCAACGGCATATGTAATGAGCAGAGCAACATTCTCTGAGTTTTTCAAAGTCCGTTTTCAAACAATGGTTACGAGCCTCAGTCGGTTAATTAGCGATCAAGATATGCCGATAAAAGTTTCGCCAATTCGCAAAACTGGCTGTCCAGTACTTCGAAAATGCATCTTTTCGCGTTTCGGCTTCTCCAGAAGCGCCCTTTTGATTCAGGGACTTCTACGTGGGTTCACTTTGTGCGAAATCGAGCTAGCTCTCGATGGGATTTTGACTTATCTGGCTAGGACAATTTGCCGATTCGCTGGATCACCCCAAAGTCGGCCTGCCGGATTTCCCCAATTTTCCTTCCTCTTTGGATGTCGATTTTCACGATTTTTGGATGGACTTTTCGGGGAGAAATGGGGTTATGGATCCCAAATTGCTAATTAGCGGCTGAAGTACGATCGATTGAAAAATTGCGGTTTTAGCGTTCTGGCCGGACGATAGGGCAAATGAAAGTTTTCGTATTTTGAATTTTGATAGGTTTTATCGGATGTAAAATTGAACGCTCGATAAAAAAAATCGGTTATATGTGCGAAATATTTATATTAAAAAAAAAAATTCGAAAAACCCTATTTTGGACAAAACCATGATACCTTCTCTTTGTGTTTTTTATTGTCGGGGCTTTTTTTCATAGAAAAAATTTCGATTGCTAGATGAGCTCAATGACAATCTCTAACAAGGAACATCACTTAAGTGTCCGGCTTCAATTTTGTTAAAACTCATATATGTGATGAAGCATTGAAAATTATTAGATACGTATTTTTTTTAATTTGCGGCAAAACTCTTTTAACGGGGGTGACGACCCCCCAAAGGAAGGCGTGTCCCCTCCTATTTTTTTTTCTCTATTATTCTATAGTGGATTTTTCATCGCTTTACATTAGAAGAATTTTGGTTTTTGTTTCATTCAGATCGGTGGACTGCTTGTGGGTGAAACTGCAAAACCGCCTCTCGAGATGCTTTTCTTTGAGGGGTGGTGTTACTCCGTAAAACCATTTTTCCGCAGATAAAATAAAATATGTGTCTACTAGTTTTCAACGCTTTATCTCATATATGAGTTTCATCAAAATCGACGGCGGACACTTGAGTAATGTTCCTTGCAAGTCTATTAAAGTCAGTTTTCGAATCCTGGTTACGAGCCCTAATTCGTTAATAAGCGGCTGAGATATGGTCGATTAAAAAATGACAATTTCGGCCGCATTTTTTTTCAAGTCACTGGCTATTTTCAATCGTATTTGGGAGTGGAACTTTTATCGACGATTTATTGTCGCAGCGTAAACAAGATGGCAAACTAGTTCGATTTCATTTGTATACGGTACGAGGTTTTTGCGAGGTTGAATTTATTCAGCTTGACGCGAAATAACCTGTGGGAGGACGTACGGGCAATGTCCAATGAAAACATCTCTGATTTACGTTTACTGTTAATTTATACCATTTTCGTGGCGCTTACGCGAATAGTAGGAACACCGGAATCACCGCGTCCCGGACTCCCAACTTCCTTAATGACTTTTCCGATGCATCCGAGAACGAGATTTCTCTCGACCCCCCCCCCCCCAACCTATCTCTCGCGCCCGTGGAATTTCAATAATAATTCATAACAATTGTTTTCCCCGCCCCTTTTATGGAATCTCTCGCGCTCGTGTTTGCATTGATAACTGAAAAAAGAGAAGAAGGGTCGCTTTGCGGCTGCAGGCATCTCCCTCGTTGGGGGCCTGAGTCAATACTTGGATAGGTGACCCTTTGTTCGCGGACTATCTTTTGCGCTGGACGAAAAATTTTCGGATGATGAGAAGTTAATGATTAGAGAGAATTAATTTTCGTTGCATTCCAACGATGCAGATTGTAACATTGCAGTGTTTTTATTTATGTATTTTTGCGGAGAGCGTCTGATCTTTGGGGATGTTGAAGTTTGAATCGTTGGAATGCAATGGGAATTCATTTTGACACGTTGCGCAAATTTATTTGGCACACTCGAGCTACAACAATCACGCAAATGTTTTTTTTAGGATTCTCATTAAAGATCTGCGAAAAGTAAATTTGCGCAGAAGATTTTTGATTATAATTTGATGATATAAATGAGAGAAATTCAAAAATGACTTTTCGTTGCGCTCGAACGATGCAAACTTCAACATCGTGATTGAAACCAACAGGCTTGGAGCAACTTTCGGTTTTCCGTAGAATCAAAATTCCGTTGAAGTTTGCATCATCGGAATGCAAGGGAATTTTTTTCTACACTTTAATATTTCTCCATTTTCATTGTTATCGAAAATCGCGTTTCGCCGATTTAGATTGCCGATTTCTAACAAGAAGACTGCAAATTTTGGGTGTTTTACGCATTCTTAATATGCTTAAAGATTTGAACGATGGATGAAAATTCATTGCCATTACATTCCAACGATACAAGCCCCAACATCATCGGTTAAGGTAGGAGATGGTCCATAGATACGATGTATGGACGAGAGAGCATCCCCTTTTTTTCTCACTTTGCGCGCAACTTATTCCGTAATGGGGTGAATATATATTTCGGGTCCTGAATCTTGCAATAGTGATATCAGGTCTATCCGAGAGTCCGCAGCTCCCAATGACGAGAAGGCCGTTTTTTCTTATCGGCAAACGACGTCTAAGTACGCCACTGGGAAAGGCCGGCCTTCTCCACCCTAGGACCAACCCTGATGGCCAGTCGCAAGGGTGGTATTGGTTGGGCGATATCTGCGAGGTAACTTTGCTCAGAGTGCGCCTTCCTCTTCCGCAATGTTCCGGTACACTTCTGAGACCCTGGCCTGCCAGTTGCAATGATCGGACCTGGTCCATTTCCAGACACGTGCGCGAACAATAGTCCTGAATGTTTTCTCGCGGGCCCGAGGGTGTCGTTGATGCGCTGCCCGGCGCAACTTTTATAACGGGCAGGTATCGGCTTCACGATCTTCCGATCGGAAAGAGAATTAAACAACGTTGGGGAGCAATGGCTAGTCCGCGATCTTCTCCCAGTTTGAGATCCGGTATCAGTGAGTTCCAGTGATGCTCCAGCAGCTGGCCGTGGCTTAGTCCAACCGGAAGTCGTTGCTGCCTGCTTCCGGTTGATAGTAGAGACTTTTCGATCATCGAAGATCGAGGCAAGAGGACTTGGGAGGTGTCGTTTGGTTCCTGTACTTCTGGATGTCCTTCTGGCAATCTCGGCATCCCCCCTCGTTATCCCAGGACTTGGCAGAGCCGGGGACGATCAGAGAAGACTTTCCCCAGGATGACGTGGGGAGCTTACTTGCGGGTTGGAGGAGCTCGATAGCTCGATTCTCCCGGATTCGAAAACTTTTCCATGAGTATCCGGGAAGAAGAAAGTTTCGGTTGATGATGCTTTTCCGAGCTCCTCTTCCTCTCGACAAATCAATGTTCGATGTTCCAATCGTCATAAATCCAGAGCGATCCAGGGCGATATCCCCAATCCGCGAGAGACTCAACAAAGCCCAGGGTGGGGAACGACCATCTAAGGCACCCACACATTGCGACCTGGGTGCTCAATACTCTACTGATTATCCGAGCGCGCTCTGAGGCTCTGGGGTGATTGTAACGTTGCTGCTCCTTGACGCTAACTCAACGCCAGTAATAGTTGGACGGGTGGTTCTAAGACGATAGCCGAGAGAGAGAAAGAGCGGCAGGGGGGGGGTCTAGAAACTTGGCCCGTAAATTTGCAAAGCGCACTCCAGCGTGAAATTTATACACGGGATATTAGAAGCTAACACGTTTGGGACACGTACCAAGGATTATCATTATCTTCCTCATTTCCCGCCCGCACCTCATCACCCTCCTCAAAGTCTCTTTCGGACCATTTGGCCATTCGTCTTCCATTGTGAAGTTTGTTGGAGTACAACGGACATTCTTTGTTAATACTATTAACTCTCTCATTTTTTTTTGTAAACATGGCATTTTCCGGTTGATTATTTCGATCGGGGATCTACCGATGAGCAACTTCAAAAATAGATCCGACGTTCCAACGACAGTGTCGTCTTTTGGGGTGACACGTGCTCAGTCGGTAACGATAATCACTCAAACTTTTGGTGGAAAACGTTTCTCATGGCGGATAAAATCAAACATCTTTTCGGGAGAATAATTCAGAGATCGAAAATAGGTAAAAAAGATTTCGTATATTAATGACAGAATATACAATATATTTTGTATATTTTTATATATTTCTATCCATATATATATATATAAATTTAGAAAAATATACAAAAATGAATTGATAAAAAAACTGTTTTACGGTCATCATCGTTTCTGTCAAATATTTATCGCCCAGAAGAGACAGAGGTGAACGCAATCAACACTTTCTTCTTCAATTTTTCAAATTTCTTTCGACAGATTTTTGGTACGAAATTGAACCATTTTTCCGGGTGGCTCACTCAGAAATCTAAAATCTGAAAAAGACGATTTCGCATGTTAATAGAACAATATACAAAAATACATATATACAAAATGTATAGAAATAAGTTGAAAAAATAATATAAAAATGGTGAAAAAAAAGTATAAAAATAAATTAATGAAGAATATAAAAGGAACTGCAATGCAATATAAAAAAAATACTATGCACTTCCATAGACAATGTATTTTTCAAGATATATTCAACATTTCAAGTGAATCGGTTGAAAATTATCTGAGTTGTTTCTGCCAAAATTAGAAAAATGCAGTTTTGAGATAAACGCTGCACAGCCGCTATTCTGAAATTAATCGCTCCAAAAAAATTATTTTATACAGTCATTGATATGTATGATAAACACCCTTTTTTGTAATCACGATTTATTTTGTGGTTTTTCTGGAAAAAAAATCCCCAAAAAGCCTATTTTTTGGCTTCTAGAGTGGCCCTAAGGTCTTAAAGACTTGCTCGAGTTTACATGAAGGCACAGGGAAAGTGTCGAAAACCTCTGCTCATTCGGGCGGACATATTTCCACTGAGTTTCCGTTGACGATAGGAAATTCAGTGAAACTGCTTTCCGGTAGTCTCAAGCCAGTGCGCGATCGAGCGGTCATCCATCCGAGTAGTGGCCTGGACCACACCCCTCAGCACAGGAGCTCAACGAGTATATACTCTTGAGTGTAGAATTTGTGGTCAATTTTCGTTGTGAAAAGAATCGACTGAAAATTATACTGAAAAGAGGGAAAAACCCAAACGCTTTCAATGGCACTCGATGGCTTTATGTATTGTGTGCATACACGACTGATGGCCCGCGACGATCGATGCGTTGAACAAATTTGCGTGGGCTCGGCTCACACTCGCATGCCCGCTCGCAAAGACAGACCGGAACTTTTGAATTCCCCAGGGACTTGGTCTCTCTCTCTCTCTCTCTCTCTCTCTCTCTCTCTCTCTCTCTCTCTCTCTCTCTCTCTCTCTCTCTCTCTCTGCCTTTGGCATCGGCGATTCTCAAACAAGCCAGCGGGGATTTTGGGCTTTGCTTGCTTTGCACAGGGCGAAACGAGTATTTCAATGACTCCGTTTCATTAAATTCGACGATAGACTCTCGAATGTGAATTATTGACGAACCGAAGGCAAAGCGAATGAGAAAGTGACCGAAATAGTATAATCATTATAAATGTTTCGACGTATATTTGAAATATCATTAATATTGACGCGAAAATAAAAATACAGGACAAATAACACCGATAAAGAACAATTACGCTGATAATTGCAATAAAATAATAATATTAGTGAGAATAAACATAATGGTGTCATATATACACATATATTTTTACACTGGATAAATGCCCAAATGGGACATTTGGACACTGTTATTATTATTCTTACCAATATTGTTTGAGTTTGGTTTATTATAACTACCATTGTAATTGTTGTCCATCGTTGTTAATTCCCCTGCCATTTTGATTTTATTTTCAATATCAATAATATTCCAAATATAGGCCGACATATTTATAATGCTTATTTTATTTCGACCACTTTCTCGTTCTGTTTTATCAAGTTAAGATCTATAAAAAAATCAACAGAAACAATATTAATGATAAGTACTGTGTAGTCATCATAGTCAAAATGATATATCTACACATGGACACATGCGCGTGCGTGTATGCAATTACATATATATCTAAAGACGCGGCAGCGCCTTAACGCCAAGTAATAAAAACAAATCAACACCACTGAGCACCACCGACACTGACGAACACGCAGCGACTCCTTATACAGTAATTACTGTATGGGCTTTAGCAGACGACTTTTTAACTTTAAATCGACATTACGGGAAAACGCGACAACAAATCGAAAATCTGATGACGTTTTACCCATGTAAGTAATTTTTTCCTATCGATTTCGTTTGCTTTATTTTTCGAACCGTCTACTCAATCTTGAGATCTCATAATATTGGCCGGGTTTCCGAGCGACTTTTTTACCACAGCAATTATTCAACTTTTATCGGTTTGTTCAATTGAATAAAGTCATTCGGTCGCATCGTAAGCATTACTACCATACGTCATCTGCAAGAGAGCGTTACGCTGCCGGTTCGCTCAATCGAATAACTTCACTCGGTCGCATCGTAAGCATTACTACAGACGTCCTTTGCAAGAGTGTTACGCTCAGCGTTACGGTGTGAAGTGCGACGTTTTTCGACTCGTCTGCGCATCCTCGCGTCGTTGCTCGGGCAACGCTGCCCCAAACAAACGATCGTACGCCGGTAGTGTCAAAACGGTCGCGTTTTTCAAGCGTACGGCTTCTGCTGGCTCTAACTTCTTACGAGGGTTAGAGCGTTTGTGCAAATAAAATAAATGGCTCTCTTCGCGCCAAAGTCAATTTTACGAAGGTTGTCTGTGGCGTGCATGTTAACCCTAAAAAAGTTCTTCGAATAAGTCAACATACGGCTCTTTTCTGGGCCAAAAATTCATTTGGAGAAGGTTCTTCGTATCGCAAATTCTAACATAAAAAAATCCTCCGAAACTGTGAATATTGCGGCGAGCAGAACGTTGAGCTAATCTTCATAAATCTTTGCACCGCAGAGAAGAAAACGCCAAAAGTATGGAATTTTCTTATATCGAACGCAGGTAAGGAAAAAAAATATAAACTTATCGTTACTCAGAGACAACGACAGATTTACACCCGCGTGTATCGAGCAGCTGAAATTATCACTTAGCTTCGCATCAAGCACATCAAATAAGAAAGGCTAAGCATCGCCGAGCCAAATCTGTGGATTTGCTAGCTGGTAATGTAAAAGTGTAGAATACGTACTTAGAATACCCATGAAATTTGTTAAATAATCACAGCGACAGAGAAGGGTACCTCATTTATACAAAGTAACTTGAATAGCATATTCAATAAAGTACGTATTTCTCTCACAATAAGACATAAGGACGACAATAATCACGACACCAAACGGAATAGAAGGACGGTTACACCAACAAAAGAAAAGAATCGCAAGACTTCGACACTCGGGACGATCGTAACGAAAGTCAAACAAAATTATTCTTAATAATGAATGCTTCACGTTGGGCGCCAAATTTGCGGCCGAAAAAACACGGGGAAAAGGAAAAACGGAAACCTGCGAGGCCACAACACCCCGTCCTCGTCCTTCCCGATGATTTGTAAAGGGCGCCAGTCGAAAATCGGCTCGTCGGGACGGAGCGAGGGAGGACGGATATACCCAGCTTGGCCGCAGCCCCCGTAGGAAATGGTAGAGGGGATTCGTCACGCAACAAAAAATTAATAACGAAAACAAATGATAAGTAATCGGAATCGAATGAAGAAATCTCAGTTTTGCGATTTTATATTTTCTTACCGTAACGTAATACACGAAAACCAAATAATTCCCGAAACAATTCGACGCGACAAACGATTTTAACGAATACTCACGCACACGCGACCGGGCCTGCGCGCACCTACGTCGAGCTCGTCTTGCCCTTTCCTGTCTCGCCCCTACCTGCCCCGTTAAGATTTCGAAAACCGGGCCCTTGCTATACGGTTACCCGGCCGAGCTTTTTAGTACGCAGTGGCGATACAAAAACCTTCCGGCCGCCACTTATCACAAGATCACCCTCCCGAGGCAAAGCCGGGAAAATTCTTTGCAGGGCGGAAGGATACCCGATGTACCGGGCCGAGCTGTCGGGACTCTGCGCGGGTTCGAGCTCACGTACCGTTGTAAGGCGGGAGGATATCTCTCCGCTGAGAGTTTCCTGGTCCTCGAAAGAAAAAGGATCCCGAGTAGAAATGTTGCTACGGGGCAGACTAGAGCTGGATCCGGCATACCGTACTGCGGCATGGTATAGGCCGCCGGATCAGGGTTTTCCGGGCGTGAAACGTTTTTTATCATCCGGCCATGACGCGGATGCCGGTAACGTAACTGATCAGTGTACGTTTTCGGGCCCTGATCTGGTCGCCTAAAATGAAAAACAAGAAAATCCAAAAATTACGAATTAAAAAATTCTGGTAGTATTTTTGGTTCCATATGCTTTATTTATGATCCTGCCTATATGGTAATTGGATGAAAACGTATATAACTGCCTCGTTGAGGCATTACCCCCACTTGTAGCGCAAAAAAGGCCTTTTTCATGAATTTTTTTAAAGAAAACTACAAAACTTTTTTAATCGAACAATATACCATCTTAAAGAACACATCTTGAAGAACTTTCAGTAATTTTTGTATTGAAAAATATTACATTGTTTAGTGGCAAATGGCCGTCAATGAAATAATGTTTTTATATACACGGTTTGCGGTGACCAACATTGCGGCGAAGTGGATCATCTGAAAAAAAAATGCGGATGGATTTAGTCAAATATAAGTATAAACTAGTCTTTAATCGAAGGATTTTAAAAAATATTCTTTTTTCACAAAATGGCGCACAGTCAAAGTTAATGGTTCGATTTTAACGAAAAAAAAAACGGCCGTTTTTTGGCTATAAAACGGCCATTTTTCTTCGAAAAAAAAAAATCGAACGATTAAAGACTACATTTTTATGTATTAAATAAGCCTGCAAAATTTCAAGAAGATCGGTTCATTAGTGTTCGAGTAATCTTGGTCACCGACTTCCGAAATGCCATTTTGAGAAAAACGCGTTTAAAGTTTCTCTTTCAACGCTCTTTCAACGCGGATTCTTCTCTTTCAACGCTCATATCTCAGTCAATTTTGTTCGGATCGACTTGACATTTTCAGGACATATTCTCAGATACTTATACTTCAAAAAAAGATTTTTTCAAAATCGCAAGTGGGGTTAACCCCTTAAACCCGGACTTGACGTCAACGGCCGAAGCCGTGCAAATGCCAATCGGTCTCGGTAGTTTATCGCGGGCTAAATGACGTAGAAACGGAGAGGGCGGGAGGAGCGGGACGGCGCTTGACGCCGCTCCATTCTCGTTGAATGCTGGCGTGCTTGCGGCCCGTCCGACGCTCCTCTCCCTTGATACCAGGCCTCTCTCCGCCGGGATTTGACGCCCCCGCCGCTCTTGTTTCCCGTGACGCGGCCGCCTCCTGGCCTCCGGCTCCTCTCTCTCGCGCTCGTGGAACGCCGCGGTGAAATAAAAGAAAGCAAACGGGGGAGGGTTTAGCATACGGAAATTATAACGCTCGGCGGACCGTATGAAATCTCGTCGTGGTCGTGATATCAGCCCCGAGCTGGAGGAACATCCTGACGTTCTCTCTCAGGTGGACGTGCCAAAAATTCACATTACCATATATATATATATATATATATATATATATATATATATATATATATATATATATATATATATTGTATTCACCATGACATATCTACCATGGGTATAGGGAAACTGCGGAAAACATACTCCGATACAGCCGGTCCCAAGTTTGCCTCCCAGTCACGGAACTAGTCGTCTCTCGGCGAGAAATGTCGAAGAAAAACATTTCACGATGAAAGTGGCGCGACTGCGATTCAGCCCTGCGACCACCGGATTATACGAAACATATAAAAATAATAAATGATTTTTTTAAAAGTTCATCAACGTTCCTGTGAAATATTTATTGTCCCGGGGAGGCAGAGGATAACGAGACTGTTCGAACCATTTTCTCTCCTTTGTGGCAACAAATTTTCACTTATGATATATAATACGGCCACTTAACAACGGTGAATAAAGTTCGGAAGTTCTCACGCGGGTGAAGCTTCAAAGAGGAAGTACGTCAGGGTTTGGCGCGACTATGGCATAATGGATGATATAATTGTCGTATATACCCGGGACAAAAGTACGTTAGTAGAAAGGAGTTCGAGTGTTGAATATCCTCCCGTGTCCCGCTCCCCCTCTACTATCTCTAGCCCGGCTTCTCAAGTCTTTCAAGTCTCAACAATACTATCCGTATTATTACGTTTTCAACAGTCGCACGGGCACCTAATATACAGCCTTTTCCTTCTTCCTCTTCCACATCTTCTTCCTCTTATTCTCTCCATTGTGCAAAAACCGCAAAGGGTTCGTGACGGGCGCGTCCTTGGTAAAAAAGCGCCGAGCTTTCGAGTGATAAAGTCTTTCCTCGTTATATATTCGGTGTTGCGCCGCCGCAGATGTACTACTTTCCACATTTAAAAGGGAATCCTTCGAATGCGGGCCGACCAGATCCGACCCGAGGTAAATGGATTTCGGATCTCTGATGCATTCATTTTCTATGGCTTCGCCGCTTGAATCTTATGCCGATGGAGACTCGAATCCACCACGCATAATCATTTTTTTAGATCACTGGGCTTGAACCGCCGACAATGTTTAATTGATTAATCAATTAATTAATCTTCGAATTTTTTGATCGTCGATGAAAAGAGGTTTTTTTCTTTTTTTTTATGTTAATTAATGGTAGTGAACATTGGTTTTTAGGGTTCGTTAGTTAAAAAATCCTTATAGCGTCGTGAGATCAAAGCTTTTTGGAATATCATAAAAAATACTTCAATTGCCCAATTTTTTTTTGGCGCACTCGAGCTTTGGAGATTCCAACAATATGTTTTAGAGCTTTATTCGAGGATCTACGATCTAATCCTATGAAACATGATTTTGGATAATAACAAAAATAAGGAAATGCAAATATCAAAATGCAAAGTTCCACTTAAGGCGTTATATGCAGTTGCAAGGCCAAAAAGTCGTTTTTTCACGTTTTTTTTTTTTTCTGAAAAAGGATTTCATTTGGGCAAAACGAAAAGTATTAGGCAGTGTAGTGACATCTTTGAGCTTTAGATTGGCATTTTTTATTTTCAAAAATATTCATTAACATTGCTCCTGTAGGAAGTCTCTTGGAGGTCCCCGAAAAAAGTGTCCGGCGGTGAGCCAAGTATCTCCGGTTTGGATTATCTAAAATGAAAAAAACCAAAAAGATTCTTTTAGGAGATAGATGAATCCAGGTATTGATCGAAGGAATAGCCGAATTTTTAATTTTTGACAAAATGGAGAAAGAAACAATTTCGATTTTCGACCAAATTTTTGTTGTTAAATCGTTGAAAAAATAGAAATAATTATCGGAAATCTTATTCCTTCGATCAATACCTGAAGAATATATCTGACAAGGTTGTGTTAGAATTGCAGACCGATCGGTTGAGCCGTTTTTGAGAAATCGTGCTCACCGACTTTGAAAACACCGTTTTGAGAAAAACGCGTTCGAAGTTTCAACAGTCAACTTTGTAGCGCTCCGAGCGTCCTTACAAATATGTGTGTATTTTCGAGAATATTCACAGGATCGATTTCAAATTTTCAGGGAATATACTCACATATTTGTACATTCCCAAAACGCAATAAAAAAAAATGGATTTTTCGAAATTACTAACTGCGTATAACCTGTTCATATGACGTCATTAAGTGCGTCCTTCTGTGACAGTCTCACGGTTTCATGTGGTTAAAGTTTGGATCGTTGGAATGCACCAAATATATTTTTTTCATCGTTCTTCCCGATGAGAGAGGTGCCATTGGACAGGTCTTTCAAAATGAATCTGAGGTTTTATTTACCATTTTTTATCTTTGAGCTCCGTTTGTGGAATATCGAGCTTTAGGGACGACGTTGAAGTGTGCATCGTTGGAACGCAACGGAGATGATTTTTTTGTCTATTTTTTTAAATTCTTTTCTTGCCTTAGGCTACGAAAATCACGGATATATTTTTACGCACCCTCGTTAGAGATTTACGACCACCATCCGCGAAAATTATTTTCATCGGTAGTAAAGATACTTGAATGCAAAAAAAAAAGAACCGTTGCATTCCAAAGATGCAAACTTCAACGTCATCTTTAAACCTTCACAACCCAACGTACAAATTAAAAAAAAAATGACTACGGTAGGTTTTAATAAATAAAAAAGAGTTTTTGACTATTTCAATCAGTGGGTTAGTTATAAAGCAACAAAGTGAGTGTGACAGACATGTTGCATTGTGTCGTAACATTCCTCTATGAGATGTATATGAAATACTTTGGAGCAGTTATGTTGCTTGTTGTAGCACAAAGCCACGCCACATTTGTCACACACCGTTTGTCGTTTTTATATTTTTTTCGATTTTCGCAAACTTTACACACACTCGAATCCTGCAATCTTGCGATAAGTGAACTTCGAACGAATTTTGATCTAACCAACGCCATCTAGTTTGCATGAATTGCACTAAAAAAAACCATGATACGGTTTGCAAACGCGGCGTGAAGACGTAGATGGCTTGTTACAGGACTGTCACGCGGTGATATAAAGGGTTAAGGACAGATGACCGACGCGAGGTATGAAAAATGCACGAACTTCGGGAATTTTTTATTAACAGAAAATTAATGCTATTGGAAATGCGTTACAACGTATTTTATTCTTCTATCAATGGAGAGTAAATTCCCATTTTATTTATTTCAAAAATCCACAATGGCGGCTCCATCTCCCGTCACATAAAGCATGGCGTGCCTTGGTCTGCGCGGGGCGCTCCACCGCTTTGCCAGTTCATCTGAGACAAAAACGGGTTAAACATTATTAAACTATACTTGTTTTCTGAAAAATCCCTGGATAACAAAATGATAGCCATTTAAAAAAACCCCAATTTTTCCGCCCAGTTTTTTTTGCTTCAACGGATGAAAAAAAATTCTAAATCAATTTTGAGAAAAATCGTTCCTGATGGCCCCACAAATTGAATTTCCGATCAATTGCGCAGAGATTCATGTGAATCGGTTCGTCCGTTGAATCTGTAGAGCGACCCGCGCGCTTAAGGCGTTACCCCCACTTGTAGCGCAAAAAAGGCCTTTTTCATGCATTTTTTTTAAAGAAAACTACAAAACTTTTTTAATCGCTCAATATACCATCTTAAAGAACACATCTTGAAGAACTTTCAGTAATTTTTTTATTGAAAAATATTACATTGTTTAGTGGCAAATGGCCGTCAATGAAATAATGTTTTTATATACACGGTTTGCGGTGACCAACATTGCGGCGAAGTGGATCATCTGAAAAAAAAATGCGGATGGATTTACTCATATATAAGTATAAACTAGTCTTTAATCGAAGGATTTTTAAAAAATATTGATTTTTCACAAAATGGCGGACAGTCAAAGTTAATGGTTCGATTTTAACGAAAAAAAAACGGCCGTTTTTTGGCTATAAAACGGCCATTTTTTTCGAAAAAAAAAATCGAACGATTAAAGACTACATTTTTATGTATTAAATAAGCCTGCAAAATTTCAAGAAGATCGGTTCATTAGTGTTCGAGTAATCTTGGTCACCGACTTCAGAAATGCCATTTTGAGAAAAACGCGTTTAAAGTTTCTCTTTCAACGCTCTTTCAACGCGGATTCTTCTCTTTCAACGCTCATATCTCAATCAATTTTGTTCGGATCGACTTAAAATTTTCAGGACATATTCTCAGATACTTATACTTCAAAAAATGCAATAAAAAAAATCGATTTTTTCAAAATCGCAAGTGGGGCTAACCCCTTAAAAGTGCCGTTTCCAGAAAAACGCTCCGAGCGCCTCAGCTACCTGTTTTCCAGCCGGCGGACGGTTCCACTTAACAGGCTGTAAATTCTAAAATACTTTAGATATGAAAATATTATATTACCCACGTGT
>OY723393.1:3674214-3729214 GCA_963210295.1 Ophion ellenae
TAATGCCAGGGTATTATTGTTTTTTACCTACCTTATCCTTTTCGTACGAACTTACGATTGAAGTTACGACCAAAGTACTTTCAAATAGGGACCCCTCGACTGACGCGATCCATTGTATAAAGCTTTCTTTTTATGTGCACGATTTTTTCTGGCATTACGTAAGCTTCAAATTTGGACGAATTCGTCCAGAATTTAGTGTAGGTATTCGCGTGTGTGTGTATTGCACGCAAGTTGACGCTAGAAAGATTTTGTTATTTGTTCATTTTTTATACTATGCCCTATCTTTTTTGCAGAAGTGCAATAAGAAGCCTAAAAAATGTTTGCGTCATTTTTTGTAGCTTGAATTTGCCCAAATAAATTTGGGCAGGGTATAAAAATAAATTTTCATTGCATACAAAGGTTGGAAACTTTATTAGCGGTGAAGCTTGATGAATCGGTTTATTGAAGTTTTCGTGAGGGTACGGCGACTGGAATTCCTTATCAAGTCTCTTTGGATAATTAAATCAATATTATTGTATATTTGGCAGATATCTATAATATTTATTGATATTCAATTTATTATGTCCCTTCTTACACCTTTGCAAGCTTTCAAGATTCCATCACTTTTATTCTCGTTTACTCTTTCTCCTGCGCCGTGACCAGTTCTTTCGAAGATGTACTTGAAGTTTGCATCGTTAGAACGCAACACAAATTCTTTATTTTTTCAATATTTGCTTTTCCTTAAATATTTTTTTATCTTCTACAACTCCTCTAAATCGTTTGAGTGATTCTTCTAGTCTAAAACTGCAAGAAAGTATGGATTAGTTAAGTTATTGGACAAGTTAAGGGACAAGGTAATGATGGCAAAGTTGGACAAGTTATTGGACAAGGTAATGATGGCAAAACATCAGTTTTAGAAATCCCCTAGTGTCTGCAGCTCGTTTTTCCTACCGCACTACTGTATCGCATTAGCACGAGGGCAGAGGGCAACTGTGGAAAACCCGTGCTGATACAGCTAGTTGTATCTTCACTAAACGCTCACTGATCCAGGTAATGATCCTTTGCTGCTTAGCTGCTTGGCACATCATTGCAGTCGCTTACTGATCATGTGCCCACTACTAACGGTTACAGGAAATTATATCACTGCAAAGAATACATAATATTTATTATCAACTTAGTTATAATATTTATTTTTTATGATAATATTCATTATCAATATACTATTCGCTGCTATTCCGTCTAATTGATGGTGAAATATTCCGCCCGTCAAGGCCATTGTCGCAGATAGCACACGCAGGGAAACGCTTCATCTCTTGGTAGTCTCAGAATGCTTCTATCTTCCCGCCACTCAATGTGTGCTGAACACATAGACTTGCACACACTGTATCCGCATAACTGAGGTGCGCTATTCATTTTGGATTGGGAAGCGAGCAAGGCATGCTAGATTTTCGCGGCTGTTTACCGTTACCCCACCATCTTCGAGGCTTTAAACGTTGGAAACTTTGCGGTTTCTTCCACGAGACGCTATCTAGAGAATGATAATGAGGAGTAGAAGCAGAATACAGGAGGGTAATATGAGAGGGTGTGCGAGGTGGAGAGATTCACTACGAAGAATATGCTTAAATCCTCCTAAACGACCAGCTGAGGGAGGGATCTTTTCGTGTCTCCTATTTGCCCCTTGTTCCCTGCGAATTTCCTTTCCAAAGCTGTGCAACCCCCCCACTCTCTGTGCGTTGTTTCCCTAAAGCTTCGCGTTTTGACGCGACTGAAGCACCCCGTGACAGAGGCAGGATGCCATTTTGTCTGTTCCGCCCTGGTTGACATGCCCCATTCGCTTGACGGATCCGCAGGCTACATTCACTACCAGTGTTTCTGACCCTGCGGAACTTGATGTTTTGCCGCGTTAATTGCATTTGTCCGAAACTCCTTACGGATGGAGACAAGGGCCGGACGAATGAGGGAGACTGGGTGGATCGGGTGTGCAAAGAGACGCCATGCGAGCTGTGCGGAGAAAGAGGTAAAGGCAGAGAGACGGAGAGGACCAATATAGATGTATGTATTCTCAAGTCCGTGAGCAGTTTCCGGTGCTGGCCGCAAGAAAGATGGTCCGCCCATTTGTCTACATGATGTATCCACCACCCTTCAGGCTCGCCATAACCCCTGGGATACTAATGTTCCCACTGCTCGTAAGATTTCGGTCCGTGGTCCTCGATAGCCCTGTCCTACTAGGAATCGGCAAAAACCGATTCCTGGTATCGGTAGCCGCAGGTTGTAGGGAATGAAAGAACCTAAATAATTGAGGATCGAAGGCTCTGGGGTGCTTCTGTGGGTCTCTTCTCGCTCGAAGGACCAGGATGAAGGTGCGTGCCGATTAGGCACCTAGGGAGAAGATGTAGTATTTCGTTCATTCGTGCGCCATGTTGGGGCGGAGTTGTATAGCCTGTCGGCAGAATGTTGACGAGCTGGGGGCTAACACTACTTGGGATTGAGCCTGGGTGATTGGGATGATGATACTGGCGGGATTTAGGCATTGATGAAGTTGTCGAGTACATTGGGAGGAGTGATTTGTATGACATTCATAGATTTATTGAAGAGCAAGCAAAAGTCTAGTAGGTTCGGTTTCAAAGAACATAATGTGTTGCAAACATGGCGTCGCTGGCTACTGTGAGGGGTGCTGGATGAAACGGCAGCGAGCAAACGAGCAAGGGACAAATGGTCCCCATCCTTCCCTCCATCTTCCTCACTTTCCACGGCGTGCAAAGTGAGCAAGCTCCTGTTTATCTCTCGTTTCGATGCTGTTCACGTTCCCGGGGCAAAGTGCGAACTGCCTGACGTTGTTCCACATGTCTCCAACGGCGGATGTCTTCCATCAGCTGTTTAGCAACTTTGGCCCATTCTTCAGGGCAAGCTGATGCATGCAACTTGGAGGCACGTTGATGCTCGCAACTTCCATTCTTGCATTCGACAACAAGGCGAAACTGAAAGGAAGGAGAGGCGAGGGGAGTACGGAAATCAATTGCGTTTCTTCCGTTGAGGAACTTTGGTCTATTTTTTAGGGCAAGCTGAAGTATGCAACTTTGGGGCAGATTGATGTTTGCCACTTTCATTCTTGCGTAAGGCAACATGGTAGAACTAAAAGGAGGCGCGGGGTGTTCCGAAATCAATGGCGTTTCTTCCTGAACAAATGAAGAATCTTGAATGATCATCGGTAATTTCTTTTCGTCTGCCTTCCACCTACTAACATCGTTAACCGTTTGAATTGAGGATGGGAAAGGGAAGAGCTTCCACATTTGCTAGTATTATCCGAATCACATCCCGCTTGCACGAATGCGTCCCGTCTGCAGGTTTACGTTTGATGGACTGGAAAACCTCTGCCTCTTCTCGCTACCCATCGTTCGATCTCTATCTCTCTTCCGAGCGAGGACGCTCGACAATATGACTGCCGGAACGACAATGTCGCGAGTGCGTTCTGCGCATGACACTTTTCCGCGTTAGCCAGGTGACGATGTGGAAATGTCACAGCTTCCCGAACGGAAGCTTCTCCCTTTGCCGCGATGTATGCTTCCCGCAGTGCTCACCACCGTTTCACCCTTGGATCGTTAGTTGCCACAACGCACACCCGCCATATACACGTATATGTAGGCGCAAACGTTTGCCCGACTGCGCGAATGTCCGGGTTTCCCTATACCGAACCATTTTACTCAGGTGTCACGAACACCCGTCGGGACCTGGTACTTTGAGCCGAGAAATGTGAAATTCGGTCTATATATCTAAAAAGACATATTCTCGCATTCGTAGTTATATATAAAAAGGTAATTTTGAAGATATTCGGCTTCGAGGACCTATTTCATAGTAGTTCATTGCTCCTATGTGCAACATTACCTCAACGCCAATATTTTCAAAATAACCTTGAGATAATTGAGTAAGCACGTTCATATAACCTTTTTTCATCAACTTTGAAAGAAATTAGAATAGTAGAATGAGAATAGGATAGAATAGTTACAACAAATCCCAAAAAAAACATTCGAGTAATTCTGGAAACAGAAATATTTCTAAAAAAATTAGATGGTAACAAGTTAATGCTACTTCAGCTCCTTTGCAATACGTTTGCGAATAAATTTTCTTCACGATGTTGAACTTAGCATCGTTAGAATGCAATGCAAATTATTCTTAATTGTTTCATTTCTTTATATTCTTTATCATGTAAAATCGTTTCTTGCGAATTTGAGCTCCAGATCTCTAATGACGATCTTTAAAAATGTTAGAGTGATTTTTGCAGCCCAAATTGAAAAAAATTGCAACGATGTAGACTTCATGGTGTTAAAGTTTCCATTGTTGAAATGTAACGAAAAATCTTTTTGATTTTTAATAAGGGTCTTAAAAAAAAATTCGTTAATTTTCGAGGCCTAAAGGTGCCAACAAAAGAAAAATGGCAGTATGAAAAAATATATTTCCGTTGCATTCCAACGATGTAAACTTCAATATGATCAAATTTCAGTAATTTTTTTCCTTGTTACTTTTTCTTTCCCTTGTTATTCAAGTATATCAGTGGCGAGGTTTGATATAAAAAAGGGCGACATTTAAGATGTGTATAGTGTGTTTTTAGATAGAATTAATGCGGGGTCACTGCTACGAATATTCACTAAATTATATATATATATATATATATATATATATGTATGTAGGGTGGGGCACATAAAGTGTTACAGAGCAATAGTACTCAAATTATTGATCTAGTGATGACCCTCGACGTGTAAACACTTGTTTGATGGATGTTTTCATTTCTTAACAATACCAATGTTTCTTATGGGCAGCAAGTACGCTTTTCTGTTGACATATCAGTCATTCACGCATTACCTTTTAATGAGAGTACATCGGATCGCGAAAATGAACGATTTTCAAGAATCTTTTGATATGTTGATGGTGCTGGGGGAATGCCATGAACATTACAGAAACGCTCAAGATTTGCATGCGGCTCGTTATCCGGATAGGCAACAAAAATCGCACATGGCTTTTAAGCGATTAGCTGACCGTTTCTGTCGCTTCGGTACAGTGAAACAAACACGAGTCAAACGTCGACTGATTGTTAAAGAAAATAATGCGGCTGCTATCTTAGCTTTTACTGCACTAAATCCACATACGAGCAGCAGGCAAATGGAGCGAATTTTTTTCTGGGAGTTTATAATCCCTTTGCTGATCATCCTGTGCAGCTTGGATACGATCCACAGTACCGTTTTACAGAAAAAAAATCAGAAACTCGACGTATTTCGTGGGCTAATTACAAAACGCTTATGGAAAATCCCGACCATTTTTTACTACATTATTAATATCCGCTAAGAAAATGCTACCACGGAGTCGAAAAAATAGGTACGGTTCAATTAATTATCGGACTAACCCTTGCTTCCGTAAAAAGAGGATTCACAGTACTGTTATAAAATTATTAACGTTTTTAATAGCGAATTTGTGCCAAAATGGAGCACACACAATATTGGGCTGTGTAATAATGACAGCGTTGTGGACGGCACAAATGTTACCTATCTTATCCGTATTCGGTTATTATGCCCGGGAACCTCAAACTACTCGGTCAGGATAATTACCAACGAGTATTATTTGTTCCTATTCTCTTAATTAGTAATAATTTCGCAGCATTGATTTCATAATTATGTTCAGAAATTATAATTTTCTAAATATGTCTCTTTTCATAAATAACATTATTGTTTGATTATCGGAAAATTATTAAAGTTTTTGATTTTTTTTTTCAGATTATAGACAGCTTTGGTACACACTTTTTCTTTCTAGGGATTTTTTTTCCTCCGACCGATATTCATTGTTGACAGCACCGTGGGCCGATGTTGAGGTTTCGGACGGGGCGCGTATGTCTCTAACTTCGCGACATTTCTGCCAACCAGGGTATTATCATATACCACGATTTCCGACGTTGCCAATTCGTCTCGCGTTAATTGAGTGAGAAAAAGTTCTAAAAAATAATTATATTGGGAGTACAAATGTCTCCGCCGTTTGACAAAAGATAGCCCCACCAGGAAGTTATGGTTGAAATTGTCAGATGCTAAACGTCATATCGTAAGGTTGGACATCTGGCATGACCATAACCTTAAAACTCAGCGATTTTGTATCAGCATCACATATTTTTTTCGGGCGAAAATGTCGAGTTTTGAGCCGAATAAGCGTCATTTGTGGGGGCTCTTGATTTCTTTAATTTGATGTGGACGAAGACGCGGAAGCATTATTGGGGATAGATTTGTGCTGCAAAAACGCAAGAGGACACTTCCCCGCACTTTCCCCGCAAATGACACTTATTCGGCTCAAAACTCGACATTTTTGCACGAAGAATCATGTGATGCTGATACAAAATCGCTAGATTTCAAGGTTATGGTCTTTCCAGATGTCCAACCTTACGATATGACGTTTTACATCTGACAATTTCAACCTTAACCTCCTGGTCGGTCCATCTTTTCTGAAACGGCGGAGACTTATTTGTACTCTCAATATATATATATATATATATATATATATATATATATATATATATATATTTAATTGTGGCTAACACTCCAACCTCCTAATATTGAGCATCAAAAAAAAAAATGTCAGATTCGCTGAAAAAAAAATGTTAACGCAAAAACATCAGCGAGCGAGCGGGTGCCACCACGCGTTCCACTCGACACGTTGAGTTGACTGTTTCTGTTTTCGTGATCAGACGACGTTTTCACAATGTCGGAAAGGAAAACCGCACTTGGTCGTAACAGTGCGAGTCCGACAAAGAAGTGCATAGCAAGAAATAGTGAGTATCGCACAGACCCGAGCGAAGCCGGGTATGACAGCTAGTATATATATATATATATATATATATATATATATATATATATATATATATATATATATATATATATATATATACATACTCACAGACTTGTATGCATATAGAGCTAAATGGTCAGCCAACGCCAATTATTTAACTATGACTTAAGGTAGATTAATGCAGGTCTTCTGGGAGTTCTAGCGCGATGGCGTAAACGATTCCCTCGTGGCCTTCTATTCACCGAGTTTCGTAGTTCCTCGTCGTCCCTTCCCCTTCTCTTGTACTCGCTCTTTCGTTCTTTTTCTCACTCCCTCTCTCTCTCGCTCTCTGTTGAGCATTTTCGTGCAGGTTTGCAGACTCTACTTCGTCCCTTTGGCTAGGCAAGCACAGTTTTCTCCTTTTCCCCTTTCTCCCCATGTCTTTCGCTTTTTCGTGACGCAAAGACACGCGACGGCGTAAATTTCGTAACTTTGTCCCAGCTGAGATTTACTGTAGCATCGGGGACGTGTGTCCGTGCGGTGCGACATGTCGGACAAACGGACGAGAAAAGTCAGCCGATTCACAGTCGTTACGCTACTGCACAAGCAGGGAAAGTCGGACGGCTTGGGATACCAGTTTTTTTGTCGGCCTTCCAGCATTCGACGTATACTCGAGAGAAAACTATATATATGCAGAAAAATGGTTGGGGGGACATTCGAGTTTGAGGACAGTCCTCCTAGTCTGTTGTTACCATGCTCGGCACTATGAAAATTCCAATGTCTTCAAAAATACCTTTGGCTAAATGTAAGAATATTCATATGAAGGTCATTTCAAGGACCGTCCTGAAAATTGCCAGATGTAAAACGTTGGAAAATTCCTTTAAAACACGTATGAGTGACTCCCATTAACCCGGATGTGCAAAAAAAAAAATTGAATGATAACGTATTGACTAAAAAAATGAATGTTCGTTGCATTTCAACTCTATCATAGAATCAGGCAATTCTATGCTCATCGAGCTTGTGCTGGGAATACCTTGAAGGATAATCATGTCTTCACAGTCGCATTCATACCGATTGCGGGTCAAGCGGCGAGAGCTTCGCCTCGATCGGTTATTGAAAACGATGCTGGGTATGTGCCCTTTGCTCTCGACCTATGTACTGTGTCACTGTATTTCGATTGGCTGGACGACAAAAGAAGTAACACACGGGCGCTCCAGGCATTGAACAGGTGGTCCGCTCTCTTTCGTGCTCAAGAGATCGACTATGTATCCTTTGTATGTTTATGTATTTATATAGGTGTATATATATATATATATGTGTGTGTGTGTGTGTGTGTGTGTGTGTGTGTGTGTGTGTGTGTGTGGGCTCCGTCCAGAGGATCAGCGACGAAATGAGTAGAAGAATCCTGAGATTCTTAGCAGTGGATCGCTCGGCGAATCTCTACTTTTATTACATCTCCCCGCCTCTCTATTTCTCTTGGGATCTCATCGAGAATCCGAGGAGAAGCCGTGGCGTTGTATCTATATCTACTGAGAATAGGAGGACCAGTACTTGGGACAGTATCTCCAGATCCATTGGATATTTTCAACTAAGCCCACCGCTGGCGATCATCCACCAACAAAAGACGAACCATCGATGAGATCCTCTTTCCCGCTGCTTTCCGTTGCTGTACTCGTTTGATCCGGTTAGCTTTCGTTGCTGTAATACCCTGTTACTACTTGACACAATGAAAGAGAGAGAGAGAGAAAGAAATGAAAAGTTCAGGAGAAATGCAATATGAACAGTGCATCGAAGACTAGCAAACAAGGAGACTAGAAACTTAGCAGATCTTGTTCGACGAGATGCGCAAAGTCTTTCCTTGCAAATGATAAGAGCAGGTGATGATCTGATCGTTAGCGAAAGGGAGTGCCAGAAGTACTTAGCTGCTAAGACGAATGATTCCTAAACGTAGCTGTACGACGAAGTGGAATATTAAAGGTGTTAATGGCAGTGCGTCGAGCCAGGTAAAGCGAAGGTACAGATAATCTAAAAATCTCAACCAAATCCTGTGGAGAATTGTTATTTAGAATATTAAACGTCATTACCCCTATGACATAGAGTCTTCGCATTCTGACACCCAACCAACTCAATTGTCTGCGTTACGGAGTAATATGCTCGTCTCTGCGCAAGTTGAAGATGAATCTTATAGTTGAATTTATTAGTCTTTGTAGTTTAAGATTTACCTACGCAGACACATCATTGTACACTGAGGAACGGTAATCCAGAATGGGAAAGACAAGTGAACTGACGAGGGTATTCCTGGGTTCGCGTGACAAAGCCTTTTTATGGTATTTTAGCTTGTGGATTGAGTCATTTATTTTTCGTGATAATGTAGCGATATGTTCGTTCCAAAAAAAGATCAGAAGACATAATCACTCCAACGTTTCTCGTCTCACGTACATAAGGTAAGGGAGTACCATCCACGACAATGGGCGGTAGTTGTTCAAGGTTGATATGGCTAACATATGCTCTGCTACCCAATATGAATATCAGTGACTTACGCAAATTAAGCAGGAGACCAATTGTATTTGCATACATCGCTATCCTGTGTACATTCTCAGAAATGCGGTCGATACCCGCAAGAATATCAGTATGAGGGCAGCAAATATATATCTGGGTATCATTGGCAAGGGCCATGTGGTAAGAGTGTAAAAGTTCAGCTCTGATATGATTAATGAAAAGCGAAACTAATGAGGGCTGCAAAACTGATCCTTGAGAAACACCTGATCGAGTGTCCCTCCACGCAGAGCAATTTCCCTCGTCATTAATAACCGCTCGCGATTTTTGAGTCAGATATGCATATATCCATTTCAATACATTGTCAGAAAACCTGTTTCTCCGTTTCTTAAGTAAAAAGGAGTGTGGAACGGTATCGAAGGCCTTACTGAAATCGAATAACACTAAAATAGTGATGCATTTCTCATATCCTCATCAACAGCAGCCTTTACATCGTGTTAGGTACGGAGAAGCGCTGTTTGCGCGCTGAAGCTCTTTCTGTAGCCAAAGCCTTTTCTGTAGCCAGACTGACGCGAATGAATTACATCATGATCGGTGACAAATTTCTGTTGATGAACAATACGTTCAAGGATCTTAGATAATTCGGGCAAGTTTGCGATCGGCCTTGTGTCGGAAAGTGATGTCGGTGGATTCAGTTTAAGCACAGGACGAATGAAGGCACGTTTCCAGACACGTGGGGCATTAGCAGCTCGTAAACAAGTGTTGAAAATTGGCGTTAAAGTACTCAAAAACACTGGGAGAGCATTGTGGAGTATAAACGGACTTATGTCATCAGGACCCGCCAAAAGTGACGATGCAGTAGTGGACCCAATTAGTGCAGAGACACAGTCCACATCAACCTCCGCAAGCTCAAAGACTGGGCCCACAGTATTAGCCCCTTTTATATCCATCAGTTGGGCAAGTTGACATCCGTCAGAATTATTTGTTACGCTGGCAAAAAAGTAATTTAATTCATTCGCTGAATGGAAATCAAAAGGTGACACAGGGTTAGATTCAACGAGACCAAGAGTTCTTCGTTCATTCCATAGCCTGGCGAAATTAGTTATACCCGATAGTTTGTTTCGATTATGCTCATTTCTCGCCCGCCTTAAATCGACAGCTAGCATTTCACGAAATTGCCTGAAAATCTCTTGATTCGTGATTTAAGGTCATTGGTCAACCAAGGTGCAGATGGTCTATGCACGTGGAATCTATGTTTGGGACCGTGAGTATCGAATTGGTCAACACAATCATCAATCTCAGTTCCGTCAGAGCACAAATCAATCAGACTGACATTACTGTTTTCTAATGCGACAGAAAGAGAATGACGGAATTTTGTTTAATCGTAACGGCTAAGGGCTCACCGTGTTACTACATGGTCGGAAAATGACTTTGTATCATACTGGTAGCTGATTGTAATTAAGTCATAGCCAGCAATGAAAGGAGCTTCAGATTTATGAAAAGCAAGGAGCTTAGGCGGGTCATCAATAATGAAAACCTCTAACCAAGAGTTGCACGTTGGTGTATGAAACGTTGTACCCGACTCGACTATATGCTAAGATTGGATACGAGCTACCTCACGGAGCGATGTTCCTTCACAATTCGTGCTTAGTATATTGTATTTAGATCACCACCTATACCAATGTTTTTATAGGGAACCGCAAGGCGAGAAAAAATCTCAAAATATTGGGCAAAAATATGACATTTGGGTCTTCTATAGATAGAGCTTAAGAACAAAGGCTCGGTGGCTGCGTTTCTAACTTCAGGGATGATGTACCCAGGGGCATTGAAAATCGAATTTGGTGAAGTGGCAAGAACTTTGACTTTCAAAATATTGTGTATGTAGATGGCCACACTGCCACCACGCCTGAGTTTAAGATCATTGCGGACCAGCGTATAATCAGATAAAGCAATTAGAGAATCGGATTTATTCGAGTTCAACCACGTTTCTGATATAGAAATTATGCGATAAAAATGGTCCAAGAGATGGGCTTTGATAAAATCAAAATGACTTAATAGAGAATTTGTGTAGAATTGTACTACTTTTATAGAGTTGTCCTGAGAACTTAGCCGACGCCCGCTTATAGATGGTTCGCTACCGATATTTTCTCTGACTAGTCAACATATGTTTTCCAGTTCTGCCTCATTATGGATTATAATGCTCGGTGCACCATCCGAATTACGAACATTTATTAAGGGGACGTACCTGAGTAAATGGCGAGAAAAACAGGTAAACTTCGGGAATTTTCATCTAAAATACTAATGTTTCGATAGGATCCCGATTTATTTTTATTGGAAAATGTGTACATTGAGGTATGTTTAGGAATTTTTTAAAATAAATTCGTTGACTGGAAGCGATTCAAACGCGATTATCTCGAAACATAGTTTTCAAAGTTGGTGCCAGATGTATCTCGAAAACGACTTGTCCAATTTTGTCCAAATTTGGATAAAACATTCTTCGATAGTTTTTCTCGTTCGCCACGTAGGGGTTTTTCATTTGATTGAACCATTGCTTTTTTATGCAATGTGTATGCATCCAATATCGTCGGAAATTGCTAACGAAAAACGAACGTTAAATTAAAACTGTCCAAATTCCGTCAAAAATTAAAATTTCAAAAAAATCCTACGTGGCTACTAGAAAAACAATCGAAGAATATTGTATCCAAGTTTGGACAAAATCGGATAAGCCGTTTTCGAGATACATCTGGCACCGACTTTGAAAACTATGTTTCGAGATAATCGCGTTTGAATCGCTTCATCAATACGCACGCACGCACGCACGCATGCGGCACGGGAGTACCGCAAGTGAGTACATTGGGAGGTAGGAAACAAATACATAAAAAATAATAAATAGTACATTGAAGAGGTTAATTTGATTTTATATATATATATATATATATATATATATATATATATATATATATATATATATATATGCTTTCGGCGCGGAATAAAATAACAGGATCGACTCCCATCCTCTTTTTCTTCCGCTCGGCTCGCCCGTTTGTATATCCGGGAGAGAGGTTTTTACAGCCTACTTATAATTCCACAAAAATTTAAAGACTTTCGAATGTTAAGCCGGCCGTGATACGTTGGTCCCCCTCGCATGAGAAGACTATTTTCGTTCTTCCCTTATTATTATCTCATTTTCACGGTATTACGGTAATACTTGCCTGGACTCTTTGTTTTTCCCTAATTTGCAGTTTTCCCGTTCTTTTTCTATTTTCATCTTGTTTTTTTAAAATAAATAACAAGATGTTCCCAAATTTATGAAAGGCTTTTATCCCGAATGGATTATATTTCCGCCTCTATCGAGACAACGATATGCTCTCGCGTTTCATACGATTTTATTTATTTTCATTCGCGTATGACTACTTGTCCCTTTTGTAAATATTCTCAAGCTGGCTCAAAGCCGTGCTAAAAATGTACACTTTTATCCGACAATTGTAATTTACTTTTTCACGCTTAATCCAGACAATATTTCAGCCTCCGCGTTGCGCACAATTAAATGAACGGTGAAGCATTGTCAAGAGGGTAAAATGACGCAGGGCGGAAACAAAATAATAGGGGAGAACAAAAGTTTTAAAAAAGATAAGGGTTTCCGGCGGATGTAACTCGAACATTCTTATCTACCTTCCGGCGACTGTAAAAGTACACGCTGGTCACGAGGTGAACACAAGAAGTGTACACTATGCGAGATCTTCCGCGTTTCTCGTGTGTACCCTTGTACTCTCGTCTTCGAGGGATATTGCAGCGCGGATTAAAAATAAAAAATTCTCACGCAAGGAGAAACAATGGGATGTATTCTTATCTCTGATGAATTTATGTCCATTTTTTATGCGGGTTATATACCGTCTCCGGTAGGCGAGGAAAACACGTATTTACTTCTCGCATTCCGATGGAACGACCCGAGTCTCGCTTTGGGCAGCTTTGTGAAAATATATGAGTTTTTTTTACTTGTATTAAGGAAAGCATCATTATCTTGCGATTGGCGTCTGGGAAAACTCGGAGAGACGCGTACAAATGATAGGAGAGACACAAACGATATCTCGATTTAATGGAAGACTTTTTCGCGCAGGGATATCGGGCTTTTTTTCGACCCGCATTTTTCTGTTTCTATGGATTTTTCACAGTGCACAATATTTTTTTCCGGATAAATAATTATCTACTGGGGATCCCACAACCTTCGGGTTTGGTAACGGAAATGGGCAAATAAAAATTGCGGAGGGAAAAAAGAGGTTTTTTTAAAAGCAATAACACTAATATAGCAATAGCAATAAAGAAAATCAATTTCACAAAGAACAACTTTTTTCTAAAGCATCCGCTTGTCTAGGTAAAATGTATTAGGAAATATGAAAAAAAAATTTTAGGTCGTTCATTTTTTTATTACAATTCATAATTGTTCCTTTTCGGAGAATGCACATTATTACTTACCACCTTTCACTCAAAGTTGCTATTATTTTGGGATGCTTATCGAACAAGGGGTGTCCGAGTCACGAATCTTGAAGGGTGTCTTGTAATCTTTTCAGTTTCGTCCATCGAGAGACCTCTTAAATTTGTTTGCCCCCCCCCCCCCCCCCCCCCCCCCTCCGTGCCAGGGGAAGGAAGGGGGACCCATTTTCAAGCGTAATACAAATTCGCAGTCACAAACGCAACAAAAAGGATTTTTTGTGCAACATTTCAATTTTCATATTTTCGGTACTATCGAGAAGATTTTTCTCCAGGCATATGTAATAATTGTCTGATGAAAATCGTGAAGAACGTTTAAGTCATTCAAGTAACATAAATGTGCAAAAAAAAATTGCAAGTAAAAAATAAATATTCTAATTGCACTTCAACAGTGCAAACTTAAACATGATTTACCCTGATGAAAATTATATCACGAAACTTTGAATTGCGAAGCTAACGAGACCGCAATGGTAACTTTGGCATGCTGTCTTCCTCTGGTTGCTTCTTATTTCACGTCTGGTTACTGGATATATATATATATATATATACGTACGCAGGCACGCACACAAACACACGCACACGCACGCGGGCGCACGCGCGCACACACACACACACACACACACACACACACACACACACACACACACACACACACACACACACACACACACACATGTATATATATATATATATGCGCTCGCGTGCGTGTGTGTATTTGTAAATGTATGTACGTCTTTAGTGAATAACGGCGTCCTAGGAGGCCACCGCGAAAGCAAATGAAGGCAAAGTTTCTCGGTGGCTAATTTGCAGAGACATTTGGGGTTGTCCCATTACAGGCAGTTTCAAGCCTCTAATTACTTGTGGCTCTCCCTACAATTGCTTCGTTCGGCCATCGTGCTATTTCAGTTCCCGTCTTGTTGAAAGGTGACAGTCTCGCATAATTTTGTGCCGGATGAGTGCAAAGTTTATCTTGACCTGTCTGTGATACAGTTTTCATAATGGTCACCCTGTGGTTACGTGTAAGATACCCTACACCCCTAACAGAACTCCCTCCCCGTTTGCATCGGCTAGATGGCGCCGTGAAATGTCCCTGCCACAATGCTACTGTCTCATTGTAATTCCTTCGCATCATCTCTAGCGCGGTATTTTTAATTCATTCTAGCTGTTTTTGCAATTTTGAAAAAATATCCACAATTGCAATTTCCAGCTGCATTGCGCGCGGAGTTGACAAATTGCACGGTGAGTGTGTAAATATGGCCGGTTATCGGCCACTGCAGGTGATAAAACAGCACCTTAACGTTATATTCCTGTTAGAAGTCAACAAATCGAATTTTCTTAGAGCGCTCTTGGGTTCTTGTTCAAAATGAACATTTTTATAAGTAAACGCATTATTGTTGTCTTTCACAACGACAAATCGATTCCTCGGAAAAAAAATCATTTGTGAAAACATGAATGGAAGTGAAAAAGACGTCAGAAATCTGATTAAATTAAGGGGGATAGAATCCTTTGCGGTATGTCATTTGAAAGCTCGCATATGAGGTCCATCAGTTAAAGCTGGATTGGTTTCGGTTACGGTTAGAATGACAACGATATTCCCAATTCTGAATAAATTCATACGAAATAAACTAATTTTCCGTACCAATCGCACGCGCTGTCCTCCAAAAATCCAGTTTTTTTCCATCTCTATCGGATTCTTGCTATACACATTTGATCGCTGAAGTTCAGACAGTACGTATACTCGATGCGGCCCTTGACAAATGTTGGTGCCGTTCCACTCTTTTCTGAGTGTTTCGGCGAATCGAGTTCCTTCGGGGATCATGTATGCCAGGAGACACACAGGTCGCGTCCCGACTGTACCATAAACACGGGTCGTCAGCGTTGATACGAGCACGAGCAGCTACGGGCTCTCCTCCTCCGGTTCCTTTACTACGGAGTAGTCGAGAGTTTCGGATACAAATCCTCTGATCTGATGTGCTGGCGAGAATCGATCTCGACATCCGCTGATCGCACCGTGTTGGGAACAGCCTTAGATGCGAATTGAGTGCCTACTAACGGAATTCACGTTCTTCTGCGTCTTGCTTTCTGCAACATCAGCATTGCTCATTCTTCGGATGGTCAAAGGAGAGAAAACCTCTTTCTCCTTTTCAGCTCACTCCATTCTCCGCAGTATATTCGCCACGTAGACATTCGGCCAGAAGAAACGAAAATTATAAAGGGAAGGACGGAGAGAGAGGGGGGAGAGAGAGAGAGAGAGGGGGGGGGGGGGTAAAGAGAGCACACTAGGAACCCGGAACGTGGTCCGATTCTGGTTCGTCGGTCATCTTGTCCAGTCCCAAAGTCACGTACGACTCCGCCAGCAGAAGCGAGGAGAGACTACCACCCCTTTATACCTTGCCAACAATAGTTTCCCCTCGCCACCCGCACCCTCACATTTTGGATTACTCCCGAAAGAACCCGATTGGCACTTTAGTGCAGCGGTTACCCGCTACGTAAATTACGATCGCGACGTTGCTAGAGCAGCAGCCAACTCTCGCCTCCGCATCGCCATCGTTCTTCGTGCTCGATCGTTGACCTGAAAGCAGGAGAGCTGCAACTGCAAATTATATTCGGGTCAGTACAAGTCGCTCGAAGACAACTCGCGAAATTGCGACATCCCCTTCCCTCTTGTCTTGACTGGAGCAAACTAATCAAGGCAAACGGCTGTAGATTAGATTGATCTGAACGCGGTAATTGTTGCTTTACCGGTCGTTCTGTGGCTTCATCTATAGACTCTCGGGACAATGCATTGCCATTGAACTCTGATAGTAGGCGGATCCGTATTCCCAGGTTGTCTTCTCGACAATACCAATGTACACGGCCCTCACTCCCATACGTGAAAAACCTATTGGGGATAAAACATACGAGAAGGCAGCCAAATAGCGGAAAGTTACCGTGGTGGTGTCGACGTGGCGGCAGGCAGCCCAGAATTTGCTATCAGAGTCCCAGGCACATTTGTATGTAGTTCTAAGCTTTGCTGACCCATTCCATACTCTCTATGTTCCCACCGGGTTAGGCTTTGATTTAGCGGATGGTCGGGTCTTGCTCACGGGCGTGTTGGGGAGATTGGGAGTGCTTCTCTTTATCTTAATACCGTATGGGGCGTGCGGCGTGCTTGCTTTTGCCGCCACTGATGTCACGTTGACCATGCGTCGCTATATCTATGGTGGTATCGTAATTCTCGTGCCCCATTCAGTACCCCGCATTGCCTCGGACAGCGTATCATACAGTAAAGGAAAAAGGATCGTAACGCTCTTCTGGTCGCCGAGCATCGGGAATCGTCCATTGTTGCTGAGGGAACAAATAGCTTCCTGATGTTCCGATCCATTCAGCCTGGCCCGATTTGCCTCAATGGACTATTCTCCAACCTCTCGATCTCTCGCGCACTCTATATCCATGCCAACGTTTTACCTGCGTCCTGCCCCGATAGCTGATTCTATCCTTCCCCTTGTCTTTCGAACCTTCTGCTACCACTCATCATGGGCCAGTACTTAGGGCGCTTCTCACTGTACTCACGGAAATTGGATGTCCATCTTTTTGCCGCGCTGCATATCCAGATACTTTCAAGTGCAGTTGTAATTGCTGCAGGTAGACCCGGTAGTGCAATTGGTATTCGATCCTCGGAAAGTAGTTCCAGTTACATTGCCTACCTTTGTGACCCAGTGTGCGTGATGAAGGTATCGGTGGACGAGTAGGAGTCGGATAGCTCTTAGTCGTCTAGCGACCTAGCCAGCTCCTGTAACTAGGATGACCGGCGCTTCATGTTCTGCCATACGTGGCGAATTCGAGAAGATGTCGGAGATAGGGAAAGGCTGCTAGGTTTTTAACCACAGTGAATATGGCGGCGAGCTTCAGGCACCGTTGCCGGCTATTTTCTAGCCCTCCTTTTCCGTACAACCCACCTCACTATAGTAGAAAACGTACGTGCAGTCCGGAAGCCGAGGTAGATTTCCCAGGTCTCCAAGGCTCCAGTCACGTGGAGGTTTAATCCCAGGCAATAAACTGGCCCGTCGCAGCTAACCCAGCCGTACCTGCCTCCGGACTCTCTGAACCCCGCGTGGTAACTGCGTCACTACGCGTTACGTCGGTCGTTCCATCAAGCAGTTTCTTGGGACGGTGTGAGAGACCTCTTCTTCTGCAATGAGGGACAGCCCTCACGCTCCCAGTGCATGCCGGGAATCTTGCTTCCTATTTCCTTCCTCGCGTTTACCCCGGTTCTCCACCATCTCTGACCATGCCTACCCGTTAACGGAGCGTCTCCCTTCCTTTCTGGCAATAACCACCACCCGCCAAGTTGAGCAGAATGTAGTGTGTCCCTCTTCCGTCACGACTCTTGCACACTTCGGGCACTACGTTCTCACGAGTCAACGTCTTCTCGTTGGTGAATGGTCTCATCTGTCTCTCCTTTTCTTTCTCATCTCTCTTGTCTTTGTCTTTTTTTCGTCTGTCCGTCTCGGTACGCCCGCTGCCACTTTACCCAGATGCTCTCGTCACTTAACACTTTCAAGGGTGTGTGACAGTGGAAAAAGGCTTAGGGTGTCGCTTCCCCTCGCTCTCTTTCCCTTCCTCTTTTCCAAGAGTGAGAAAAATTGAAGGGGACTCTTTTACGTGACACAAAGGCAAAGCTCTCGCGTTTGCTCGTATAATACGCTATATAAACTCTACATGGTTTCAGTGCTTTTACGAGGTTCCATAATCCTTGTGGGATTCGGGCTGCGCGAGGGCTTTAACACATCATCCTGTTGCGCTCGGTCTCCATCTCTCGTTTAACCACAGGCTTTGTATAAACGTGCACAAGAGGGCTGGAGATTAGTACCATTCAAATGAGGAATCATTTTTTGGTACTTACCAAGTACCTCCACATATAAGCAATCATTGAATTCTGACGTCGGCCCAACTGTATTAGTAGACCCGCGGTCCCGCTGCAGACTCGAGAGGGGGGGGGGGCATATCAAAGAGTGGTGCCCCAGGCACATTTGGATAGTTTTGGACTAGCTGGCCGCTGACTACTCAGCAGGCAGGAACACTACTGAGCTTGCGATGATAACACAACTGGCACTTAGTTCGTTAACTATGGATACCCCGTGCCTATGGGCATGGGGAATCCATAGTTTACCTGTGCGCCCTCGTGCTAATGTGACGCAATGGCGTATCGGGGAAGAGTCGCTGGAGGAAACCCGCCGAGAAAGTTATTGAGGAACTGAAAACAGTAAAGTGTGGGATAGACCTGAAAAAGATGGTATCCTAAAAGTGCGCAAGAGAAAACGAAGTGATGCTAGAAATACTAAAACAAATAGTACTGACAAATGCGAGAAAACGAACGTCGTTGCTTAAAGAAATATAACGCTACGAGATGTAATCGCGTGTTCTCTTCCATCAGAGAGCTCTTTCGATGTCCACATCAGCACGCAGTGACGGTCGAGAGAGAGAGATCATGGAAAATTAATGTTCAATTTCTTGTTCTGTGTGTACAGTTCGCTATGCGGCTAACTAATACAAATGAAATGCACTAAGTCACCTTTATTTCCCACATCTCACCTTAATGTTGGTCGTCAAGCCTCGTAAGCTTAGCTCGGTATATGACGAGGCTTGTGGAAAAATGAAAGCGTTCCCGGAGTTGCGACGTTCGTTCACTCATTTTCTAATGGTTTAGTTGGCTCTGCTTGCTCTCATGCAACCATTGTCTTGATTACTCATTGCCGTTCTCTCTGTCTTTCGGTATTGTTGTTGTCCGTTTCAGGCCAACTGCATCTTTTACCAATATTGCCGACTGAACGTCACAAGGATCATCGTGTGAGAACCTTGATCTATGCGGCTCTTGGAGTTTCTTGGTCTTTGCGGCTCTTCATATTCATTTCGTCCTTCTCTGATCGATTTTATTCCATTTTTCCTCTTATACCTCTATCTCCCTCTCTATCTGTCTATTTGTCTCGCCGTCTCTTGTCGTGCTCTCACGGGCCACGTACCTTCTGGTGTCTTTTAGACTTGCTGCAACGCCCCGGTGGTTCCGTCTCGCGTCTCATGTGTCTCTTCGGTAAAAACGAGACGAACGTATCTAATTTCCCAGGAATGTTGACCTCCCTGTCGTTTGTCACGTCACCTTTCGCGCTTACATCCCTTAACTCACCAGATACTGGCACGTCATTCCTCACGGTCCACCCTTGTACTCGGAGTCTCGCTGATGTCAGACCACCTCCCATGATTACCCGCACCTTCGTATTGTAGCTTACCGGCCCGCATTCTCTCTCTCTCTCTCTCTTCCTCTCTCGCTCTATCTTTCTCTCACTCGCTCTCTTTTTTTTCTCGCTCAGTCCTTCTCACTCTTATCGCAGAGGCGAAATAATGAAAGCTTTTATTTCATTTCATTTCTCGCGCCACAGTTTCATTTCGTGGGATACTGCTGCTCCCCGCACGCAATACTAGCCGGATATTGCGACGAAAAGCTCAGTCGAGCGTTAATATACGCCATTGCTTTTTTTCCCCTATATTTACCTTATAGAATGTAGAAGAATATTATATTTTTATATTTCGTCATTGTATAGAACATCCCATCTGGGGCAGCTTTTTCGCCCTTTGTCCTCGCAGTTCGGCCCACTTTCTGGATTAAATTTGAGCTCGTAGGATTCATATAATTTTTTTGTCTATCCACGTCTCGAATTCCGGGCGAGAATGGTCCGTGGAAAAATTCTGAATTTCGGAAAATGATGAACGGTCGAAAATGGTTGGCATCCAATTTTTTTTTGCCCGTATTACAAGGAAAGGTTGCGAGGTCGATCGCTCCGATTTCGATGAAATTTGGCATGCTTGTAGAATGGATAAAAATAGATGACACGTTTTTTTATTACTGCGGAAAAAAATGTATGCCAAATTTCATCGAAATCGGAGAGTTCGACCTCGCAACCTTCCTCGTTAGCTGCGAGAGTCACTAAAAAATTCTTAGGATATTTCCTAAGTTCTATAATGCAAATTTGCAAAGAAATATTTCGGGTGAAGACATAAATTGAAACATAAAATAAAATGAATTTTCTTTGCGTTCCATCGAAGGCCATGTATTGTCCGCAACCTTCTTTCGTGCTACATTCACAGGTGGCCAACAGAGATTTCGATCAAAACCCAAAATAATTAATTATTCCGAGTATTTGTTAGTTTGTCGAAATAAATAATGCTTAAAATAATCGAATATTCCATTCTTTTAATAAATATAATTCGTTTGTTTCCTCCAATGATGGATTTAGTCAGTACAAGTCATTTTTTTTACCCGCGCATGGTAAATTGCGAGCTCTATCCAACGAGCAGAACTCCGTAACAGTGAATGGTTGACGTTACTATCGATATTCAATTCACAAAGGTTGCTTGTTCAAACCTACTAGATGATTTGTGCAAAAGTAGCGGAAAAATAAGTGCTCCCAATCACTTGGTAGTTTAGATGTCTTTTATTCCGCACATGTAAAGCAACTGGAGGTCAGGCTCTGCTTTCGTCTTGGATGCCTCGAAAATGCTTGATACCTGTCTTGCATACGTGATTTATTGTGAACGATCGACCCGGCTTGAAGGACCGGAGGCTTTGTAGTCATGACATACACGACACAGTGTGTAGGTACCATTTCCCGTACCTTTCATCCTGCTACATCTTATCTAGGAGTGGCAAGACATATACACGCAGGTGTACTTGTACGTGCATGTCTTTAGGTGTATAGGTTGACCGCACCTGCTGTATAGAATGCCTGCATACAGGTATATGCCCTAGTACGTTGTCCGGACCACTTGCGATCGTGACTTTATGCCCGTAGAAAAGCCGTGGGGCACCAAATTTTCCGGATAAGCGTTCGTAGCCCTCGGCTTCTTGAGCTACACACACGGCTCACTTGCCCGCTTCCTTCATCTTGAGACCTCCTCGTAAAATTTCAATTTGCCGGAAATTTGAGAGCATCGTTCACTCACTCTTCCTGTGGTGTATTCCTCTGGAGTTTGATGGAGATTACCTTCCTATGTTGGATTACACATACATGTCTGTTTTTGCATATGTATTCGGACGGAGTACATCTCTTTGTTCTCTTTGTACCATATCCTCGGAAATTCCTCACAGTTCGTCTACTCAGGTATTAAAGGTAGTTAAGGGCTCGTTAAGGACTGGAAAAAGCAATTTGTAAGTCCCTAACCTTCCATGCAGCGAGTGAAATGATGAGTAGACATGTATATTTGTGCTCTTTTCTTTGTCCTTTATATGGTTCGCTATCAGGAATTTTGTTGATTGGACCCTTTTGCCGTCTTCCCTTTTCTTCATTACTCCCGCCTTCTCGCTCTCTTTCTTTCTGGCTTTTGATCGAAGAAACTCATTCTGTATGTAACCGTGGCTTACTCTCGTCAATAGCGCCGATATCTTTGAACATTTCCCGTTCATTGGTCGTATACTTCTCTCGCTTGTAATTTGCCAGATCGCGTCTCGAGTTTCTTTTTACTCTTTGTTTCCCTTCGCCGCCACCCCTCCAGGTCCCTACTACTCTTTTTGGCTGTTCTCTCAGCGGGCATTCTCGTAAAGGAAAAAGAGTTTGAAATTGGGATCACGTAGCATAGTTTCATTCTTGCTGTATGGTTCGATTGGCCAACGCAGACGTCGCTGTTCTTCCGGCACTGTTCCCGGGGGATCGGATATCACTCTGCGTCCCGGTCGTGGACTTGCACATGTTTGTAGGGATGGGCGGTGTTCGGAATGAAAGCGATTTTAAGACGGACGATTTTAGAAAAAAATATTATTTCTGACAATTGAAGAGAAGATTTTTTTAATGTTCTACGTTCCTTCGTATGCCCCAACGGTCTTTTGCGACCCGAGTCCTTTGCTTTTCAATCACTTGCTGTCATTTCACTATACCTTGTTCTTCGGGGACCCCATCCGAGTGTTTCCTCCAGTAACTATTGCGGAACACGCTATACTGGACTGCATTTGCCCGTCGGCACAGGGAAACTGCAAAAAAGATGTGCCGATAGGCCGATCCGCAATTGTCCGCGTTCAACCCAAAGAAACTCAAAGAACTGCCTCACGAGCAACACAAAAAACCCAAACAAACTCAAAGAACTGCACCACTTTAACCATGGTTAAAGAATGAAATGTTCTTAATTTTAGGAGTTGCAGAAGTCACGCATAGCTTTGGTTATTTTTCGGATCACAAGCGCCGGGGCACTTTGGAATGCCCGAAGTACGATGGGACGTACCTGAACGCCAGGAAATTTGGCGTCGACCGGCGCCTCGTGCTGTCGGACAATAGTGGTCGCTTTAATTCGGTAACTCAATCTTTGTCAAGCAAATCAATTTATCCTCCGGGTGTATAGAGAGAGGGTCTGCGTCAGTTTTCCGCACCATCGCACTTTGCCTTCCCCTTTACCCTTTAGATCGTTTGTGGAGCGAAGCGTTCTCCCTCGTCGAGACTCATCCCAGTCCGAGGGAAACCATTCCGCACCCTTCGGGCTTCGTTCCACTGACTCCCTCATTTAACTCGTGGGACTCTTTGGACTATGCTCTTTCTGTCTCACTCTCTCCCTTTACCTCTCTTTCCACCGCCCTGTATACCCGTTTTTCTCCGTACCTCTTTGGGGTCCTGGGAACGTGGGAAACACTGCGAAACTGCCAGACCACAGGAAGAGGCACGTGTAGTTTTCCGAGCGGTATTAGTCGCTGGTAATCCTCCTCTAATCAGACCTCCTGGGGCTGTACATCGCACAGGATTGACCCCGTATCTCTCGATCGCTCTGTCTCCATCGTCTTTCTTGTTCCATTCTTCCCTTTTTTCCTCTACACGGGGCTGTTCTCCATGTTTGATTCGGCGAAGCGAGGGACGAGCGATCCGCTGCCAGAATTGATGCGATATGAGCGCCGGAATAATTTACATGGAAATGCGGAACATGGGGGTTGCATCGAGAACACACCATGGTTTGAGGCACTCACTTTTTGGGTATTCTTTCATATATCGATCACTGGGTTGAGGCAACCGACTTTGTGGCTTAGGTATCATGATGATGAAGGTTGCATCGTTGGAATGTAACGATAATCCTTTTTCGTTTTCAATTTCTTTATCTTCTTCGTCTTGTAAACATTTTTCTTGCACATTCAGCCTGTAGAAGTCTAACTGGATTCCTCAAAAACGAATAAATGATATCGTAGCTCAGATTTGCGAAGACAAATGGGGGCTACAAAACTTTTCATACGCCCCAACGATGGCAGATTCAATATTATTAAGTATCGACGTTCCAGCACAATGAATAGTTTTTAGGGTTAGATATCGACAGCCCGTACAATGTCCAGTTCTTTGGAAAGTCGCCACAACTTGGCTATTCACCGAGTTGACGACATTGGCGGTCACTATTATTCTTCACGAAGGCTGGTCACACAGGCTGAGTTAGTGAGCGAAATGTAAGGATATTTATACGATGCAAACCTCACATCATTTGCGAATGTAGGTGTAAAGCTTCCAAATAACATCCATTTTTATCAACGGTACCTTACTGACACTAGGAATCATTGGTTCATCTTGTTTTTTCCCCTGTTGATTTGGATTCTCATTTGTATCGGAGAATGCGTTAGTCTGTCAAGACGAACGTGCCAAAAAATATGCCATATCATAGACGAGCGCCTACTGTTTCAAGAAAAAACCCTTACGCTGCGTAAAATCGTCCTTCATGAGTCTCACGATGAGGAACCTTGGAATGATTTACGAGGTTGAAAATTAACGAGGGAATCTTCGATGTTGGAAATCCAAAGAGCTGCTTTCTCTCCTTCCCTCTCTCTCTCGCCTTTCTTTCTCGTGTCCCGTGGCGTAGTAGTCCGGAAATAGCTTGCATAATCGTCTTGACGCAGCGTCTTTTCAGTTTCCAAGCTCGCAAGGATCGTCTTATATTTCTCAACATAAATACATTGCGGTTGGAACGTTTCATATTCTGCTACACCGACCACGGCGTAGGAAAAATGGAACGATGATGCATCAGTATCATCATGGTCGATCTCGATCGAGTTGCCCCTCGACCTTCCCCCTTATTCCGCACTCTCCCCCGAGGTTGATAGAAAAAAGTTTGCGGGGGTGGCAACGAATTTATAAATTGGGCGATGGGCTCCGCAGGGGCCGTTTTTGTTCCCTTTCCGGAGAATTTAAACCGGGCGGAAGGGTTTCGGAGGAAAATAAGAGAAATACCGACAAAGTACATCAATTTTTGTCGTTGCCTAGGTTTTTTTTCTCGGTTTCTGAGTACTTTCTTGCTCCACCCTGTTCTCTTTCTCATCTTCCATTCTCTCCCTGCCCCTGCCTTTCGGTCTCTCCCTCCCCGTCTCACTCTGTCTCTCTTTCTTTGCCTCATTCATATTCTCGGCCTCTCTTTCTTCTCTATCTTCCTCCCGCTCTTGGACACCCTTCTATGTGAGTTGACGCTGGGGATAAGCCCCGGGCAATTACGACAGTTAACTCGCAAAAGTGGCCGAGACCGCCACACCCCTATAAGCCCGTTGATTGTCTCGAGTTATCCTGGTTACTCCCGCAGGAGTTTTGCTCTGGATACGTTGTAAGAGAGAAAAGGAGGGACAGTGGGAGGGGCAGAGAGAGAGAGAGGCGGGAGCGGCGGCGGCAGCGGGAGCGGGAAAGGAGTTTCTATGACATGGGTAATTAAATTTCCGTTTCATTGATGAATTATTGCTTTTCCCTGACCCTGATGAGCACGGTGAGCATCTGGGAAAATCCTTCAAATATATGTCACGTAAGTGGCCTATATCTGAATATGAATGTGAATATGAGTTTGATAATGATATTTTCATATACTTAAAATTGTATTATTTCATAATTATATTATGAAATGATAATGATACTTGGCATATACATATATATTTTTGTGTACATTCTCGTTACCATTATTTATACAAGATTCATGCTTTTATTTCTAATGTGAAATATTTGCATTAATATACTAGCTGTTGAATGCAACCAAAAGTTTATTTTTAACCATGAACTTATTATCCAAATTTTTGGTAGTTCTAGACTAAAAGAATCGCTCAAACGTTTTTCGAGATTTTCTCTAAGTTCTGTAACCCAAATTTGCAAGGAATTTTTTTGGTTGATACCAAAAATAAACCACATAATAAATTATATGTATATATATTATAGATTTAAATATGTATTGGTAATTCTCCCGAAATGATCATTCTGCATATAATTTGACTTTTTGAATTGAAACGTCTATTGTCGGGCTATCAGTCGAGAAGCAGGTAAACGTTTTTCCGTGACGTTTTGGTGGGGACGGGTCTCGATGGATATATATACATGGACTCCCCTAGCACACGCCACGGAACGCTACAGCTGCGTAGACCCGTATATATATATACCCACATGGAAATAAAATATATCGAAAGATTTATAAAACATTTATTAAATATATTTTGTTCGAAAAAATAGATATGTCAATTATATTTTTGGATATGAGTAAAACCTATGCGATATATAAATATAAATACATTTAAGATCTATCTTAAATATATCAGACATACATACTGAATTTATGTTTTATATAGTGGAAAGTATATCGGATACCATATGCTGACGTACACATAAAAATACACTTATGATATATATAAAAGTTATCAAAAATGCATCACTAATTTACGTTTTATATATTTTGAATATGGAATCCGAATATATTTAAGTTATGTTATGTATATCTGGATATACATTACTATACAGGGTGTCCCAGAACTGAATGCGTTCCCTGAAATGAGGGGTTGGGGGTGAAATTCTGAGTCGACTGATATAAGCATGTGTGGGTCTCAGATCAACCCCTGAATTATTATTAATTTTTCAAGGCGGGCCTATCAGGTATGCCCGATGAGCCGGTGTACCTCGGTGAGTGATACGCGCGTGTAGTGGTGCCTGGTGGGAGCATCGCACCTACAGTATCCCCCCCCCGTTTCAGGGAACGCATTCAGTTCTGGGACACCATGTATATATGTATGTATATATGAACTAATATCCCATGAATATATTCCAGATTCATTTGAAACATATAAAACGTTCATAAAATATACATTTTGAATAAATTTAGTATATATAGATATATCCCGCGCTTCTTCACGTACACATGCCGTAGCAAAATTTATAGTCTGCAGAAAGGGTACAATTTTATTGCTTTTTAAGCCTCAGATTAAAATCCACTATTGAATGATTTCCTTGCAAATCTTCCACGATTATTAGCCTGTTAAAATAATGACGCCCTATGCTTTTTGTAAAAATGTAAATAAATACACTACATTATGCATTACTTCGGTCTATTTGTGGCGTAAGTAACGTAAAAATTGAAAAGAAGCCAAAGAAAGCAAAAGTTCCCGAATGGGGACTCGAACCTGCGATCCTCGCATTAGGAATTCGAACTCTTGCTGTGCGCCAACCCCACTTCTTGGAAATTACGCTAACATAAAAGACCTATGTATGGACCCATCCGCGACTGAAATTTCAATTTCTAAACGCTTGGCCATCTGAATCTCCTACCTACGTCACTATCATTTCTAGTCAAGCCCTACGTATACTGTGAATTATTTTTAATTGGCAGGTCGGATCGTTGTCCTCGTTAACGAATGTCGAGTCGAACATGGAAGAATTAGTTTGGACTCCCCACGAATCAATTATTAAAAGAAAATCCTCTTGCTTCACGTACGGCTTCAAAACATTTTCAAGCAAATCAGCGAATAATTGTGAAGCTAATTTCCCCGATTTCGATGCAGTGACGATAATATCTTTATAAACGCTTGTCAGTTCGTTGATATATGTTTGAACTCGTAGCCCAAACTTACCAGTTTGTTCTTGTAAACAAATGAAAACATTACTTTCAGTGGAAGCAATTTACCAGCTGTCATACAATACTGCGCGGTGTATGAATGAGTTGCTTTATTTAAATCTCCCAAATATACGTTAACTGTTTTATCTCCGATGTGTCAGCGTTCGATTTATCCCGACACGGTACTCACAACCAGTTTGATCTGTATTGATCACGAAATCTGGATCGTAGTTTGGAATCACCCTCGACACTTGCTTTTGGAAAAGTTTTGCAGATTCCATGAGAGCCTCCGGTGATCTCATTTCTGTTTGTTTGATATATTTCGTGACCTTTCGTTGTCGAATCCGATTTATTCTTTTGAAATCGTTCACCCGCCTGGCTGATACAGTAAAATCGAAGTTATCATATTGGATCGCTGCAGCTAATGACCACTGTTGGAGCGTTCGTGTGTCGACAGGTATCATACTTTATCTTGCTTCGACAAATCGATCGTAAGTCCACTTGTCTATCATTTGCCATTTTTTAAAAACTGTTACTCCGTTTTCAATGTCTTTTTCCCAAATTTTCAGTTGGCCTTTGTGTTTCAACACAGCACCTCCGTTCTTTTGTAGAGTATTTACCGACCACTTTGGGTGTTCCCTCGCCATAATAACAATTTTCATTTTCGTGTCTAACGGAATGTGTGTAGTGACACGAGGTTTTTTTGGGGATGGACAATATTCACTTGGTGCAGGCTCTGAAAATTACGTCGATGAAGATTCGATTAGTGAATAATCGAGGGATGTAGCAGTCATTTGGCCTTCCTAAAAAATTCCATCTTCTCATCTTTCAAAAATATTTTCTCCGTTTCTGTCAGGTCTGCATTTTCTATGGTCGTTATTATTTGTTCGACCATCTTCTCGGCGAGAACGGTTGATTTTATCGAAGGATTTTCACTTCCGGTTTCGAAAACGATATTCTTTCGACGCAAGAATTTAACACATTCATACAAGGCATCAGTGACGTCTTCTTTTGAATGTTGAAATTCGTAATTATGGATTTCACTCTCCGACGGAGCTGGATTGCCGGCTCCAGAAGTACTTGGACGGTCTGCTATTTTTGCACAAATGATATTTTCACAGTGAATAATACGTCTTGTCTGGTCGAGAATCCCAGTGAAACTGATGACATAGGCTCTATATAGCAGTATGGATTACCAGACCGAAAACTGGTCTTTACCTGTGACGGACCAATAAAAAACACCCCTCCGGCCGAACTTTGTCAAGAAATAAGTACCTGGAATGAAACAAAGACAAGTATTGCATTTATATTATTTACCTGCACATGCGAAGTCTTATGAGAGATTATAAAATAATAAAAAAATGAATAAAAAGAAGCATGGGGACGCGAAACGTGAACTTTCAGAGTACCAGTCCGTCGTCTTATCGTATTAGCTACGGCCGCTCTTGTCTCAAGCGTCAACGCTCAACGTACTCTGTCTGAAACTCCCAAATTTTCAAATGGCGATATCTCAGCAACTAAGGCCTATTGGAACAAAAATAAAAAACGATGTTAATTCGGAGGTCTGCAACTTCCACCACGCGAAAGGAAAGCCCGATTCGCGGCATCCAGGCTCTGCCGTCTCCTTGTTAGTGGCAAACAATACCATTATTTCGAATCGATATTGTGAATTTTATAATCATGATATACACTTGTCTCTATCTCATGCAACTACTTTTGATATTGTACGGAGTACGAAAATGTTATGTCTAATGGCATATTCGTTTCGATGTAGTAAAGAAATAATTCATTTTATTGGTTATATTTTTTTACGAAATAAAAAATGTAATCGCTTAATTATTTCATCTATGCATCTACAGATTGTATATAGAATGATTTCAAGAGATTATTATTTTATTTGAAGGCAATGGAGATATTGAGAGAACAGAAACGATTTTCAAATAAAATAATATGTTATTAAGGGGAGGTACCTGAGTAAACGGCGAGAAAAACAATTTCTTCAAGAATTTTTATCTCAAAAATTAATGGCGCGATTGGATCCGGGTTTTATTTTTAATTGGAAAATATGTACATTGAGGTATGTTTAGGACTTTTTAAAAATAAATTCGTTGACTGGAAGCGCCGTTGTTGTGGTCAGCGTCAGATGTGTTGTTCGTTGACATGGCTTGTGGTGGCAAGGATTCCGTGAAGTCGGTTGATCAGAAACATGAAAACGCAACGAATTCTTGAAATATAATGTACAAAGGAGTTCGCCTCGTAGAATTTATTTGAAATTTTCTTTTTTGACGGAATTGCGACCGTTTCAATTTAACATTCGTTTTTCGTTCGCAATTTCTGACGATTTTGGTTGCATAAAAAAGCAATGGTTCAATCAAATGAAAAACCCCTACGTGGCGAACGAGAAAAACTATCGAAGAATATTGTATCCAAATTTGGACAAAATCGGATAAGCCGTTTTCGAGATACATCTAGCACCGAATGTGAAAACTATGTTTCCAGATAATCGCGTTTGAAAAGTGGGTAAAGAAATGACGCGGTCGGCGGTTGGGCCGCTGCACGATCTATCGGTAAATTCTCCGTATAATTTTGGCGATTGCGAAATTTCAACATGAAATGTTCACACAATATTCTTCGTACTTCAATCATTAAAAAAAAGAAGTTAAAATCGATTTTTCAAAAAGTGTACTTCAATGCTGTTTTGAAGTTTGTCAGAAAAATTACTCGTAGGATAGAGATATTTTTTACCTTTTCGTTAATCAGCAATCCCAGAGCCATCGATTGGTCCCTCCGAAGTACTCGATGCTTCGTCAGCTGCAATACTCCCTTCACGGATCGCGTTTCGAGTTTGAATTTCAGCCTTCGCAATGCGGTCCGCATCCTCGATCTCGCATTGCCTGTCAGCATTTCTCCTGACTTGAATTCTCAAGGCATCCATCACTTGGAGATAGGATTTTGCCCCACAGTTAAAAACGCATGTGGCAATATTGGCAGCAATGTTGACAATATTTGAACCGTTGTGGAATATTTTGAGAGCTATTCTCCAAATGACGTTGTTGAAGCTTTTATTTGCGTTCTGCGTAAATCCGCCGACGCAGCGTTGTAGTAAATCAACAAAACTTAGGTCCCTAAATATTGGTTCGATGGCTTTAGCAACATCCGAATGTAGAGCGGGCTCATGGTGATAGTCCTTCAATGTTTTGGTAGCCTTCGCGTGCTGCCAAGAACACCAAGAGTCACTTCCTGGTGGACACCGGTCATGCTGTGGCTTATCACCCGTTGAAATCATGTGGAAAAACGTGGCCATTATAGCTTTTTTCATGTTTTCGGCAGAATCACTATTGCGTCTGATAGCGAGGCCATAATGAATCGTAAGCTTATCAATCAATTTGCCCATTAATTTCCCTTTCCTATTCTTTTTACAGTTCTTGAGCGTGGTACTCATTCGTTTTTGAACATGTCCTACGCACTCTTTTTTATTATTCTCGTATCCCCGTAAGGTGCGCTATCGACTATGTTCTTATAAGTTTTCGAGTCTCCGTCGCCTATGTAGTTTGTGTACTTCACTCCGTATTTTTCCTCGGATCTTGCAAATATTTCGGACATTCCATCTACCTCCATTTTCCCCGAAGAACCCTCATGGTTTACTTTACAGTGGTCAGCACGATCCTGTACCCACTCTTCATACTCACTAGTATTTCTTGTCTTTTGCCAATTCGCACATGCCTGCCAAAATTTCCATTTGACGTTTTTATCAAGTACTTTGCCAGTGTAATGATCGATGACACTTGATACACCCAACAACGAATTGAAACCCCGTTTCCGCCATGTCCCATCGCTTGACGCGGTCAACCCTTCATTGAGCCGTTCTGTTGCTTCAGTCGCCCTTTCCTTCTCTTCTTGCACACTCGAGATACAAATCATCTCACGTACTGATTCTGACGCAGTTAGAATATTCTTCACAATTACATCATACGTGCATTGTACAACCGGTTGTGCTAAATCCATCAGCCCACAAAATCTTTGCATACCTCTCAGACCAATTCCAATCATACGCATAGCAAAAATAAATCTCGTATTTATTTCGTACGTGTCCGAAATATATGGGCAGGATGATACACTTCGGGGCTCACAGGATGGACTTTCTATGTTATTTTGAAACCAAGGCGGCGAGTGGAGGTTTTCGTGATGGTAATTGTCTGTTTGCAGTCTTTACATTTCACGTGTTCATTGATAAATGAAAAAACTCGGTTCTAAATCGATTGATTTACGATTTTTTTTGGCAGAAGCACTCACTTTACTGTCATCTTTTTCCCGTTCATGGCGATTCAACGGACGTTTTTTTCCAGAGGATTGTCTTTACGGATCTCGAACGTCGCTCTATCCGTTCTTGAGATTTTATTTCGCTGGTCTTTACGGTTCATTTTATCGATTGCACTAACGATGCACAGAATTGAAAATACTGTTCACTCCTGTAGGATAAACGATAGACTGACGCTTCGAAATAACTCCAGGCCCCCGGAGTTATCCTACCCTTGTATACCTGCTCGCTATAACATAAGGCCCCAGCGCGACAGATGCAGACCCAACCGACCGCGCGCTCGATGTTTTCCCGCCTTTCGCAGAATAACCCACAACTTCTTCAATATTGCGAATTTCTACATGAACTTTACACACAATATTCTTCGAACTATAAACTACAAGAAGAAAAATCGATTTTTGAAAAATTCTCTCAGGTAACGCCCCTTAAAATCAATCCCATTTCTCAATATTTTATAGTACTGCAACAATGTCATATATCGGTGGCACTCCGTGTTCAGGCATTTATTTGGGTCAATGTGTTTTTTTGATTCATTTGTTTTTTTCTCAGTGTAAGAGATATGGAGCTACTATTGATGCAGTTTTCTCACGTCATTTACCCACATTGGAATCAAGTTTTTTTTATAACATATTGCAATTATCATAAACTTATTTGATCATTTTTAGACTTTCAAGATCCGGAGATCGACGAGTAATGTAATCAACCATGCGATGATGTTTGTATAAATATGTATGTGGTTTTTTAAATAGATGCTATTCGATTACATTGTAGGTTTTTTTCAAATACAACAGTTTGAAATATTTGAAAATCTTCCTAAAAACAAATTTGGCAGATAAATCGTCGTTCTCCTTTTTTAAAATGTATTTTGCGTGTGGAAATCATTCCTCTAGAGTGTAAGTATCCAGACTTCGTGAACACAAGCAAGCGATACTAAAAATTCAAAAACATTCCTTGAAACCATTGAATATTTGTTTAATTTTTCCCTGAAGAATAAAAAATAATAATGAGCACAGGTATCTGACAATAAATAACGCAATTTTGGAAGCGGTTTTCGCATGCTTGCTAAAGTCTTGCTCTTCCTTGCCAGACCGTTGGTTAGCGTGTCATCTCCATTGTTACATCCTAGCGAATATCCCTTCTCTCATCTAGGGTTTTTCATCTCGGTTATTCCCAATATCCTCATTTGCCGTCAGAAGCGTATTAAATGTATAAATCTAAGCGTTAAACGGAACTTGCGCACGTTCCGCGAGCATATTCAAATAATAGCGATATATACACGATAACAGTACCGCCACAGTCATTGACTTTTCCTATCACAATGGCTTTCAACAAGAACATGATCTCAGGCAAATATTCCACGAAAAGCCGCAGCTCAAAAAAATCAAACAGGCACTCACTCCAAAAACTTTACGCTAGCCATCCGCATGGGGACAAAGAGAAGTCTGCATGATTCGACCCGGTAACCAGAGCGGAGTATGAAAAGATCCGGCCGTCCGAATCAAACGGTCACCGCGCTATCGCGAACGGCTTAGCGCGAATTTCGACTACACACCTCATGCACGTTCCGTTAACAAAGCGAAATTGCCCCTTCCACCAGCGCCATTATTTCTAAGAAGAGAAACCAAAGATTGTCTCCCACTCACTCGAAATTCGCATGCGAACCAAGAAGGGTCAGTGTGCAAAAGGTCGAAGCAGTCGCCCGTCAACTACCATCGACTCAAGTTCTTCTATCAAGTCTAAATCTCAGTCTCCCGATAATCTTCATCAAGTTCAATCTCAGTCTTCCGTCAACCAACGTCGAATCAAATTCTTTTATCAAGTCTTATCCCAGAAGCCTAACGAATATTCCCGATTATCCTATATACGAACCGTCTTCATTTTTCGAGTTACAAAAGTTTTATTTTACACTTGTATAATTTCTATCATCGGTCCGTGAATATCAATCTCAATTCATCGACCTTGCGCGCCGTTCATATTTCTGTCTACGCGTAGTGCCGTCGTAGTAAACACGTCGAGTATACACACGACCAGCCTAAAATCCTGCGAGCGTCTTATCAGCAATTGTACCAGCGAGCGCACCAGGCCAAGACCGAAGGCCCTTGTAACGCGAGCGACAACAAACATCCACGCGAGCGAGCGAGCGAGCGAACGACCGAGTGTCAAACACAACGAATGTAAGCTAACTTTACCTTTTCTTTTTGTATCATTCATCGTAAACCTGATCGCTTCAAACCGTCTAGTAATCGTACAATAAACAACATAGTGTCAATCGTACACCAAGTCTGTCGAATTATCCCTCAATTTCGAAACATCGTGTCAATTCCTTAATTCTACTCTTTCCCACGCACTACCCCTTTTTACCCTCATCCCGTGCTATTGCGCTAGGCGTAGGCAACAAAGAGGGAAACGAAAATATTATGCTCTCATCCCTTCCGGATGTGACATATAAATTTTGGGGGCTCGTCCGGGATCTTAAAAAGGGAATGTGCTAATTAATCCAACTTCCATAAGTGATTCGAAAACTTATACATCGGATTTATTACCTGGTTTGGAACCTTCTAAGCGATCGATAAAGAAATTACAAAAATCCTCAAAAATCGAAAACAAATCCAAAAAAAAAATGACGACGTTAGAAACAAACCAGTTAATATCCCTAAGAGACGCCATAAGCTGCGTCCCCGAATTTGACGGACAAAATATCCCTTTATCAGAATTCATAACCGGGTGTGAGGATGCAAAAGATATGCTCCCTCCCGTAGCCGAAAAATATTTAGCCAAATTAATAAGATATAAATTGAAAAATCAAGCTAGAGAAGCAATTCACGGAATCAAATTCAAAACGATAGAAGCACTGACCAAATTCCTCAAAAAGATATATACACCAAATAAATCCGAAATACAAATATTGGGAGAACTCGGTAATATTTTTCAAACGACCAACGACAGTGTCGTAAATTTTACCATAAAAATCAGGAAAAATGCAAGGGAAATAATCGAGGCGCGAAACCTATCGAATGATGGGGCGGACGACCCCGTATTCAGAATAACAGTAGACGACTACTTCCTGACGTGCGTTAAACGTGGGTTAAAGAAGGAAATTGAACAACGACACCCTCCGTGTGCTAACATCGACGTCGCGATCGACCACGCTATACAAATTGAACATGAAATCGCGTCGCGAAAACAGTTGCACTCGCCCTCCATTAAACCCGTTCCGATCCAGTCAGTCAAGATCTGTAATATTTGCAAAAAGGATAATCATCCGACCGAAGCTTGCCGATTCGCAATTCTCATTTGCCAAATTTGCAAGAAATTCGGTCACACCGCAGACAGGTGTTACATTGATCAGAATTCCCGCGCTAAGACCTGTCAATTGTGTAAAAACTTAGGGCACACCGCCGATAAATGTCCTTCGCAAGGCATGGCCGTTCGAACGAACAAACGAACACGACAAGGTAGTAGAAATCCCCGCGCGTTCGAAACCTCTTTCCCCATGAGAGTCGAAAACCGCACGTTAAAGGAAGGGTATATCCCGCCTTTGAAAATCCGTAAGGGTGTTTACGCCGGCGACTGCCTGGTAACAAACATCGACGAAAAGGCCCATTTGAAGGATCCCAATCCAACAAATAACGCCGTACGACTGATCGTGCCGGTCATAAAACTACAGGAATTCGACATCGTGTAAAACAAAAGCAAACAAAAACAAAATCAGATTGCATGACAATCTCCAGTTCTAATCCAATTTCTCGCGATGCTAATCCAATTTCTCGCGATGCTAATCCCAATTTCTCGCGATGCTAATCCAATTTCTCGCGATGCTAATCCCAATTTCTCGCTATGCTAATCCCAATTTCTCGCGATGCTGATCCAAATTTCTCGCGATGCTAAACCCAATTTCTCGCGATGCTAAACCCAATTTCTCGCGATGCTAAACCCAATTTCTCGCGATGCTGATCCAAATTTCTCGCGATGCTAATCCCAATTTCTCGCGATGCTGATCCAAATTTCTCGCGATGCTAATCCCAATTTCTCGCGATGCTGATCCAAATTTCTCGCGATGCTAATCCTAATTCGGACGTAGATTGCACGACAACTACGCCGGTCCAGAGCCCAGTAGTGGCCAATAAAAAATAAAAATAAATCGACAAACGTCGAAATAAAACTTTGCCAACGCTTCAGTGAGAGCAATGACGAAGAAAAACCAAACAAAAAGAAAAAACAAACTCAGATTGCATGACAATCTCCAATTCTAATCCAATTTCTCGCGATGCTAATCCCAATTTCTCGCGATGCTAATCCAATTTCTCGCGATGCTAATCCAATTTCTCGCGATGCTGATCCCAATTTCTCGCGATGCTAATCCTAATTCGGGCATAGATTGCACGACAACTACGCCGGTCTAGAGCCCAGTAGTGTCCAATAAAAAAAATATATATAAAAATCGACAATAACGTCGAAATAAAACTTTGTCAACGCTCCTGTCAGAGCGATGATGAAGAAAAACTAAACCAAAATAAAACAAAATCAAAGCAAAAAAGAAAAATCTAAAACAATTAAAAACCCAAACGAAAAAGAAAAACGCAAAATAACACAAAACAAAAACGAAAAAGAAAAATCCAATACGATTCAAAAACGAAACGAAAGAGAAAAATCCAAAGTGAAACAAAATCAAAACGACAAAAAACAATTCTAAAACAATCCAAAACCGAAACGAAAAAATGACACAAAACTCGAATCAAATTCTAATCACAAAAGCAAATTCGCGAACGAACGTAAATTCTATCGTCACCTCTAAGTCAACATCGCGTATAATCGAAAATTCGAAAACCGCATTACAAGATGGGGCGCGCAGATTAGACCAGACTAGCAATAGCAATGCCGAAAACAAAAATCTAACGATCTTTCCTGTTCGAGCAGATGTCCACCCCGTCCCGCGTGAGAAAAATATAAACATCGTCACTCGCTCTCAAGCGAAGAGCGATATAGAACAAGTGCACGAATCATGTAGCGACTACGTTACCGTCAAGGCCAACGTGCCTGCAGCCGAACGCGTAGACGCGCACTCCGAAACTCGACACCTTACACGTTAAATTCGTAAACCCATAGATTACGCAGAGAGTAGCGTCGACGAGACGAAGGTCGAGATAGTAAGACCCATACGCACTAGGCGACAGGCAGAGCGCCTTGCCCCGAAATCAGCTGAGGGCCCTGACCAGCGCAAAGCACTTCCAATCCATTGCTCCAGAAACCACGCCGATCCCAATTCCGATAATTCGACGAATTCAGATTTCAACTCTCTCGATTTACAACCCTCCGAATACGAGAATCCTCCGGCGGTGGAAAGAAAAATATCAGAATTAAAAATTGCTAATTGCGTCGATACCAAACAAGTTGTTCCATTTTCGAAATGATAATCCGGTTTATTTCACCAAACCAACGGGTAAGCCCTGGACCGGGGACCCTGGAGGACACAAGGGTGTCCCAAAAACCGATTTCAGTCGTTATAAATAAATAATCATAATAATTAACCTGTTTTTCAGATGGCCGTTATCAATCTACTCTGTAACTCTAAACGATATCACCTTTGCACTCACAATGAGAAAAACAGATCAAATTTTTAGTTACAGTATCCTCAGTACAGACCCTTCGAAATTGTTTATATTCAAAATTCGCCGAACTAACTGTTTCACAATTCTACAAAAATGTCCAGTCGCGAACCTACATATAATCGCCTACACGAATTCGAAATTCATATACTTAGCCATTATATTATATTAGAAAATTACTATATTACGATATTTCTAGGCAACGGCGGAACAATACCGCCGAATGCTCCAAAATAATTTGTTATCAGCGATCCAAACCTCGGACAAATTGTGTACAATTTAGCAGAGAAACCGGCGTATATGACAGTACTTTCTGGCGAAAGAGTACACGTTATTCAATGCATAAGAATACAAGAAAATCTGATCAGGTTAAAAGAATTTTACGATCAACTGCCTGTCACTCGTGGGAGTGAAATATATCTCCTTATTCCTCGAAGGCATATATTACCAAAAAACCTCAAACAGACTACGATTCCTTACTTTCCCCCTTTTACCTCCTCGGAGACATTTCGTACAAGATCATCCCTGTTCCGGTCGGAGCCACACCACCTGCAACCACGAAATCGACAACGAAGTCTACTCGGCGATATACCAACCCAGGATCACCAGCATCATATGGGATCCATTCTATAGAAGATATCGACAACGTACGAGAATGCGTAATGTTTCCCGTGGAGAAACCCGCTGTCGTAAACAATATGACACGGGGCGTCAGTGGTCAAAACACTGTCAATCAAGGGGAGAAGCTGTTAAATTTGCTCGATAACAACAATCTATAACACCAAGCGGACTCCACCTGGAATCGCACCTGGAAAAACGCACTGAATTCGGTACAGCAAGGGCTGGTTTCACCCGAACCTCACTCGTCGTGCGAGCGATCAAGGTCCTCGTAGATACGGCGATCCATGCATACAGACTACATCCTGTGGACGGCTGGTCACGTTATCTCGTCGGTGCAGTATGGGACTCGGTTACGTACCTCCTGATGCACCTGGCTAAACAACCCAAAAAAAAAACATCAACGGATGCAGAGAATGTTCAAGAACTTCATCAACTCGTGTCGGCCCCTCCAGCTGAACCAGAGGGCCAAGACCAACGCTGCAACACATGATCTGTACCCCGAAATCTCCGATCATCCAGAAAACGACAAATATTCCAAACCGCACTCCTTTCCTTAAGTTCGCACGAGGAGACTTACGATATTTCTGATTGTGCTAATAATTTTCTTTTTGTCATCGTTCTTTTAACCTCGTCAAGTAAGATAGGCCAAAGTAAATAACAGTACCTATGCATCACGCAAAATAAAAAGGAGAAAACATGTACACATACATTTCATAGCAAACAAAAAAATATATATATATAATTTTTTTTACGCAGAACAAAGAAAACCTCATACAAAGGTCTAGACATACAATAACCAAAACCATTCCCAAACAAAGATCATATATACAATAATATCATACACATACTTTGCTTTTTCTATAGTCTACATAATAATCCAAAAATTGTACCTACCGACACCGCAACCGTTCAAGAATAGGCTGATGACGATATTGAGATAACCCTTCGAACATTCATAATAATTGAGCGGGACGCTCAATCTTCAACCGGGGGGGGGTTACATCCTAGCGAATATCCCTTCTCTCATCTAGGGTTTTTCATCTCGGTTATTCCCAATATCCTCATTTGCCGTCAGAAGCGTATTAAATGTATAAATCTAAGCGTTAAACGGAACTTGCGCACGTTCCGCGAGCATATTCAAATAATAGCGATATATACACGATAACAGTACCGCCACAGTCATTGACTTTTCCTATCACAATGGCTTTCAACAAGAACATGATCTCAGGCAAATATTCCACGAAAAGCCGCAGCTCAAAAAAATCAAACAGGCACTCACTCCAAAAACTTTACGCTAGCCATCCGCATGGGGACAAAGAGAAGTCTGCATGATTCGACCCGGTAACCAGAGCGGAGTATGAAAAGATCCGGCCGTCCGAATCAAACGGTCACCGCGCTATCGCGAACGGCTTAGCGCGAATTTCGACTACACACCTCATGCACGTTCCGTTAACAAAGCGAAATTGCCCCTTCCACCAGCGCCATTATTTCTAAGAAGAGAAACCAAAGATTGTCTCCCACTCACTCGAAATTCGCATGCGAACCAAGAAGGGTCAGTGTGCAAAAGGTCGAAGCAGTCGCCCGTCAACTACCATCGACTCAAGTTCTTCTATCAAGTCTAAATCTCAGTCTCCCGATAATCTTCATCAAGTTCAATCTCAGTCTTCCGTCAACCAACGTCGAATCAAATTCTTTTATCAAGTCTTATCCCAGAAGCCTAACGAATATTCCCGATTATCCTATATACGAACCGTCTTCATTTTTCGAGTTACAAAAGTTTTATTTTACACTTGTATAATTTCTATCATCGGTCCGTGAATATCAATCTCAATTCATCGACCTTGCGCGCCGTTCATATTTCTGTCTACGCGTAGTGCCGTCGTAGTAAACACGTCGAGTATACACACGACCAGCCTAAAATCCTGCGAGCGTCTTATCAGCAATTGTACCAGCGAGCGCACCAGGCCAAGACCGAAGGCCCTTGTAACGCGAGCGACAACAAACATCCACGCGAGCGAGCGAGCGAGCGAACGACCGAGTGTCAAACACAACGAATGTAAGCTAACTTTACCTTTTCTTTTTGTATCATTCATCGTAAACCTGATCGCTTCAAACCGTCTAGTAATCGTACAATAAACAACATAGTGTCAATCGTACACCAAGTCTGTCGAATTATCCCTCAATTTCGAAACATCGTGTCAATTCCTTAATTCTACTCTTTCCCACGCACTACCCCTTTTTACCCTCATCCCGTGCTATTGCGCTAGGCGTAGGTAACAAAGAGGGAAACGAAAATATTATGCTCTCATCCCTTCCGGATGTGACACCATAAAGCGCCGTATAAATGAAACGATTTGCAGAGTCGTAATTTTTCGTTAAAAGTTCGGCAACTTGGATTAAAATTTTACCAGTATACCGAGATGTATTTTTACTTGATTATAAACGAAAATCAATTTATTGTTAAGTACTCGAGTTCGTGAAAGAAATACCTTAAGTGGAACTTTTAGACACCTACTCACCGCCAGATGTTGAGGTTAGAAACACGTACGATGCCGCGTTGTGCATAAAATCCCGTTTGAATCGTTATGTCTGTGGCATCATTCCTCTGGGTTCCTCTCGACATGTGAAATCCGGAGGCATAATAGATACGGCAGAGGAATGACACCATCCTGGTTACGAGTGTGCGCATATGCATGTCGTTACATAAAAATTATTGTCTTAGATTATTAGCATGCCGTTATCGAAAAAAGTAAGACTTCGTAGGAAAAGAGAATCTGATAAACGGAGATGCGAAAGGCTTAAACAGGATCCTGTAGGAAAAGAGAAGTTGAAACAGAAAGAGCGAGATCAACTATTCAAAGGAAGAGGAGAAGAAGATATTAATAAAGCAACAAAACTTCATAGGAAAAGGTTTGCATCATTCCTCTGGCTTTTTTATTTCTTTCGATCATGATAAATCTCGCAAAACTGAAAAATTCGGGTGATCCATTGGGAATTACATTATGTCAAGAATTGAAATCGATTGCAATATTTTAATGATTTTTATTTTTTGATTGATTTGTTCCCGCCGTACAGGACTTCCCCTCTTTACGTCCCCCAACACGCCGCAACTTCCTTGCGGCCGCAGTCGACTTCCCCCTCTGTATCGTATTCACCATGACATCTGCCATGGGCATAGGGAATCTGCGGAAAACCTATACCGATACAGCCGGTCCCAAGTTCGCCTCCCAGTCACGGAATTAGTCGTCTTTCGCAGATAAATCTAGAACAAAAATATTTAACGACGAAAGTGACGTGACTGGAATTGAAACTGTCACATCCGGAAGAGACGCGAGCATAATATTATTTGTTTCCCTCCTTGTTGCCTACGCCTAGCGCAATAGCACGGGATGAGGGTAAAAAGGGGTAGTGCGTGGGAAAAGATCAAATTAAAGAATTGACGCGATGTTTTCGTATTATGGAATAATTCGACAAGCTCATATAAATTTAACTGACGTTTATTACAGATGGGTAGTCAGATTTAAATGTGGATTAATAATAACAGGAGATCAAAGGAATAATACAGAAAAATAACAGAATGGTGTGGTTCGCTTACATTTGTTGGTGTGCGTAGCTGTGTGTGTTCGCACGTAAAGACATCGGTAGACGCTCTTGTGAACATGGGGACACTTATGCATTCGGTATCACGTAATGCGTTATAATTACACACGTAATGCGTTAACATTACACACGTGAGTGTGTCATTTTTACGCATTAAATTATTACACACCTTCGTATCGTCCCCATCAATAACACGCTTATGCGAACATACATAAAGCGTGTAGAAACAACATACAAGACGCATATTTACACACATTGGACTAAACAACACGCGTTGATAGCAACACACGAGCAAACATAACACGGGAAAAAGCAACACAGTTTACGTGTGTTAATTGCGAGTTATGGATCCTATTTTGAAAATCACCATGGTTACGGCATCACGTCAAACTCATTAGTTGGTTTGACGTTAATTGATTGACAGGTTAACAAAACTACATTTGGTTTGCAATTAACCGATTAACCCGTTCAATTAACCCGATCAGATTATCGCTTTTTTCGGCCCCTTGTCAGGTTATCGTGGGTCACTGAAGGACCGAGACATGTTAGAACACGTAATTTGCAATGAAAAATTCTGATAAAATTCCTGAACACTCTTGAATACTTCTACTTTAAGGGTACACCATGAATATTGCAAAACAATTTAAACAAATATTTTATTTTTCGTCATAAACACACCCACCTCCCAAAAATACAGACATTAGCTAAAAATGGCTCGGGTCTCCAGCGACTCACGATAACCGAATCGGGTTAAGATCTTAGTATACACACACACCCTCTATAATAAATATACTCAATATATATTTCTGACTGTTGATTATGAATTTATTTACTTACTTATATGGAGGATATACATTTTATTTACATGGAGGATATACACTTTATTTACATGGAGGATATACATTTTATTGACATGGAGGATACATATATGTAAATAGTATTGTAAAAATGCGATTGACAACTTTTATTTTATCCGGAAAATTCATCTCGTCCGTGGTTAACTAAACTCACGTACGTTGCGTCTTTCAGCTTGACACAAAAAACAGGGTTAGGAAAAATCAAATAGCTGTAGACCATTTTTACACGTTTTAACGTGTGTAAGAAAATAACACACGTCAATGTGTTGTTTGAACACATCTATCTGTGTTATTTTAACACGGTTATTTTTTACACACGTTAAAACGTGTAAAAAGTGTCTAGAGCCATTACACACCTAAAATGTGTAAAAACAAGACACTTGGTTTTGCAGTGTGGGATTGAGGAAGAAAGTCTTTCTTGATATGAAAATTAAGAGGGGTTCAATAGCGGGAGAAGGAACCTTAGGGAGAGTGCGCTTTTGGTAATCTAGTTCTTCAGGGATTGGACCATTGGTCGTCAAGATATCGGTTGATTAGCGTGATTGATCGCGGTATGGTGTGCGAATACTTTACAGATTCGTTAGTCACGTGCGTGGCCTTATCCGGGGCATCGGTTCTCTGGCTAATATGCGTATGAAGAGAAGGAGACCTTTGTCCAGTGTTTTGGCTAAACAGCGCATGGGATATAGAGTTCGATATCGGAGACCTAAGCGTGCGCATGATTTGTGTTATGTCAATTTATGGATATGGGGACCTCTCATATCGAGAGGTTTATATATCGGACTACGCTGCGGGACCGGATGTCTTATTTTTTAGTCAGAGGTATAAATTCGTCCGAGCCGTCTAGTCTATGTTATGTTTAAATAATCTAGGGTCGAGGCTTCTAAAGGTTTATTGCGGTAAGTGTCTGTGTATCTTGTCAAAAGCCAAGGTGATAGAATAATTCGATGACTGACGGTGCTGTTATCGTGCATATATCGCTGTGGTTCGATTATGCGTGCGGAACGTGTGCACGTTCCTTTTTATTCTGTTAGGCGTCTTATTCTTCGATTTATAAATATAATAAGCTAATGACGGCAAATGAGGATATTGGGAATAACCCAGAGAAGACACCTCCTCCACATTCGCTACGATGTAACATAATCTGTCACCTCCCGATCCGCTGGCCAGCACGCTAACCACTAGACCGACGCAGCGGGTTGATTTTTTTTTAATTTTTCTCATAAAGTGCGTTGTTCTGCAAAATGATCATTTCGAAAGCATCCCCTACACACACACACGGACATGTGTGTGTGTGTGTGTGTGTGTGCGTGTGTGTAGGGGATTCTTATGAAATGATCGTTATATATACACATATATATATAGTTTAGTCCCGAAGAAAAGTAATGTTTGCCGCTCTAATGACCATGTTACTTATAGTGGAAGCTTGAATGGCCCCCCCGCTCTCCCCAGTCCCACGCTAGACGATGTAGGAAGCAATCCTACTCTGGAATTTCCCGGTATTTCGATCTCTCTCTCTCTCTATCTCTCTCTTTTTCTCTCTCTTACCTCCCTTGACTTTAGTTTCCAACCCTCCGGGGCTGGGCGATCGACCGGAAGACATACAATTATTCTTTTCAGACGATTTCTCTTCTCCCCTTTCTCTATAGGGCCTTCTCCGTTTTTGCGCTATCAAACCCGTTACGGCTGTAATAGGTATTATTAAGTGTATATACACACAACGGGAATGATTACGGAGCGAATGTACAGTCCTCCCTCCCAACCCCCTCCGCCGCCGCACACACAGTACATCGCATTATAGTTCGATTATCGTAAATCCAAGGGGCTCATCGATCCTCCAATAATACGATAATACACATCATCTCGGTATAAACGTCTGTTTTCACAACGTATATAAGACGGAAATGGTAAAAATGGACGTTTTTTATACTCCTCGAGGAGATAAAATTTGCGTTATAACGCTCGTTATTTATCAATGGCAGATGAAGAATACTGGGTGTTTTATTTTTCCGAGAATATCGCGTCGGCTTGAAAAAGTCTCAAGGGCCTCGAAGGACCTCGAAGGACCTCAGTCCACGAAGTACATTGTTAGGCTCGTATTGATTTTCGTGTCATTATTATTGTCATGTGGGCAATGTGTTAAAATAAGAGTTTTTTGTAAATTAAATCGAAATTTGAAAGAAATGAAAAAAATAACAGTTCAGCTCCGTAGGCCGAGGAGCAAATAAATATTCTTCGATTTAGTGATATTTTCCCTCGGTTTGGCGTTCCCTCTTTGAGACTCGGTTTGGCGTTCCCTCGACTCAAGAGAGGCAGCTTTCTTGTCTGTGTTCCTTTCGATTTGACGATCGGACTCGAAGTCCGCAGGATCTCTGCGAATGTTGCCGCCTATATCCGCTCGACCGTTGGTTCCTGTTCGGTCTCGACGTGTCATGAATAACGCAGTCTACAGGAAAGCGGGAATGCGAGAGAGCTTTGAGTGAGTAAGTGAGTGAGTAAGCGGGTGAGAGAGAGAAAAGGCGTACCAGAAATTATTTAACTGTTTCTGCGGGTTAAGTAAAGGGTGTCTCCAAATGACCTGACATTTTAATTTATTAAGGCGGGATATACAATTACAACGATTGAAAAATCGATTTTTTTTCTTCTTTAAACGATAGAACTATGTATGTAGAATATTTTCCCAAAGTTTCAAAGCGAAATTCGAAAAACTTCAAACGTTACAGCCCGTCAGCGCTGTGCCTCACCGCTCGGATTCGAAGCGGGCATGAACTTCAAACACGTTTTTTTTCTTCTCAAAACTGCATTATCGAAATTGGCGTGCAGGATTACTCAAAAACTATTAAGCCGATTGAGTTGAAACTTGTTAGAAATATTGATAATATTGGTACCTTCTACTTGACGAGAATTGTTTTTGAAAAATTGTAAAAAAAAACTACCTTTTTCAATCCACATTATACAGAAATCTTGCGTGAAATGTTGATTTTTTTTTGTAAATGCGTGCTATTTGCATTTTCTTTATTTTAATTGCGGTCACATAGAAGCTATACATGTTCTAACCAAAAAAAAAAATTGATTTTTTTTTGCAAATCAAAGTCTACGGGAAGCTTGACTGCACGCCGATTCGCAACTTCCGCGGCGACGTTGCTGCAATGCTCTGCCACAGCTCCGCCATTTTGATGATTAATGATTTTTAAAAAATTGGTCTGTATGTGTAAATATACTGTAAAAGTATACCTACAGTTTGATAGATGTAGAATAATTATTTCTTAGTTTGAAAAATCCCTCAAAATTGCCGATTTTTTTCCCGTCTAAATGTATATCTCGCCTTAATAATATGTATTATTTATTTCAAAAGTACGAATATTTTTATTTCAATATAAGGTACAAACATGGAGGTTATGTGTGGAAGACAATATCCGATAAGTGGTCTAAACGGCACGGACTTGAATGCAGTTATCGTAGACGAAGTTTCATGGGCGTGTTATCTCGCACCGCACTCCGTAATTATGTCAAAATGTTATTGTAAATGTGGTCAAAAGAGGGAACGTTTGCAAATAGGGACGAGGCGGCCATTCATCGGATATTATGTTCCACACATAACCTCCATATTTGTACCTTTATATTAAAATAAAAATATTCGTATTTTTCAAATAAATAATACGTTTTATTAAGGCGTCTGGCCACCTTGGCCGATCGAAAAATGGGTATATTTAAAAAAATAAAATAAACTCGAAAGTATGGGCCGAAATATTTTTATTTTTTACACAACGTCAGAAAGGGCTTTAAGAATAACGTTAATAAATTTCCGTTAAAAATATTAGAAAATGACGCCGTTATGCACATTGCCGCGGAGGCCCCCTGCACGATAGGCGCGGTCGTTGTCCCAGCTGTTACCCGGTCATGTCACATGTGAAAAAAAAAATCAGCTCATTCGTGAGTAGTGTCGCTACAATATAGCGTAGCGGTTTTTTTTCAACCATTAAAAAAATTATGGTGAGCCGACGAAAAAAATTTGTATTTTTCACCGAAATTTTTCGAGCAAAAACAATAATAAAACAAAAACTAATCAAGTTATCGCAAAAATCTTACGTGACATTTTAGCTAATGTATCTAAAAGTATTGTGCAAACATTTGAAAGCAATCGGACTGATAGTTTACGATATTTCGATAGTACCAGGTCAAAAAATGTAGTTTCGAGATAACGCAGGACAGCTGCAGGGGCTAAACCGTGCGAGTTATAAACACGGATCGAACCGCACGGTCGACCGCCCGCAGTGGCTCAACCTTCGTGCCGAAAAATAACTGTAACTTGGTCAATTTTGCGTTTTTCAATACGTACTATGACTTAAATTGTTCTTAACAGTTCAGGGTCTATTTTGAAAAAATAGACCCTGAACTGATTAAGACCCTGATCTGAAAAATAGATTAAGATGCTTTAATAAATTAAAATGTCAGGTCATTTTGAGACACCCTATACAAAGGCATGACTTATATTCGATCGGTCGCTTCTTATGCATTGAATGCTTGTGAGGCCGGGCACGTAGTGGTACGCCATGAGTTTATGTTACGAGATCGCGTATGTATGCATGTATGTATGTATGTGTCTGCCTACATATATAGATATAAATATATATATACGTGTACAAACACATGTAGGAGTCAAAAGAGCGTCGGTTTTCGCACACGGTCGGAGCCCCCCTTCCCCCCATATATATATACCGCATTACGACCGCTTTCGTACGTGCAGCCTCGACGACAATATGCCGCCCTTGTCTTTTTGCTCACGCGCTGACCGATTTTTCTTTTCTCTGCTTCTCCGCCCTGCGAACATTTGTTGTATCTCGTGACGAATTTGGTCGACGCTTGTTGCGATATCTCCACGCGATAAAGGGTTCGAGAATGGCGAGTGGGAGAGAGAAGGAGGGAGGGAGCGAAGGAGAGGGAGAGATTTTTTTTGCAAATTCGTCGTACGGATCATTGTATGGAATAACAAAGAATAGTCTAAAACATGGGTGGCCAACGTACGGCCCGCGGGCCCCATGCGCCCCGCCGGGGGTCGTGTTGTGGCCCTCGGAGCTGGGCCAAATGTACATAAATGTTAACTTTCATTGTACACATCACCAAAAGAACACCAAAAGCAAACTTGCTTGTTTGCTTTAATTAGCAAAAAAAGGAAATTAGGTTGGAAAAAAGGTTGGCCATCCATGGTCTAGAATAACGCTTTTATACAATAGAGTACAACAGACAGCAGAGGACGTCATTTTCCTGGCAGATGTGCGTCACAAAATGGCGCTTGAAACTCGCCATTTCCAACTCTGCAGTTCTACCTTGTGATCGCGCAACTTGAAGTTGAGTTTTTCTTGAGCGCACATTATTTTTTTCCAATTTTATTGCGGTCTAGATAGGATGCCGGGATTCTTAAAAGACGGTGGCACTTTTTGAATGAAGATCCTTTGAGGGTCTGGAAGTTAGTCCCGTTGATGAATGATTTCACCTTGGAGAATGAAAAAAATCTAACATCGTACTCCAGTATCATAATAATGCAAACTTGGTATTTTTGAAGTCGACGAATCTAGGTTTGACGTTACATTTCGAAAATAGAAAGTAATGTGCAAAATTCATGTCAATATGACATTTTCGAGATTTCTAACCCCCCTCCTGAATTTGGGGCTAATGATATCAAATTATGAGACTCAGATTCATCTTGAACACAGTAGTGTTCAATGAGGATTCATGATGGGATTGAAGGTGGAATGCAATGGAAATTAATTTTTTTGCCTTGCTTCACGTTGATTTGGCAAATTTTGCTCACAAAAATCCTTTGAGCATTTTCAAAGATGTTTATTCAGAGAATACAATCTAAATAGGCAAAAAAGAATTTCCATCGTAATGAAGATGAGGAATTGAAAAACAGAAAAGTCTTTTCGTTGCATCCAAACGATGCAAACTTCAATACTATCCATCATGATTGTCCATTGATGTCCGATTTCCATTTTTTCCGAAGTTTGGTCGTTTTTAATGCCCTTTAATAATATTTGCCCCTCTCGAGTCCTCAAAAGTCTTCAATTTTCTTAAGCAGCTCTGGTAATGGTCGAAACGGGTTAATAAAAAAAATCCAAAATAGTTGTAACGAGCCAGAGTTAATTTGCCATTTATTGGTGGATATTGTTACGCTTATAAATTGCAATTCTCAGTGACAGTTGTGCGAACCAGCACTTGCGAGATGTACAGTTTGTCGAGAGTAAAACTCGAATAAGAGGCAGCGAATAAGGGTCCCTGGGACGAGCACTGATCTAGCCAAGTGACGAGAAATTGCGAAAGCGAAGTGGCCCTCTTATTCTTCGCAGTCGGTCTTGTTCTCTCTCTTTATCTGTATCGTGTAATGCAGACTCTTCATAACTATGCTCTTCTCACATCCTGATTTGTTGTATTTTATGCATCGTAATGCTCTTTCTCGTCCATAAAATGTTCACCACGCGGAAAGCCAAGATTGTCGTGCTTGTAATCTCGTTTCTCCTTCATCTCCTCGTCTTCCTTCTCTTCCTCCTTTTCCAGCTCTTCATCATCATCATTATCATCCTCGTCCTCCCCCTCCCTTTTCCCCTTCCGTCCTATTCTTTTTCTTCTTCTCGGTCTTCACCCTTATTTTTCGTTTTCCCTTTTTCTCCCCCTCTTCACGTTCCTCCACCCCGTATAGATATCCACATTTCTGTCGATTCTTCAAAGTTCACTTCCTCAGCTTCTTTATGCCCATTAGTACAGTTGTGCTGTCGCTGAAAAACCCTGGAATCGGAGAAAATTGGAAGAAGGCTAGTTTTTTGACAGGTGATTTTGTACGTGCCGCGGGTGCTAAATCCAAGTTTGCCTAAAAATCGGGGTGTAGGGTTTTTTTACGGGATGAAAGAAGATGGGGGTGGATTAATGCCAAACTACAACCCCTACGAGGTCGGCGCCGTGAGACAAAATGTGCAGAAAAATACGGGCTTTAGTTTTGTCCACAGCGCCGAAGTCGTGGAAGTTCATTTTGAGGGTGAAAAAGTGGGGTGAAATTTTGAAAAATCAGTTTTAATTCAATAACTCTTTAGAAAAAAATCGTACACTTTTTGTTCAAATGGGAACGTTGTAGCCCTTGAAAAGATGCGTCGATCGAATATTTGATCATTACTCTCCGATAATATCTTCACCCCCAAAAGAATTGTTGAAGAATTAACAAAAAAATTGTTTATAGAATAACTCAAAAACAATCGGTTTTTCGGGTATGGTTCAAATGTACGAAATGTAGAGAATAAGTTTTTCTATATTTTCTTTGCTATGGACCACCCTTGAATTTTGATTTCCCAACCCCTCTCGGGCGTTGAAAATTCAAAATGAAATTCTGCGAAAACTATTGATCGCACAAATTCGCCGCCGTGGAAGAATTTGTAGCTTGAACCCTCAGCTACATTTATGTCTACAGCGCCAAACTCGTATCTCTTTATTTTCGGTCAATAGTTTTCCCAGAATTTCATTTTGAATTTTCAACCCCTGAGAGGAGTTCGAAAGCAAAATTCAAGGGTGGTCCATGGGAACGAAAATATAGAGAAAATTATTCTCTACATTTCGTACATTTAAACCATCCCCGATAAATCGATTGTTTTCGATTCAATAAACAATTTTTTTGTTAATACTTCAACAATTCGTTTGGGGGTGAATATATTATTGGAGAGGGAAGATCGAAAACTCGATCGACGCGTCTTTTCAAGGTCTACAATGTTCCCATCTGAACAAAAATTGTATGAATTTTTCCTAAAGAGTTATCGAATGAAAACTGATTTTTCAAAATTTCACCCCCAAAATGAACTTCCACAACTTCGGCGCTGTAAACAAAAATAAAACCCGCATTTTTCTGAGCATTTGGCCTCCCGGCTGCGACCTCGTGGCGGTTGTAGTTTGGCATTAATCCACTCCCATCTCCTAAAAAAGAACCCTACACCCCAATTTTTAGGCAAACTTGGTTTCAGCACCCGCGGCACCTACAAAATCACCTTTTAAAAAACTAGCCTTCTTCTAATTTTTTCCGATTCCAATATACTGCACGACTGTACTACATCATTGTTCCCCATCATGAAAGCTGCATTATGGAATCTCAACATTTACTTACACTGCACGCCTTTTGCATGCAGTCTATATACCCTTTTGCCGATGCTTCAACTTCTCGTACGACAGGCGCTTCGGAGGCAATCGGAGCGACCGATTTCTCGTAGGTCAAATTTAATTATTTTGTTAGGCGTAGTCTAGGAGACGAGAACGAAATTGTTGCAGACTGACCGACGTAGTTGGGATGCGCGGAAGATTTTTGTTGAGTTTCGTCGATTCCTTTTGGACGTACTGCCAATCCGGCTTCGTAAACGTTTTCCTTTTCGTTTGACTTTTTTTTCCCGGGAATAATCCAGCTTTTGTTCCCTTTTGAAATTGCTCGCAGCCCGTCGACGTGCTTCAAATACTCTTTTCTCAACGTCACGCAGAAGCTGGCCATTCAATTAGCAAAATTAAAAGATCCGGGCATGGTAGACGAAAGGACGGGGCAGGCGACACGTTTCTCGTTCCGATTTTCCACAAGGAATATAATGTTTTTGCTCGAGAAGAGAAAGGAGCACTTTTCTCCACCCCCCCCCCTTTTCTCTCTCTTTGACACCGCGCTTAGCGTGACAGTTTGCTCACTCAGCGAGTGCAAGCCCGCTACACTTTTCTCGTCGTTTAGAGCGACAGCGCGGTGGTATCGCAGCCGTTGCTGCTATAAAGTTCGACTCTCGTTGTACTACTCGTCCTTCTCTCCATCTCCGGCTGTTCTCGCAGCCGCGACTCGTTAGTCGATACGCAATTACGTCCCATTTATTTTCTACCGCCGCTGCGATCACTAACTCTCTATGGAGCTTTTCTCTTCTCCTCGTACAGGGCGATCCACAATAGAACAATGATGGTGCAACTTCATTGATTGATAGAGTTTATTATGCCCTAGTCAAAAACAAACAAAGAAAGGTACAATGAAGATCATTCACAGCTTAAGTAACGAAACAATAAATAACTGTAACAAGGACCAGAAATTGTACAAATGAAATTAAACATACAAAAGCACAATAGTTGTGCATAAGCATACAATAGAGAATATAATTGAAAATAAATTAAAGAAACAGCAGAAACAAAAATAACAGTAAGAATAAGAAATTATAGAATCACGCACAGTAATGTAAAACTATAATCATAGAGAATTGTGATTACAGAGCATAGGAAAAAATAATGAGGAATAACGTTTGAAAATCATACAAAAGTAAGAGCAAGTTAAAACAAAAAGAAGTCAAATAACCCAAAAGAACTAAAAATAACCGAAAATAACGTAAAATACGCCAGGAACACAAAAAAGCTTGCGTTGTTGGAATATAACAAAAAATATTTTGATAATAGCATGTTTGTGCAAATTATTTTCTACACTGTAAGTTTCCGAATATCACGATAACGCATTGTAGATTTTTTTCTAAGTTTTACAACCTAAGTATAAACAAATATTTTAGGTGATAACAAGAACAAAAAAATTCGCTAACTTCCAACAGACGCCAACTTCATGATCTATCGACGGTCTCTAAATCGCGTTATCGCAGTTTTTGTTACACCCTGAGCCAGTTCCACGCTACCTTGAGGACCCTCGATAAAAATGCATGACCGCCCTTCGAGGGTTCGCACGAAGCTCGCAAACTAGAGCCCTCATAAAGTTAGCGGAAATTAATTTTGCCCCGACGAAAGCTCTGGCTCAATTTCTGCACGGGATGCGTCACTCATTCTGAATCGTCCTCTATACCCATATAAACTGGAGGCTCTACATATTTACACGCATTTCCACACTATGTACGGAGGGAATGAGCGAGCTGTGCAAACTCATCTGACTTGGTGCACGGCGAACGCGGCACGAGCACTTCAAACGGCCTCGGAGAATCGTTGCTTCAATTTAAACAGTTTTTTTGCTGCCTAACTATCCCCGACTTTTTTCCAGCCACAAGTCCTGGCCCATGGCTGCGTTCCGTTTTCCGGGTATTCGGCCTCGTTCGTTTCGTGTCTCCGGACACGGCACTATACGTGACCGTAAAAATGAAGGGTTCAATTATTTTCTGGATGCCCTAAATTCTGAAGCTTGTGGAATTAGGTTTTCATTTTTCCGCATGATGTTTAAATTTGCAGTGTAGACTGCAACGGAAGTTCGCTTTTGTATTTTTTTTTGTTATTAAAATTGTAGACCTCTAAATAAGCATCTTAAAAAATGCTTGAAAGATGTTTGTAGGCAAAGGTAGCCAAAAGAAACTTGAGCAATGGAAAAAAATGATATTCATTGCATTTCGAGCATGCCCGAAAAATCATTTTTTTTTTAAATATTATTAACCAGTTATCATCGGGAAATCTTTAGATGATGGAAGTTTGCATAAGATTTCTTTTAACTTCTACAATCGCAAAATAATATTTTGGTTGATAACAAAAGTAAAGAAAGAAAGGTTTCGGAGTGTTCCAACGATGCAAATTTCAATACCATTTTGGCGCTGTCAGGCTACGAGAATCATCCAAAGTTTTTTTTAAGGATTCTTTCTTTGGTTGTACAATCTAAATTTGCGATACATATTTTAAGTAATAGGGAAAAAGAGAGTCTGTTGCGTTTCAACGGTGCAAGCTTCGATACCATTTTTGGCATGTTCATGCTACGGAACTTACTGAACCGATATTTTGGCATTTTTTCCTAAGTCCTATAAATCAAATTTACCACAAATATTTTGGCTGATAGAAAATAACTATCATTGCCTTTCAACGATGCAAACTCCAAGGCCATTCTCAGTTTGCCCAGAGTTTCCTTTTCCTAACCTCTCGTTATCCATTCCATGAAGCTGGTGAGGAACAGAGTCGGAGCCCTCACAGTGCAGCCTCCTTGCTACTTAGTAATCCCATAACCAGTCTGCGGTTATAACGAGCGAAACACGACGTTTCTACCAAGCGAGAAACGATAGTCTACGGGCGCGCGGTCGCGTGTGCATCGAACAACTGTACTTTGGCCCTTGGCGAGAGATCGAGGGCAAGAGAGAGAAAGAGCAAACAAGGGAAAGAGAAAGGGAGATACTGTAGCATATGAGGGCAAGTATCGTTTAACAGTACGAGCACGCAGACAGCACCGGTGCTTTCCCTTTACCCCGCCCCCTCCACCGCATTTTCCCTACGACTTGCATTAATCTCTCCCCCCGTGGCCTTTCCTCTCATACTCGTACACCCCCATCCCTCTACCAGATTTCCTAAAGATGATCACTAAATTACACACCCGCGAAAACTTGAGTAAACGAAACGAAAAGCTAAAGTTTGTGTTCAGTTAGGAAACGACAATAAACCACCAACAAGAGTATTAATCCTTCATTCGTAATGTTCCTTCGTACGCCCTTTTAGCCCTTCACGAACCGTATATAACAACGGAACAAGACAACCCTTATAATTTGTTCATGTCTGTCTGCCACAGCCTCATAGTTTGTACAGTATTAGACATATGTGCGTAATGTTTTCCGAGTAAATCATTCAGATGAAGTACTCAATTTGTTCGTAGCGAAATCTCGTAGAAAACTTATTGAGGCGTTTTTCCCCATATGCAAAATGGGAGCGATTTTTAGGATTGGAATTTTTAGCGGATGGAGGGAAATGTTCAGTAAGGCCCGATCTTCCTTCAAGACCCGATATTTTTTAAGTGGTCACCCATTAAAGTACTGGCATTACTGAAGGCCCGGTCTTCCTTTAGATGCAGCTACGGCCTGGGCCAGTACTTTAATGAGTGACCGCTTAAAAAAACATGGCTTCCATTTTGCATCCCTGCTGAGTAACAGCATTGGCAAGTGTTCGAACCATCACGATTGCGATCCTTCGAAAAAAACCACAGTTACCTGTTTTAACTAAACTAGCCGACTGTAATGATCAACAGTACAGCGAGTTTCGCGAGCCGCAGATTCTCTCTTTCTCTAGCCTGACAAGTTCTCTATTGCAACATGACAAGTCATTTAGAAAACAGTGCACTCACGTACGTCGAAAGGGTTTTCCTCCCTGCGACCATATAGAGTTTTGCCACGCCGCAAACGGGGTGTCGTACTAACGTGACGTTAACGCTCCTCGCATAAGTCATCATAAAGGCGACCTCGACAATCTGCTAACTCGGCTGGAACATTACTTCGTGCGCTCACTTGTAATATCTCACAACGGTCGTGCACGTGTAATATTGTGCGCGTGTGTGTATGTCCCTTTGTTTGGCTGGCATACAGCGCCACCTGTATTTCTCTCCATATCACGAAAATGCATATAAGTATACGTAATAACTGTGGCTATGTACCAAATTATCGTGAACGTAGATCACACAC